>KE372858.1:296524-309499 GCA_000418225.1 Zizania latifolia | reverse complement strand
GTTGTTACATGCTCATCCAGTGTCTTATCCTTGCCATGTCCAAGCCCCAAAATAAAATAAATGACAGAAACTAGGGAATATGCAGTTTTAACATACTTGCCCTCAATGTCCAGCTCTGGCCCGTGTTTTTGAACATCAAAACCACCTCTGCATGACATGAACATAAAGTATATCAGATACATGCAGCCTTCATATAAGAAAGGATATTGTATTATTGTGGGAAAAGAGGGATGAAAGCTTTTGAAAATTGCATTCAGCATTTATATTTATGTTCTATCTTCTAGCATCTTGTTTCTGATAAAAATAGGATTTTTCTCCTATCCAGAACGGAAATACTGATCTACATTTCACTCTATAATACAAAATATATGAATGAAGCAAAAGGGCTCTTAGCCTAGTGGTTAAGTTGCCTAAATAGCACTCCAGGCCTTGGGTTCAACTCCCCATGGGAGAGAATTTCAGGCTCGGTTAAAAAAGGTCACTTGATGGCCCCTCGAAAACACGTGTTAAGAATCGACCTATGGAGGGTGGGACCTTGTGTATGGGGTAGGAGCCTCAAAGCACAGGTTAAGGACCAATCCATAGGAGGTGACTCTGCGTGTGAGGGGCTAGGGTTCGTGGTCTTCTTAAAAAAATCTGTGGGGGCAGTCATTTCCCCACCAGCAAAAAAAAAAATACAAGTGAAGGACTGAAGGTATTACTTGGTTTGCATTCTTGTGGGAGCAGAATGGAGAACAGCACTCAGGAGTCCAAGAATAGTTTGTGTTTTTCCTGTTCCTGGGGGACCCTACAAATATAGTGGAATTCTATGTAAACAGTGCATGCATTGATAGTTCTCAAGAAAAAGCATATATCTAAAACAGCTCCGACACTAGCACTTTTTGTCCAACAGAGTAAATAATAATATACTGAAGAAACAAACCTGTATAAGAACAAAGGATCTGCGAGAAAGACCTGCCTACAAGCAATAGTACAGTAGTCAATCAGATAAATGATTTTCTTAGAATTATTTTTGGAAACATGGAATATTATGAAGAACACTCACATTGACTGCATCTAGTTGTGAATCATTAAGGTTTGTTTTAAGGTAATCCATAAGTGGTTCAGGGACATTCCAAGCACGGTTATGATCATTTCCGTCTTTATGATTATCGCTAGCTGAAAGAATCAGATCCTTAAAAGGAAGTGATGACACCGAGTGCATGGCTGAGAATTCTCGCATTATAGTAGACAAGCTGCAGATCTGCAAATGTTGACCAGAAAAGAAAATATCAAGTTAGTATATGCTACCAGTAAATGATGCAAGCATGAAAACTCAGGCACCCTTTAGTAACAGTCAAAATTCACCTTTAAAATCCAGAGGAAGCTCTCAGTGGTTGAAAAAATGGAAGCAATGTGCTGCAGCCTAGAAGAGCTCACAGGCTTTGCTACATTAAGATTTTTTATTTCACCTGCCACAAATGTCCTAAGAGAAATCGTTTCTCTACCACCCCGCTGTTCCACTAAGGCAAAGGCGTATGCACTGGGAGTCACTCCCTCATCAAACTGCAAAAGTGCAGGTATATCAAGATCATTAATTATTATCAACATGGCTAGGATCGAATTCATATTAAATATGATGAATTTCAATCATAACTTGTTTTTTGTGATATAATACATAGAACTGATGGGCCATTTTACTTTTGTGTAGCATATTATCTAAAACAATTGAAAGCAAAACAAGGAGCTTTGTTCTGGTGCAGTTCTCTGTCTCGAGATCTAGACAACCCTTTCAACTATAGGAGTGCACATAAGTAACTAACTATAACTTGACAAACTATAGCTTCACTAAATTATCTGGTCAATTCATACCTTGTGCACTTTCCTATCAAACCGCTGATTACCAGTTTGGCACTTACTTTCTCTCTGGAGAGCAGCAGGAGGTCATTCTCCGACACTATCTCGCGGAAATCATCGAGCACCGCCATGGAAACCTTGTGGAACCCTTCTGACTCCGAGCACGATGCCACAATCCCCTTCTGCCAGCCCAGGCCAGCCTCTACCACCAGTCCACCACACAGAAACACAAATCAACAAAAACTGTTGAACAACCTGACAGCAAACCGGAGCAGCGAACATGCTGCAAGCGAAGGGGAGGCCGGGCGCGCACCTTCCTCCTCGTCGCTGTGCCCCTGGACGATCTGCGCCTTGACCTCCTCGAACAGCAGCGGCTCGAAGACGGCGAGGTACTCGGCCACCGAGGAGTAGGTGTTCTTCACGCGCCGCAGCCCCTTCGTCTGCTCCGCCCCCTGTTCGACAAGCCGTATAAAATCAAGGTCTCGCTGTGATTGCGCTGCAGTGGCTGCGTCGGTGGGCGCGCACCTTGGAGTCCGCGACGAGGCGGAGGTAGTCCCAGCTAAGGACGATCTTATGAAGCCGGTCCATGGTGGAGGTGGCAGCGCCGGAGGAGGAGGCACCCCAGCCGCCGCCGCCGCCGGATTTTTCCACCGCCATCGGGAGGGCGCGGCGGCGAGAGAGGTTTCGAGGTTTAGGCCTTGGGGAGAGTGAGCCGGCGCTGGCTGGAAACGGCCGCAGCCTCGAGGGAAGAGAGGATGTGCGACACTATCGTTATGGGCCAAACTGGGCCGCATATGGACCAGAGCCCATTTACAGAACAACAAGCACTTATGGGCAAACGGGCCGCATGATACGGTCTGACACGTACCGGCCAACATACCAAGAGGCCGGCCCACAGCACGACCCAGCTAAGGCCGACCGGCTTTGCCGCTGGGGAAAAATAAAATTGAAGAAAACTTTATAAAACAGGAAAACATAAAATAGGATATATTACATAAAAATTTAAAGGAGAATTTTATGGTGTCCTCAAATTTTGTGGATCGTCCAATCTGTATGATCTAACGGCTTGGATTTAAAATCGGTGACATATTATCCCTTCATATAATTTTTCTTTAATATGTGTAGGGTCACATAGATGCAACAATTAATTTCTTTCTTCGTATGCTAGCAGATTAATTATTACATGCATTATAAAAAGAAAATAATCAATAAATTTTTTATGCGGGTGATATGCATGCATATTACTTTCCGTAATCAAGGCAATTTACAGCCAGTTAGCCCATTTTCTTTTTTAATTAATTATTTTAAATACACTTAATCAACGGTTCAGATTAGTTTCAACTGTTATCTCAACGAGGGTACCGTACGTAGACCCAAATTAAAACATATAAGGAAAAAAGAGTAAGAATGTTCCTTGCATAAGAGTTTGCACCGCCATTATCTAAAGCTATTTTGTTTATAAGCCCATAATTTTCAACTTCTTAATCAACTTCGTTGTTGTCGTGGGCTATCGCCACAACCCAGGCACAGTGTCATGTTCAGGCCGAGCCGGCGCGGTCGGGCCGGACCAGCCGGCAGGGCCCATCTGCCCATCTTTACCCACAAGCACGTGACAAATTCTTGAGACAAATTGATATGAACTTTTTATTGGACCATTTCTCGATACATTTGCAGAATTTTACACACTCGAAACTTCGAAAGTCTGTCGACAATTAAATGAAGGGAGCAAAGCAAAACACAATCGCAACCATTTAGGCCACAAGTTTGTCAAAACAAAACCAAACACACGTAGACACAAGCAAAGGGAGCCAAATGGATCATGCATCACCAGTCTTCGATCGGATTGAAACTAGAAGTAGTTGACCCTCCTGCAGTTCTTCCTGATCTCGCCGTTGTGGCCGGTGAGCGGCGAGATGTTGCCCATCTTGACCATGGACCTAGCGAATTGCTCGAAGAAGAGCTCGTTGCTGGCGGCGTAGCGGTGGACGAGCTCCATCGTCTCGTGGCTCTGCGTCAGCAGCACCTCGTCGGAGTTGAGGAGGCCGTTCTTGGCCAGGATGTTCCTGTAGTACTGGTTGTCGAAGTGGAACTGGCTGACCGGGTCCAGCGCGAACAGGTTCTGGTCGCCGCCGGACCTCGGGCACCGCCCCCGGAGCTCCGCCGCGTACGCCGGGTTCAGCGTGAAGTCCGGCTTCCCGTCGTTGTTCTGGCTGTACAGCCTCTGCCTGAAGCTCACGCACCTCGAGTTGCCGATGGTGTGGCTTCCTGCATTGATTGATCTCGATCAAACGACGTTATATATCCATGAAGCTCATGCCGGCGACCAAACGGCAAACACTGGAACATAATGCATACCTGAGAGCGCGACGAGGTCGACGATGTCGAGGCCTTGGTTGCGGAACTTGGCGATGATGCTGGGGAGGGTCTCGTTGGGTGCGGGGATGAGGTTGTTGGAGCCGCTGAGGCTGGCCGTCAGCGAGTCCCTCCTACCGAGCGGCACCTCCCAGCCAGGGCCGCCGGTGAGGACGGTGGAGTCCCTGGCGGCGACGGCGATGATGTCGGCGCAGGAGACGGTGTGGGGGCACACGTGCTCCAGCGCCGCCTTGATCTCGTCGATGACCTCGTATCCCCTCAGGGAGTCGCGGTTCGGGTTGGACCGCTTCTCGGTGGTGAACCGCCCGCTGCCGTCGGCGTCGAGCAGCACCGACGCGTCGCACCCTTGCACGAAGCAGTCGTGGAAGTGCATCCGCAGCAGCGACGCCGCCATGCGCGGGTCCTCGGCGTGCGCCTTGGCAACGATGGCGCCCACCACTGCCTCTACCTGCGGGCACGAGTGTTGGTAGAACTGCGGGTACAGGAACCCGCCGCCGGGGCCGTACCCCGCCGCGCCGCCTAGCCCGGACACCGCCACCACCACCGCCACCGCCACCGCAGCCACCGCGACCCACCTCGCCATCTCTAGCTTCCTCCTAGCTCAAAGCTCACTCACAAGAGGTGATCACTGATCACACTACTAGCTAATTAATCAGCTGGTCGTGTTGATTCGAGTGAGGAATCAAGCAGGGTGATTAGCCTTTTATAGCACTCAAACACATGCAAACATAACTACGAGAGAGAGCTGAGATCACAGCGGGAAAATGCTAGATTAACAAGGTTGAGGGAGCCGGTAATGGCCTTTCCAGCTCCGAGCTCACCACCTCCTCCATGAGAGCCTTTTTCGCATGGGGGCAAGGGCAAGTACAACCTCTGCACTTCGAATGTTGGGCTCAGCTGCCCTCGATCGAGTACACGTACAGAAACGAACAGAGTTAGCTACCTAATAATTAAAGGCACATTCGGCTAGTCGAAAATGTTAAATGCATGCCTCTCCTTAGTTAGTTTAATCAGCGACTAGAAGCTACTCACTATATTTCATATTGCAAAAAAATCGGTTTCAGTTTTTTAGCCATTTGTCACAGCTCTATCTCAAATTTTTTTTAGAGCTAGTCCAACCTAGCTTCAAAAAATCCTAGATCTGAAGTTGTGAATGGATTGAGTTTATTTAGTTGAGTAATTTTATTTTTATTTTCTACTAAAAATAAAAGTTTAAACTATTTTATTGTACTATATAAATCCCAAATTCAGCACGAATATTGAAATTGGAGCTGTACCAAACAGACTCTTACTCTCTTGTATTTGTGTCAAATTAAAAATTGGCTAAAATGACCTTTATTGTTCTGCTTTAAAAAATAAATAAACTATTTATTTTGTAAGATTGATAATATTTATTTTATAAGAATAAAAATAGAATAAAATATGAAAAAATTCTATAAGTTTTAAGACGATTTATATTAAAACAAGTTTAGAATGCTAAAATGACTTGTGTAGTAATCAGAGGAATATAAGTCAAACTTCTCCAACATCAATCAATTTTATAGAAAAATATATCAACAACTATAATATTAAACTAGTTTTATTAAATTCACTGTTAAATAATATATTTTAATAGTGTATTTATTTGATATTGTAGAGTTAATATTTTTGCAACCTTATTCAAAGTTAAAAAATTGACTTAAAAGAAACAGAATTTGAATTAAAATATATTCCCTTTTTACCTTACATTAAAATTTGATTTTTTTAAATGTGAATAAATCATTCACTCTACCTGTTCGTTTGACGGGCTGCGTGAGTCTGCATATGTCGATTAAATTTGTCATTAGGACTTAGGAGGGAGATACATGATGGGCCATAATTAAGCCCGTTTGGCTACTCGGGTTGGGTGGGACCTATTTTGGGTTTTTCTGGCCCAAAGCTTGTCTGGTTGTATGCTTACCGAGAGCCGGGTCTTGGTAAGCATACGACCCGGATCGTATATATATGGGATTGTGATGGTAAATTTTTCAATCTCTATATATATATGTTTTTTTCCAACTGAATCTCTAAATTTAAGTTCCTAAAATATTTATTGGATCCACATTATTAACTCACAACAGATGTTCTGTTTGGCCAACCCAATCGACGCAAACCTTTACCCAGAGGGCATCTTGTCAAATGCTTCCATCGCCTAGTGGCCAGCCTCGGCTTACACATCGTGCCTAACCTGACACTTCTACTATCAGCCTTACAACAATTTTTACAATTTACACCATTTATACAAAAAATTACAAATAAACCCCTAGAAAAACTTATTTCAGGCACTACTAGAGAAGTGGCCTTTCATCCACCCCTTTTAGTACCCATTCCAACTAGAGCCGGTATCGAAAGTCATCTGCAACGGTCAGAAAAGAGAGAGAATGATGTGGGTAGCCGCAATCGGTACTAATAAAGAGTTCTAGTACCGGATCGGGAGACAGCCTGGTACTAAACTTATTAGTACCGGTCGGGGTACCCACCCAGTACTAAAAACCTACACATTAATACTGGGTAGGCACACCAACCGGTGCTAATAACTTTAGCACCGGGTGGTATCTTGAACCGGCACTAAACCTTTCTCCTAATGTATTTGATATCCTAAAAAATCTTCTATTCCTCATTCCTGCCTCTATTTTCTTCAGTTTTTCTTCCGCCCGTGCGACCACTTTAGGGTTTACGGTTTAGTCTAGCCAACCACTCATCGGTGATCCAAATCGGGCAACGACATGGCAAGCCTCCCAAGTGGTGCCACTGGACATCATGCTTCCAGCAGTAGGCCGGCCGTCACTAGGGTATATTGTTTTTCTCATTTTTTGGCTATTTTAGGGTTGATTGAACACTGCATTATGAGATGTTATTGTTTGGCCGATCTATACTGCAAATTCTATGTATAGATATAGTAATCCCTATCAATAATCTTAGTACTGCAATGCACATGTTATTAATTCTATTTCTGCGCCGGTCGACCAATATGTCTCACTTAAATTTTTAATTGAAATATTGTATCTTTAGTACTGATTATGCAATGCATCTTAGTTTAATTTATAAATGCAAGTGATATAATACAGATGAATATGCAATGTGGATTAGTTTATCAACTTTTGTACAATATCAAGTGAAATTGGTTTGATAATTTCCTATTATAGGTGTCGGCTTATGAGCCGAGGGGTTACGTTTTGAAAATCGGTCATTGGCAAAGACATCACATCGTATGTATATACATTGTAATATCTATTTATGTGGTAACAAAATCATAACAAAGTGATGTGATGTTATCTTACTGTTCTAGTTTCTACCAAAAAGCTTCATCGATCTCTATAACATGTACAATGGTGAAACTCTTGAGATATCAGCAAGAGATGGCTACACCAATATGATCGATATTGAAAAATGTGGAAGCACATTCTGCCTGGGTAAAGGGTGGTGTGAATTTTATTATCGAGTCTGCCTAGTAGAAGGAGTTATGTGGTACTAACAATGGGAGCCCCGATGTCTGCTAGGACTACCCTTTTCAATAATTTTGGCTTAGAGAAAGCTCCACCAACTATTAGAGTAGACTCAAGTGATAGCGGTATATATAATAAACTCACATTGATTATTATACATACATGCCTATTTTGTATATGTACTTAGCGGCTTTTTTATAATAGTAGATGACGTTATTGGATCTGCACGACCAGCTGAGAAGGAGAAACAGAAATCCAGAGAAACAGGTGACACCAACCAACTGAAGACCATATGTTTTTTGGCAATCCAACAGATCTAGCGGACGAAAGGAAGGATCACCTTCAAGCCATCTCGGCTACGACATCCTCCGATACTTAATTGTACGTCTGCACAATCAATCCATCAGCCATTAAGAAAAAAAATGATGGTAAGCACATTGCACATATCACAATTGCAAACATCTATACCTAGCTATATGCACTTGAGTCGGCTAACTAGCTACTAGAACATTTAATTGTAACAATACTTTTCATGGGAGTATTGTGTGAAATACGTCACACCTTATCTAAACCAATAGACCACAGAGATCCAAGTGACAGTAGCTGGAGGCACACCAGTCTCAATTATAGTGCACAAATCAATAGATGGGCGTTGTTACCTGAAGACTGGTTTTGGCCATATTCTGCAAGCACACGAGATAGTTATCAACACAATTTGCGCTTTTTATTTTTACATTAGCAATGGTGCACTGGAGACAAGTGTGTATATACTTTAGCTCAGAACAACATCTGTTATGTGGTGTATATTGCCGGTATCTACTATGATTGGCTGAAATGAAATTATCTGTCATGTGCTGTAAATTAGTTGTGAAAAATTTAAATTGAAATAAAATCCAACTTAGTTGTGAAGAATTTAAATTGAAATAAAATCCAACTTAGTTGTGAAGAATCCAACTTAGTTGTGGAGAATTTCAATTGAAATGAAATCAAATTTAGTTGTGAAGAATTTCAATTGAAATGAAATCCAACTTAGTTGTGAAGAATTTCAATTGAAATGAAATCCAACTTAGTTGTGAAGAATTTCAATTGAAATAAAATCAAACTTAGTTGCGAAGAATTTCAGTTGAAATAAAAACCAACTTAGTTGTGACGAATTTCAATTGAAATGAAATCCAAATTAGTTATCAAGAATTTAAATTGAAATAAAATCAAACTAAGTTGTGAAGAGTTTCAATTGAAATAAAATCTAAATTAGTTGTTAAGAATTTAAATTGAAATGAAATCAAACTTAGTTGTGAAGAATTTAAATTGAAATGAAATCCAACTTAGTTATAAAGAATTTCAATTAAAATAAAATCCAACTTAGTTTGATTTCATTTCAATTGAAAACAATAAAAATGAAATCTGTGCGTTTTTCATAAGCATATATCTTTAGTACCAGTGTTATTTATGACCCGATACTAAACGTATTTCTAGTGCCGGGTAACAAAGAAAACCGGTACTAAAGATTCAAAATCATTAATTCACTGATGCACGCAAACACGCTGAGCACCGCACGCTGACGGATGATGGAACTGTTTCGTTCAGTCCCGAGGTGACGGTTCATTTCCCACATCAATCGTATGACATCTTTTCCCCGACGACGCTTGATCACAGTACTAATCGCACGTTATAATCACCGGCCGTCGTGACTAGTACTAGCACTCCTCCTGCCCCTTCTTCCTCCTTGCTTCTTCCTAGCTGGACTATCTCCGGCGGAGAGATCAATGTGTAGTAGGCGGCCGTGACCATGGCGCTGAGTCAGTGGAACGGGCTCCCATATGATATCGCCATGGAGATCGTCTGGCATATCACCGAGACCTCCGATGCACCGCTGGCTGACCCCTAGAGGGTGTGCCTGGTGTGTCGGACCATGCGCTAGATGTGCCACAACTACGCCGTCAGGAGGAGGTTTGCCCTAGTGAATGAGGGTCCCTAGATGGCTTCGTGCAAATATCCTCGGTACCTACGTCTGGTGTTCACCTTGGCCGACGCGGGACACATGGATGCATGCTTCATTGTGGGCATGTATCTGGCCTTTGGTGTAGGGACGCCATCTCTTGGATCAAAAGTACTTCTACGTACGTCCGTCGAGGCCGGACACAAGATGGTGTCCTATATGCTTGCCCTCCTCGAGTACAGTCGTGAGGATACCGTAACCGAGCTCACGTTGTGGCTCATAAGGTTGGTGGAAGGTGACACGGCGCTGGAGACGGCCTCCATTGTCGGTGGCGTGTGGCGGCACAGGAGGTTCATCACCAATGAGCACTGCTGACATAAACGTGAATGCTCGGTTATCAGGGTGGGTCGGGCAGTCGGCGCTTGGTGGGATCCCGAACCCAGAACACCAATGATGCCGCACATCTGCAAGAACGGCGCCAGTGATTGCAGTGACTGCAAAAACCCATGGCTTCCGAAGGTGCTCTCCTTCTGGCAGTTCTGCCCTATTTTAATTAATTAGCTATTGTATAGTTTAGACTTTTGTATTACCCATTGTTTAAATGAAGTGAAGCAATGTAGTATTCAATTTAATGAACAATGTTATTTTGTGAAATGCGGTGTACGTGATCGATCATCACAAGTTTCAATTTAAGTTCATTTCACAAATTTTAGTTCGGAAAAGGAAATCCAAAAACTTGATACGGTGACGATCGCTATAGTCGCTCGCGTCTGTGTAATGTGGTTTTGCGCCATCTGTAATGGACAGTTGGCCAAAATATAGCGTGCGTCTTCTCGTTAACTGTGCATTCAAATTTAGTACCGGTTCATAATGTGAACCGGTACTAAAAGGCAAAAGTTTCACGCCTGCTTCTATTCGGGACCTGAGCTCATCGTATTTTAGTGTCGGTTTGTCTTCGCAACTGGTACTAAAGACATGACTATATAGGGAGGTCCATGTCCTTCGTTGTTTCATATACTACATCACATCATCTTCTTCTTTGCCGACTTGCCGTCCATTGTTCTTTCGCTTCAATAAGTCCGATCCGCTCTCGTCTTGTTCTGTTGTTCGTCTTTAGCCCTACGTTTAGTTCATCTTACGTTTTGTTTCTGTGTTCAGTCATGTCTCGCTCCACATCATCTTCGTGGTCATGAACGTCTGAGGAGGACTTCTCGATGACCACGAATGACTCGTACATTACGTGGGTCATGCAGGCCCAGGAGGATTTGAAGGATACTAGGGTCCTCTAAGCCAAAGACGATACCGTCTGGGCTAGGGACTTGGCGGCTGCGGAGCAAGACTCCGCCCATTCAGATGCCGGTGCTGCTGGCACCGACGCAATGTCGGATATCGTTGTCGATAGCGCTACGTGGCAGGACATCGATGGTAGTGTCAGCGGTGATGGCACCGGTAGCGACGACTGCGGCGACAATGACTGCAGTGATGACGACGATAATGGTGACGACGATGATGGCACCGACAGTGACTACGGCGGCTGGAGCGACGATGGTGGCAAGGACGACTGGAGCGACAACGGCGACAGTGACGTCCGTAGTAACGGCTCAGCATGGAGCAGCGGTGATGACGGCAGTGACGGCTCATCATTGGGCAGCGACGACACGAGTAGTATATAGTTTATATATAATATAGTATATATATATATATCTACATATATATATGTAAATATACCCACTATAATATATTTAAAGTGATAACGTTTATACTATGTTCTCATCTTTTGCCGTGTGAAATGAAACAAAAAAATACGTACGATGCAAATTAAAGGAAAAACAACAAAAATTAAATTAAACTTTACTTGTCCACATTGGACAAAAATATTAAATTAGACTTTACCGGTTATATCAAAAGACCAGAATTTAGCGTAAATAATTAAAATTAAGATAATGTTAACCATTACTAGTTAACTAAGATCACAATAGACAACAATTAAAAAATTGTTTATTTAGTACCGACTGAGAAGTCAAGCCGGCACTAAAGTTATGGATTTTAGTACAGGCTGTTCGTCTCAATCAGTACTAATGCATAGAGAATTAGTCCCAATTAGGTTCCCAACCTAGGACTAGATGGGTGTATTAGTGTCGGTTGAGTAACCAGTACTAATATGCTACCCCTTTAGTCCCGAATGGCCAGTACCGGATCAAAAATCAAGACAAAATGGGGATTTACAATCGGTACTAATGGCGCGTTCTCTAGTAGTGAGGACTAGACCCGAAGTTCAGCGTCAGTCCCATTGGCGCCAAGGTTGCCTAGCTTGGCGCCCTTGGCACTGACGCTGCCATGGGCTGACGTGGATCTGAGATGGCAGAGGTCAGTGCCAATACGTCTGTAGTCGTTTCTGTTAATCAAGAGACCTGAGTTTAATCCTTAGCAACTTCTTTTTTTTGCATCTCTACATTGCGTGGGAGGGAAAAAATAGAAAAGAACGATCGGCGCCAGGGTTCGAACATGGCAGATGCAAATGTTCTCCACTATACTATAACGGTCTTCTTATTTTAAATGTTAAGTAATCCAAGTTAAGCTAAAAAGGCGCTGAGTTCAGAGGTCGGCGCCAGCCGTATTGGCACTGACCTCTGCCATCTCAGCTCCACGTCAGCCCATGTCAACGCTAGCGCTAATGGTGCCTATCTAGGCAACCTTGGCGTCAATGGGATTGGCGCTGAACTTCGGGTCTAGTCTTGAAATAAGTTTTTTCAAGGATCTATTTGCGAAAATAGATTTATAAAAGGTCTAAATGGTAAAAATTGTTGTCAGCCTTACTCTGTGGTTTGCCTGGGTGATCAACAAGCATAGGATGATGCACTGCACTACACATGATTGCACACGGAATGCGCTAGTTGCTGCTACAAGGAAATTATATCACAGGGAATGTGCTAGTCGCAGCTAAAGGGAAATTGTTTGGTGCAGCCTCAAATTGAGAGAAACACTAGTAAGTTCGGTGCTAGTGGACATCTGCGACGGGGAAGCACCAAGCTGACATGATAGGGAGGAGGCGCTGCCAGTCAGGCCATCACTGGAGGTCATCAAGGCAGAGGTCGCTGTAGCATCGTCAATCCTCGGATAATCGTCGTCATGCCAAATTGAGAAGCTGCCTTAGGACCTACGGACGATTGGGCAACGGCCGGAGAAGGATCTTGGGAAGAAATGGCCGCCGACGACAAAACACAAAGCGTCATTGTGTCCAGCGGTGGGAGGGGAGTAGTGCAAATCTGGAGCACAAAGGAAAATTTTGGCTGCTGTTCCTGCAATCAACAAAACCGTGTGCTCCTGCAGGTTGCGTGTGGATGTGTGGTGCTGCACTGTTTT
>KE372858.1:268212-279856 GCA_000418225.1 Zizania latifolia | reverse complement strand
CATCGGCGTCGGAATCGGACGGTCCATATCGGTTTAGTGTTATTACGTCCTACTTTTATGTCTCGATATCGGTTCCGATACTAGTTGATTTTACGGGTCAGATAGTTTAGGTCAATAGCTTTATCTTGATAGGTTTCACAGTAAATCTGTTTTTCATGATATGTAACGTCATATAATTTCCACTATGTCATCGTTGCTCTTTATTCAATACTTTAGTGTACGTTAAGACCATTGGCTTAATAGCCAATAGGCGTTACTACTTATATTTTTTGTTTATCTTATCAGTTGCAGGATCAAACTGATTGGCACGCCACGAACCACAAATTTAGGACCTACACTAGAGTTAAGCAGATCTCTCAGGCCACGCGTGTGACCAAAAACTTCACCAACAGCGTGACATATTATTGTTGGACAATGATAAACCTAAGACCTATTCGAAAGCGGTGATGGGACTAGACTCTGAGAAATGGCTTAGAGCCATAAGATCCGAGTTAGAATCCATGCGAGAGAATCAAGTTTTGAACTTGGTCGATCCACCTGATAGTGTAAAAACTGTCGAGTGTAAATGGTTTTTTTAGAAAAAGATAGACGTTGATGGAAATGTTCACATCTATAAGACACGATTGGTGACGAAAGGTTTTAGGCAGATTCAAGGTATTGATTATGATAAAACGTTTTCACCCATCGCAATGCTAAAGTCTATCTGGATCATCGTAGCAATTGCCGTATTTTATGACTATGATATATGGCAAATGGATGTCAAGACAACTTTCCTTAACGGAAACCTAAGTGAGGATGTGTATATGATATAGCCTGAAGGTCTTGATGATCCAGAGAATGCTGGAAAAGTTTACAAGCTGCAAATGTCCATTTATAGGTTTAAAGCAGGCTTCTCAGAGTTGGAATCTTTGTTTTGATGAGGTAGTCAAAGGGTTTGGCTTCATCAAGAATGAAGGATAGCCTTGTGTTTATAAAAAGGCTAGTGGAAGCTCACTTTTGTTTCTGGTCTTATATGTAGATGACATATTATTGATCGAAAATGATATTCCTATGCTAGATGCTGTCAAGTCTTCGTTGAGAAAAAGTTTCTCAATGAAAGATCTTGGAGAGGCAGCATATATTTTGGGCATAACGATCTATAGAGATAGATCGAGAAGGCTAATTAGATTAAGCCAAAGCATGTACATTGACAAGGTATAGAAGTGGTTCAATATGCAGAATTAAAGAAAGGTTTTCTGCTAATGTCACATGGTGTTTCTCTCAGCAAGAGTCAGTGTCCTTCGACACCTGATGAGTTGGAGAAGATGAGTGCGATCCTATATACCTCCACAATCAGATCCATCATGTATGCCATGCTTTGTACACGTCTAGATGTTTCTTATGCTCTAAGTATTACGAGCAGATATCAGTCAAACCAAGATGAAAGTCACTAGGCAGTAGTAAAAAGTATCCTTAAGTATTTGAGAAGAACTGAGGATGTGTTCTTGGTCTATGGAGGTGAGGTGGAGCTCGTTGTGAACGGTTACACCGATGCTAGCTTCCAAACCGGCAAGGACGATTCGTGATCACAGCCTGGATTTGTGTTCTGCCTCAATGGAGGCGCAGTGAGATGGAAGAGTTCAATGCAAGAAACGGTTACAGATTCAACAACAGAGGCCGAGTATATTGCAGCTTCGGAAGCTGCGAAGGAGGCAGTTTGAATCAGAAAGTTTGTTTCTAAGCTGGGTGTTGTCCCTAGTGCGTCCAGTCCAGTGAACCTCTATTGTGATAGTAGTGGTGCCATTGCGCAAGCCAAGGAGCCTAGGTCGCATCAGAAGTCCAAGCACATACTGCGGCGTTATCACCTCATCCATGAGATTATAGATAGAGGTGATGTGAAGATATGCAAAGTGCACCCGAATTTGAACATTGCAGATCCGTTGACGAAACATCTTTCACAGCCCAATCATGAGGCGCACTTGAGCTCTATGGGTATTAGATACTTGCGTGAGTGAGTCTAGTGTATGTGAGAGAAAGTATCTTGTCTATACTAGTGTAGATTTGGATAATTGATTATCTTGTTCCTTGAATAAATATCTTTTACATTGATCAGCAAGTGCGTGACTTGTTTGTGAAACTTTCTGTGTTACGATGTTATTCTAAACAATCCCTAATCTCATATCGTCATGTGGGACAGTGATGATTTATAGATTAGCACATCTGTCTGATTAATGATCACGTTTCACAGATCATAGACATGGAGATATCAAATAAGTGATGTTGACTCATATTAGTGAACATGAAGTTGGATAGACTCACTTTGAGATACTGCTGAGATTGCTATTGTAATGTGCTATCAGTTATCAACTCAAATGGTGTACATACAGAATCCTTAGACCTGAGATCGTCATTGATTCCAGAATGCGTAATAGCACACTTAGGGGCTTCCAAACGCTATTCCGTAACAGGGTAGTTATAAATGTTGCTTTCGGGTGTGTCTCGTGGCTTGAGGTAATGATCCATGATCCCATTACACGCATGGTTCTCGGGCTAACGGGGTATAATTTTTGAAATTAAGTGCTAGCGTAGCCCCCTATAACCCAACAATTAGTTCCCAACACCCGAGACTATATGGCTATACCGGAGGCTCGAAATCTCGCTTCGGACATGCGAAGGATTAGTAAAAAACTACTAACTTGTGAATCCCTCGAGAGCTCGTTTGACCTGATGTCAGTAGGTGCATGCGTCGCTTATAGGCCACGCGCTGAGTATTATATGGCCTAAAGTTCCTCGAGGTGAAGATGCAATCAGGACTTAAAAACTGTGAATGCCAAAAGGTGCTATCTTTACTTCATAAAGAAAAGCCAAGAGTTCATGAAGCACAAAATGTAAAGCTAATCACTTTTGACTTTGGCGCAGGTTACAAAATAGCTATTCCTCAGCAGACAACGCGACTGGATCCTGATCCTCGAGGGAGGCTCCCTTGGCCACACGATCCTTAGGAAGAGGAAAGAATTGAAGATCTCCAGCGATCACGACAGTGACGCCCACCCCCTCCTGCCGGAGCGTCGCGGCTTGGTCCTCAGTCACCCCAGCGGGCATTCCGTACTCCAGCTGTCGAAGGTCATCCATTGGAAAGTTGGCCCGGACATAAACTAAGGCCTGTTCAGCCCCAGACTTCACAGCCTTATCGATGGGAAGTATGCGCGCTTGATCACCACACGAACCTTGACCGCCTCCTCCTCGAGTTCCTCGATGCGAGCTTACTCCGATACTCGGCGCCACGTCAAGGGCCCACTGCATGGCTCTCTCGGCCTCCCTCGCCTCTTCGACCATCATCCTCAAGGCCACCGCTTGGTGATCGGCCTCCTCTGCCATCTGTGTGACATTCTCAGCCATCACCGCTGCACTGGCCACGGAGGTCTCCACCGCAACAACCCTACTCAATAGCTCAGTGTTTCGGGCCAGGAGATCATCGTACTTGCGTCGGAGTGCTTCAACCTCCGACGCATACTGTGCATAGAACAGCTGCAGAGCACAGGCAACCATTAAAACAATAACTTAGAAAGAGAAAGTACACCAGAAGGGAGACAAGACTTATGTCCACAAGCTGTGACAGAAGAGGGGCGGTCGCCCCAAGCACCGGGTCCGTAACGTGATTAGGGGCCACAGCCTCCGTGTTAGGAGCCCTCGATCTAGCCTCGGGCTCGAGGCCATCCATCACCGTTAGGGCCGGGGTCTGCGCATTCGACCTAGCTCCCTCGGGTAGATCGACAAC
Organism: Zizania latifolia; assembly: GCA_000418225.1. Classification (NCBI taxonomy): domain Eukaryota; kingdom Viridiplantae; phylum Streptophyta; class Magnoliopsida; order Poales; family Poaceae; genus Zizania; species Zizania latifolia. Next base: position 276,099 of record KE372858.1, on the reverse strand, counting down.
TTCCTCCTCGACCAGCATACCTTCGGTGACCTCCATGATGGCCAACCGATCAGCTGGAGGATCGACCATCACCTCCGGTGCCATGGCACCACCCTCGCCCCACGAGGCCAAGACCGGGCCCACAATGCCTGCATCAACAGGGGCCACACCACCTCCCTCATCCACCGCGGACATAGCCTCCCTGGCACCCAATGCTCTAGCCTCAGTCCCAGCATCCGGGAGCAACAGGGTAAAAGTACATGTTGGTGCATCTAGGCTCCTAATTAATTTTGGTGTATTAATGACAATGATGATCAAAAGCTACTAATCGCATTGATAAGATGTATGCAGAGAATTCACGAAAAATGGTGTTACAATTGAAACAAATTTAGAGAAAAGCTCCGTTTAGTCCAAAATAGGCTCCAAGGTGCAAAATATTGAATTACTTTTAAATTTAAGTCTAGAACTACCGTACCATAAAGAGGGATACATTGAAAGTTATTCCAAAGCTTTGTACTCAAAGAAAAACATTTTTTGAAAGTTTTTTGAATTGATTTAAACTCATTTCAGAAACTTCCAGTTTGACCGGAACCTCCGGTTCAGCCCAGAACTTCCGAAAACATCGTTCTGTTTCTAAGTGTTTATTGGCCCAGAACTTTCGGTTCAGCCCGGAACTTCCGAAATCACCCTTCTGTATCAATTTAATTTTTGGCCCAAAACTTCTGGTTCAGCCCGGAACATCCGAAATCACCCTTCTGTTTCGATTTAATTTTTGTCCCAGAACTTCCGAAAAAGTTGTTCTATATCAAATTTATTTTTGGCCTGCAACTTCCGGCTAAAACCCAGAACTTCCAAAAATGATGTTCTGTTTGAATTTATTTCTCAGCCCGAAACTTCCGGCTATGCTCAGAACTTCCGGATGAACAGTAGTAAAATGTCTTCAAACGGTCATTTTTGTGTGAGGGGGTACCCCCTCACTCTATTTTGAACATCTCTCTCACGGAAAGAACTCCTCAAGAATCGTAGAGCTGAAAACCCTAAACTCTCTCACTCTTTCAAGACTAGATCTAGAGCAAATCTTTGAGATTTTATTTGAGAGTGCAACACAAATCTTCTAGCAAACTTCTTCCTCTATCTTTTGAGAAAATTTTAGGTGGTTGAGTTCATTGGGTTTCTTGATAAATCTTAAGCACAAAGATTTGAGCCTACAAGCCTTTCAACGGATTTGTTACTCTTAGAGGTGCTACCTCCTAGACAGCTAGGCGGTAAATCTGTGAGCACCCAAGGAGATTGTGGTGTGCCCGGAGAAATTTGTACAACCTCTACCTTAGCTGTAACAAGGTAACTAGTGGAAATCTAAGCTTAACTTTGGTTAGGGATTTGTTAGAAAAAGGGTTGAAAGAGACCCGACCTTTTGGGGCCCCTCAACGGAGACGTAGGATCGGTGGATCCGAACTCTGGGAAATATTCCATTTGTGTTCATTGTGTTCTTCGTGTTCTTGCTAGCTCATATCTTCATATTGCTCGATCTACTTACTAGCTAAGTTGTATAACATATTCCTATATAAAAGTTGTAGCTAACAACATTGCTTACACTTGTATTCATTTACATTGTTGGCTAGATTAAATTTCTAGGCCTGGAGATTTTTGAACTAACCTTTTTTCGCAAGAAATTTTTAGATTGCCTATTCACCCCCCTCTAGGCAACTTTCACAGGGCCACCAACGGAACCAGAGGAAGGTCGACTCCGTCCATCCTACAGACCGAGATGACTACAAGTTAGCAACAAAGGTAAAAGGACTATACATATGCGCTGACTCTAGCTTTACCTTGACGTCGGGCGAAAGGATCTTGAAGACACCCGCTTGGGCACCTTCACCAAAATGGGCCAGGGGGAGGCCAACACCACCTTGGAGATCATGGCGTCTTCCCCATCCTCGGGCTCCTTGTCATTGAGGAGCAATCAGTGCCGACCGATCATCAGGGCTCCGTCTACCCCGACTTTGGTGGGTTTCAAGCGCTTGCTCGTCCCACCGAGTTCTATCAATCTATCCCCTTCCGCTTTGGGAGCGGAAGGGATGGATTACCACCTCCTCCTATTAGCCGTCGACGAGGTGGGTCGACCCCCTAGGGTGCTCAGGGAGTAGCGCTTGCTAGAAGTACATGACGTTACCCTGCGACTAGGATGCGTTACACCATGTGGGTGGTCAAGCATCAGTACAAGAGAAAAACAAAAAATAAAACAGCAAAAAACCAAGAGCAAAAGGTCAAAGACTCACCCGGGGTTGTGGGTTCGAGACGCAGTACGCCACAAACCCAAGATAGTCCGGGAAGCTGGGCTTCACGGTGAAGAAAGAGTTAAGGTATTTTGCAACCTCATCCCGAGGCATCAACTCAGGCTCCGGAGCTCGCGGGTCAAAGGGACCGACCATCTCGTAGGCCGGCTTGTTCTGGGCCTACAGCGGGAATATCCATCACAGCAAGAAGTAGGATGCGACCCTGATCCCGGTCTGTCCACCTTCTGGAGCCCCTTCACCGTATCCACCAACTCCCGAACCTGTTTCTCATCGACAGAGGAGCACTGGTCACCCCAGCTCATCAAGGGTGCCAGCTTCAGGCCGATGTCCGCCCCGATGGTCAGAGGAAGGTTCGCCCCATAGAAGCACTCTGCCTTCCACCCCTTGTTCGAGGAGGTGATAGGCATCCATAGATACTCGCCGGATCGCCTAGTGCGGAGGTGGAGCATCACCCGTCCGATCGCGTTGTTCCTCATCGAGTGGCGGAGAACATAGTAGTACCAAAAGAGGTTCTATTGTGGATCCACTCTCAAGTACGCCTCACAGAAATGCACAAAAACAGCGATGTAGAGGATCGAGTTGGGCGAGAGGTGGCCGAGGGCAATCTAGTAGTGGTGAAGAAGGCCCTAGAGAAATTGATACATGGGCAGGCCCAGCCCCCGCTCCAGGAATGACTTGAACAGGACAATCTCGTGGGTATTTGGCGTCAGGAACTCCTCCCCTTTTGTCGAACAACACCCTGACACTGCCCGCTTCGACAGAAATCTAGCCGCCACCATTGGATATCTTCGACTTCTCCCACCCTAGCGATGGCGGTGGAGAGGCTAGAGAGGGCTATGGGCTTGCGGAAGCCATCGGTTTTAGTTGAAACAACCGACGAACTTTCATGTAGCAGACAACGTAGCCGCAATGACGGCTGAGGCGTTGAGAAGCCAGGTGGACGAACAGAGAAGAAGAGGAAAGCGAGAGAGCTGGCGGTTGTGAAAGGAAGAAGTTCAAATGGAAAGCGTGTGTGTCGGGGAGCAGAGAAATCGGTTTAAATATCCCCATGGTCGCCGCATAGAGACGAAGCATGGTAACCGCAATTAGGGCGCCGCCTCGATCATCGCATCCGCAGCGATCATGGCAACCTGACAGTTCCCTTTCTCTGCCCATTGCTGCCTCCGTGTGTGGGCTGGCTAGGGATGGAATGTCTTTTCAATCATTTCACCCTGAACATGCATTAATTGTAAAGCGTTTTTTGGCACACTAGCGAAGTCCGCGATGGTTGAGACCCTCTGTAATGGTAGGCCCATACCTAGGGGTTCGCGCACGCTCAAGGATCCTCCCGCTTGAGGGCTCGCGTATGCTCAAAAAACTTCATGCTCAGGGGCTCGCGCACACTCGAGGATCCTCATGCTCGGGAGCTCACCCGACCCAAAGTGTGGGTTCTTGGGGACTGAAGTCCTCGAGAACTTACGAACTCAATGAGCCTCGACCTCTCGGGTATCTGGACGGAGAAGGGGCCCGAGCAGCTGGACGTCAATTTATTCAAATATCCTCGCAAGTTCAAGATTTCAAGCACGACCTTCTCCCAACGAGGTCTCAACAACGACAAAAGACAAGATTAAGAAGCAAATTTCCAAAGAATTATTTTCCCTTGCAGGATATTTTTTGGACCCTCGAGCTAAATATCCCATTTAACTCGAGGCTCGAGAGCTACACCGTGTGGGTGCACTTATACGGTGCACCTCACATGAAAGAAGAAGTTCAAAGGCTTTTTTTAGAGACATCAGGATTCCACAAGGATGTTGAAGTTTCAGATGAAAAGAGAGCTCCTCCCAGCTTGTTTTTTCCAAAGATTTCTTCAATCAAGCCGAGAAGAGCTCGGGGGCTGCTGTAGAGGATGTGACCCCTGAGTACCCCACAATTAGGCTTATTAGACCAGACCAAGACCAGCATTGGCTATCCAGTATGGCCCATAAATAGGAGTTTGATTCTGATAAGAAAAATTGAGTTCTTATCAGATAGTTATGCTCTATATATGATATTAAGAGATTTATTTGTACCTAAATTCTTGTAATTAGGGATTTAGTACCCAAGTTTGGTAGACAACCCTAGATTGACTCAGGATAGAGTCCTAGGTCATTGGGCTCACCTCCTGAGTATATAAAGGAGGCGAGAACCCCCAGAGACATCTCAACAAGTCATCTAGCATATTTCTCTTGCTTTCGACGTCCTAAGCTTTCATAACTTGATTGCGTCGTATTGTAAGATCTACTATCATATTACACACTAAAACACTGGACGTAGGGCTATTATCCTTCGGTAGGCCTAAACCAGTATAAACCTTGGCTCTTGTATTCTAGAGTCGACCATCGGGTTCAAAGGCGTTGCACTTCCTTTACATACATCTAATCACCACATCGGGTACCCCCGTGGGTGGATTGGCCGATGATTGACCGACAAAACTACAATACCTCTACTCGTAAAAGTTGGCATTACGCCAAAAATTGAAATTGAATAGATTGATCATAAGATGATTTACAAGGTCCCTAGATGCACATATTTATACCCGTGGGATTGATGAAATCCTACCCGAATTACCACAAATATCAGGATTCACCTGCTATGGATAACTATAATAAAATCTTATCTATTTTCTATTACAGGGTAACGTTCGTGACTTGATATACACATAGACTTACACATATGCCTGGCTAAATCTGTTAGGGCTTTCCTGTCACATTGGCACTAATCTAGGGACGTTCGTTGTTTCACCGATATTGTCAAATTCTGATTTCAACAGTATTAACACTAGTCCCCAAAATTTTGGGTTTAGTATTGACTCAGTGCTTAAAATTTTCTGCCTAGGCAACCTTGCTTTTATCTCCTAATCGGGCCACCTGAATAGTCTTCGAGTACGACAACTTTGACCGACACCGACTAGCCGACTGATTACCCCCAATCGTGGTCCTTTGCTGCTGACTAATAGGATGACTATAATACGATGACTATGATGTTTCTTATAAGAAAAAAAATAATGTAACAATATAGTTAAGGAGAAGAGATAATGAAATTGTTTCTTACGCAGAAACCACCATACGCGAGAACCAAAAAGAAGAATAAAAGATGATTATATGATAATTTATTTTTAAGAAATCATCTATGATATGATAAATATAGAAACTATTTGTCGTGCTTATGTTAAGATGATTGTTACATGTTGCCATATATATGACTGAATGGTGTGGACTGCGCCAGTTCGATAGAAACCGGTGGATTTTGCCAAGAGGAGGATCGGATTGAAGAAACGATTCCTGAATTTGGAAAATCTAGAAATAAAAGGAAAATGAAAACAAATACAAACCTAATATAGGAAAAACACTGGAGAAAACCATAAAATTGCAGGGAATAACTCCAATAACATAAAAATAAAATCCATTATTGTTGGATTATTGTACAAATTAATGTTTGGCTTTGTTGTTTCAAATAAATGGAGATAAATAAATTTCCAAGCTTCCAACTAAACCATGTGGGAGAGAGTATCATGGTAGATGTGTGTAATCATTCGAATTCTCCCGTGAGTTGGAGATGGCATTTTAGTCCAAATGGACTAGCGTCACTTTGGAACAGGTTAGTGTAATGGTAGTATGACTCTATATTTCGGTGTTTTGCTACCGAAATGGGAGTTTTGTTTGTTTAAAATAATACGCAACTATAAGGCCTCCTTTGTTGTGAATTGTGATAGTACTGTATAAAATTTTTGGTGCCTTGACTAGTTGTGATGGTACTGTATAAAATTCACGGGAATTAAGCAAGACATAATTTAGGGCATATTTAGCTTACCTCTAGCACCGAGATTATTTAGATTTTATATAATGAAATTAAATAATTTAATATTTTTGTTTTTTATTTAAAATATAAATTATATACCTCAACTAAATACTTTTAATTCACCCACAACTTTAAATCAAGACAAGATTTTAGGATTTTTTAGTAGTATTATATATTGCCAATTTAAAAAAATATTAAAGCTAAAAATCAAGCCTTATACAGTTGATGGTACACTTTTTTTCTTGATGTGTGGGTTTGAATAACATGAGATGCTCCATGCAGCGGATATTAGTTTAAGTTATTTTGACAAGTTTATACTTTTATGCATACGGCATGCATAGCTACCACTACAGTGATGCAGTCAAGTGGCCAAGTGTAACGCCGTCACCGCTCTCGCCACCCTTGCCTTGGCTCGCTCATGCCCAGGCCACACACGCCGCACTCTACAACCTGTCGCGCCACGCTCACCATGTCGTCCAGCTTTTGCCCGCGCAAGCCGACCTTTTATCCCATGTGCAAGCCCCTGCCGTTTTGCCCATACCGTGCGCACGCACCGCAGCAGCAGCTCAGCGTCCTTGAGCCCCCCCTTGCCATGCCGACCGTACCCATGCGCCATCCCGTCAAGGCCGTCGTCCCGCCAACGCGACCACGATGCCGCTCGTCGCCGCCCTCTTCTGTCCGTGTGAGCCAGACCTTTGCTCCTTGTGCAAAGCCATCCTCTGCGCGTGCGCGTGTGCCCGTAGCTGTAGCCATCGCTAGCTCGACACGCAGCCGCACGCGGACGTCAGTACTGCTCCGTCACCTCCACCAACTTCGCCCCATGCCAAACGTGCACCAGTCCTGTCGCCATTAACGCCTAGCTCGAGCCCATGCCGTTCTCCGCGACTTAAGGCCCCCAAGCGCCGGCAGCAGGTCACACCACCCCATTCGAGTCCCCAATGACCCCCGAGCTCCTCCGCACCCAGCGCCTAGAGCTTCCCGTGAGTTCTACCAGGAATCGTTGGAAAACCCATCGCCGCCCATCTCGGTACGCTTCAATTCTCCCTAGTCGTGACTCCATTCCAAAATCTAAGCATGGGAACGTGTTGAGGACATCTCGGTGACTCCGTTTTTGCAGCCATTTTCACCGGACCATGCCGCTTCACAAAATCCCCAAATCACCGCCGCCGTGCGCTGTTTGCTTCGATCTTGCCCAAGGTAACGCCGTCCTTCGATTCCTTGTACCGGTAGCATGAATGTGCAGTATAAATCACGTTCCCCTAGTTTTCTTGAGTTGATTCTGGCCGAAGCTCACCGACGACGCGTGCCGTGACCGTCGTGCCCCGTGTCACCGTCGCTAGGTTGCTACGATGCTTGATAGGTTAATCCGCTAGTTCTATTGTGTTCCCAGGTGATCCTAGATGGTAAAATAGCCCGTCGCCCGTAGCCACCCTACCACCATCGCCCTCCCCATCGAAATACCCGAACTCGCTAGAGCCCTGTCGCCCTGCTGCTCCAAAGCTTCGTTCATAGATCCGACTGTTTAATAGCTTCATCTTGCCATGCTGTATCTACGGTTAAATTTTTGTGACGATCGGAGTAATATCAAGGGAGTTAGAGCTCGGAGAATTTTGGGTCGTCGAATGCCTTCTTCAACATCCAGCCATCTCATTCTCCTCGGTTTTCCCTCTCTGCCAGCCAGACCTCACCCGCCAGCTCTGCCTGTGCAGTACGCGTTGCTCCCACGCGCGTCCCCTGCTCAGCGGGCCCCGTCGACCAGTAGCACCGCATGCCGCCGCTGCGTCGCATCGCTCAG
>KE372858.1:188531-208599 GCA_000418225.1 Zizania latifolia | reverse complement strand
AAGTGAAAGCGATAATCTGAGGCATCCTTGACAAAATCTCTTGGATCTTGATTTTTTTCTCACCCAGCCTCAAGTGTCCTCATGTAGTTGACTTGGGTCCTTAGAGTGACCCCGACACTACTGAAAGAAGGCTCTTGGACCTTCCTTCTCACGAGCTGAAGGAGGTCGTCACTTTGATTGGACGACCTTGAGGCAACCCCCTTTCCCTTGTCTTGAGGCGGAGGCCTCACACTTGGGGCGGCTGAGAATTGGATTCCGATGTCTGGCATAAGGATTCTGGGCTGGTGGCCTCTTAAAGTTGTCCTGTTGACTTGGCCTCTTGAAGCTTGCTGGCCAGCACTCGATCCACGAGGAGGAGATCCCTCTGTGTCGCTATCACCACCAAAGTCATTCCTTAGATTGTGTCGAACCTTCTTATGCTTTCCATCAGTCATGATGATGACTGTCATAAGAATGGAATGAATTAAGGATTAGATACTTCAAATACATCCTGACCCAGATCAATCCAGAGGTTCCGAGACCCGGACTATCCGGACATGTCCGGATCATCTAGGTTCCACAAAATCAAAATCATTTGATCTCGAAAATATGACTATACTACATCAAAACAAGTTAATATGGAGCATCTCTAGCTAGTTAGAATTGATTTTTAACCGCTAACTAGAGAGAAAAGAGCGATCTAGGTCAAGAACAAGATATACCTCAAATAAAGGAAATGAGGGATTCAAAGAACGGATCGGCACTCCTAGGAGGATCCTTGACTCCCCCTCAATGGATCCCACGATTCCCACGGACAAATTTGGAGAAATGCCAACAGAATCGTGAGCTAGAGAGTGAGGGGCAAAGTGAGGAACCGAGAGAAGAAAGAGAAAATAGAGGGGTGCTGGGCTATATATAAAGTCCATCCCGGATCCTCCGGATTGATCCGAAGCATCCGGGAATCTGGGACAGCCGAAACGTCCGAATAAAGCCGGATGTTCCGAGTGCACCAGAACTTGAAAATATATCCTAGGTCCGAAGCATCTAGGTTGAGCCGGATAATTCGGTTCTTCCAGAATTCTCTACTAACTTAGAATTCAAAGATGATACATGCCATGAACTTTTTGACTTAGCAATAATATTTCATCACAAGCATGTCAAGGCATGTATAAGCATAAATATAATATGGCATAGCTCATAATCATGAACGTGAAGTTTTGCAAGTTTATTTAAAATTTGGCCCAATACATAAGAAAGAAGGTAATTAATTTACCATCTCAATTTCAACATGGGCACTTCACTATTGCAATATTATCATGCAATGTTGCGAGAATTAATGATATTTAGATTATTTCTTAACTCACAAAACCATTACTCATCTAAAGGCTTGATAAATGTATCGGCGAGTTATTTTTTGTTCTCACATGGCTTAGGCTTACATCTCATTTAATCTCATGATCTCTCAAGAAATGGTGGCGAATGTTAATATGCTTGGTTCTTGAGTGTTAGACAGGGTTATTCGCTATTTTGATGGCACTCTCATTGTCACATAGGAGTAAGATTTTAGTGACATTGTGCCCAAAGTCTTTTAAGGTTTGTTTCATCTAAAGGAGTTGAGCACAACAACTACTGACTGCTACATATTCGACTTCAGTGGTGGATAAAGCAATATAATTTTATTTCTTGAAAGACCATGAAACAAGTGATCATTTAAGGAATTGACAAGTTCCGATGATGCTTTTTCTATCCACTTTGCAACCGACATAATCGAAGTTCAAATAGCCAATTAGATCAAAGGTTGAGTCTTTTAGGTACAAAGCCCTAGGTTTTGAGTGTGAACTAAATATCTCAATATTCTCTTAACGGCAACCAAATGCATGTCTTTTAATGTGGCTTGAAATCTTGCGCACATGCAAACACTAAGCATTATATCTGGCCTAGATGCACATAAATACAATAATAAACCTATCATGGAATGGTATACCTTTTGCTCGACGTCGGTTCCTTCTTGATTTAAGTCAAGATGGGCATTGGTTTGCATGGGGTCTTGATGGACTTAACACTTTCTATATCAAACTTCCTTAGCATGTTCTTGATGTACTTTGTTTGACAAATGAAAAAGCCTTCTTTAAGTTGCTTGATTTAAAATCCCAAAAAGAATTTCAACTCACCCATCATTGACATCTCAAACCTCTTAGTCATAATCGTACTAAACTCTTCACAAAAATCTTTATTAGTAGAACCAAATATAATGTTATCGATATATATTTAGCAAACAAAGAAATCATTATTGAATCGCTTAATGAAGAGAGTAGGATCGGATTTGCCTATTTCAAAGCCCTTTTTAAGAAGAAAATATGTAAGATATTCATACCATCCTCTAGGAACTTGCTTAAGCCCATAGAGCACATTTTGGAGCTTGAACATGTGGTTGGGGTATTTGGGATCTTTGAAACTGGATGGTTGCTCCACATACACTAATTCAGAAATTGGCTCATTCAAGAAGGCACTTTTCACCTCTATTTTATATAGCTTGAAATTATGGTGAATTACATAGACTAATAAAATTTGAATTAACTCTAGCCTAGCAATGAGAGCATAAGTCTCACCAAAGTCTAGACATTAGATTTGCATGAAGCCTTGAGCAACTAACCTCGCTTTATTCCTTGTGACCATGCTGTGCTCATCTTGCTTGTTGTGGAAGACCTATTTAGTGTCAATCATGTTTTGCTTTAGTCTTTTTACTAACTTTCACACTTTATTTCTCTTGAAGTTGCTAAGCTATTCTTGTATGGCCATCACCCAATCTATATCCTCAACAGCTTCTTTTAACATTAGAAGTTCTAAATAAGACACAAAAAAGTAACACTCACAAAAACTTACCATAAGAGAACGAGTACTCGAGTAGTTACCCCTCTTTGTATGTCTCCAAGGATGTTGTCCACGGGATGATCTCTTTGAATGCTTTGATGGACTTTTGGGTGTTGTGCGGGTTGTTGAACAACATTTTCTTAGATTTTTTGATCTTTATCCAACACCTCTTACTCTTGAGTCTCTTGGGTTTGATTTTCTTTAACTTGATGTTATTGTTGATCTATAGGCTTTTGTTCTCTTGGCCTTATATCTCTAATTTATATATTCTTGATTGCTTCATATGGAGGTTCTTCTTTATCTACAACACTTGTATCAACTTGGTCTACTTAAGAGCGTTAGTTTTATCAAATGTCACATCCCTAGTGACTTCAACAATATCAAAAGTTTTATTAAATACACAGTAGACATGCGCATTTGACTCGTAACCGACCAAAAATCCTTCATCTACCTTAGAGGCAAACTTAGAGCTTCTTGGTCACTTACACAAGATAAAACACTTACTCCTAAAAACTCTAAAGTATGAAACGTTAGGTTTGTTACTGGTTAGGTGTTCGTATGTCGTCTTCTTAAGTATCTTGTGGAGGTAGAGACGGTTGATTGCTTCGGCCCAAAAAATATCCGAAGTCTTATACTCATCAAGCATTGTCCTTGCCGCCTTCACCAAGATACGATATTTCGTTCCACCACTCTATTTTGAGGTGGATCATATGGAGCGGAGAACTCATGCTTGATGCCTTCTCCATCAAGAAAGTCTTCAATTTGAGTGTTTTTGAATTCACTCCTATTATCACTTCTCACTTTCTTTATCTTGACTTCATACTCATTTTAGACTCTTCTTGCAAAACTCTTAAATACACCTTGTGCTTCACTTTTATCATGCAAAAAGAATACATAAGTAAAACAAGAATAATCATCAATAATAACAAAACTATATTTGTTATCGTCGATACTCAAGTAGGCCATGGGTCCAAATAGATTCATGTGTAGGGGCTCAAGTGGCCTTCTTGTCGTTATGATGTTCTTTACGGTGTGTGGCGCTCCAACTTGCTTTCCGGCTTGACAAGCGCTACACAACCTATCTTTCTCAAATAAAACATTTGTTAGTCCTAAGATGTGTTTCTCTTTGAAAAAATTTGACAAGTTTCTCATACCAACATGAGCTAGTCGGTAATGCCATAACCAACCCATGCTAGACTTGGTCACAAGGCAAGTTTTAGGTTCAACCTTATCTAGTGCAAAGTCAACTAGATAAAGTTTTCCCTTTAACCTACCCATAAATACCACAGAATCGTCACTTCTTCTCAAAACGGTCACACCCTCATTAGAAAAGAGGCAATTATATCCCATCTCACACAATTGTGGAATGAAAAGCCAATTGTAACTCAAATACTTAACTAATATGACATTTAAAATTAAATAATCATTTGAGATATCAATTATACCTACACACATTACCTCTCCTTTTTTATTGTCACCAAACACAATGATTTCTTGTTGATTTTGGTTTGGCTCAAAGGAGGTGAACATTTTCTTCTCTTCGGTCATATGATTGGTACATCCACTATCCATCACCTAACTTGACTCACTAGATGAATAGTTCTATAAGAGAATTAGTTCTTTGTTTTAGGTACTCAAACCTTTTTGGGTCCTTCAACATTAGTAACAAGAACTTTAAGAATCCATAAACATCTTAATGGTTTCTCATTTTTATTTCTTACAAATTAAGCAACTACTTTGCCACGGTGGTTCCTCCTAATCAAGTATGAGGCATAGAAGGTGGCTTATGAGGCGTAAGGCTTGTTCTTCATCTTTTTTGGAGCTTGGCCTTCCCTCACAAACTCAATTATCTCTTTACCTTCGTTCTTTCTTCTATGAGTGAGCTTGGTTTTATTTGGGTAAAAGCCAAGTCCATCATTGTCGATATTGCTTTGGGTATTGAGGGTCTTGAATAGGGCATCATTTGATTTATAAGCTTTTATACACCCATAACTTACCAAGGTGTCAAACCTCTTTTTTTTTCCTTAGGACCTCTACTTCTTTCATGTTAGTCTCATAAACAATGATATCAATACATTTTAAACAACTATTACTTGTGGAAACAATAGGAGTAGAATTAGGTTGAGACATTAGAGACTCAATCCTCTCTTCAAGACTCTTATTGGATTAATCTAGAATCATAAGCTTGCTATTGAGAGTTTTGAGGGTTTCCTCTAAGTCTTCATTAGCCTCCTTGACTAAGCTATTAAGATTAATCAATTTGTCTACCCTTTTTTTCCTTAGCAAGAAGCCGCTCAAGCTCATGATTTTTTTTTTCAGAAATTAGCAAAGCTTCTTGTTTCTCAAGAGTTGCTTCTTGCGACTATTTTTTTATAAGTTGTTTGAACTTAGTTATAGCTTGTTTACTTATGGTTTTAAACATGATTTCATTAGTTCTAGATTCATCATCACTAGTATCACTAGCATCATCTTTATCTAGAGCTTTAGACATAAATGATACCTTCTTGTTTTTAGCCATGAAGCACTTGGGGGATACGATGCCGTCGCCGCTTGACTCTCCAAAGAGTGAAGGCCTTGGAGGTGTGGGGTTGATGATGGCGACAGTGGTGACTCCTTTCTTAAAAGAATCGGACTCTGATTCCGACTCGGACTCAGAATTGAAATCCCATTCTTCACCAATGTGAGTATGGCCACTTCTCTTCCCCCTCTTATATTTGTGATTTTCTTTGCTATTTTATTTCTTCTTTTTTTTGGGACAATCGGCTATGAAGTGGCCAAGATCGCTACACTCATAGCAACCCTTTTTGGATTGACTTTTCTTTATCTTATCATGCTTCTTCTTGTACTTTTTAAATCCGCTATTTCTCGTAAACTTTTTGAACTTCTTGATGAATAAGACAAGTTCTTCATCATCGATTTTATCACTTGATTCTTCCTTCTTCTTAGCTATTAGTGCCACATCCTTGTCTTTGTTGTTATGGTGCTTGGCAAGGTCTTTGACTTCTTTGGCTTCTTCCTCCATAAGCTCATGTGCTATGATTCTTCCTAGCACATCACTTGGAGTGATCTTTTTGAAGTCCTTGCACTCTCGAATCAAGGTCACCACGGTGGGATTCCTTGGCGCTATTACACGGAACAATCTCTTAACCACCACATGATCGGTCATGTCTTCGCTTTCAAGTTCCTTGATCTTATTGATCAAGACCATGAGGCGGTCATATATTTCTTTGGGAGTCTCGTTGCCTTCCATAACAAATCTTCCAAGGCTCCTAATCTTAACTCCCTTACGGTTGATGTACCTTCATAGGCAACTTACAAAGTTTTCTATATTTCTTTGAGCTCTTCGATGCCATCAACCTTGTTGAACTCTTCGGGGCTCAATGCAGCAAGTATGACACTAGCCACTTGAGCATTGCGATGAATGGCTTGCTCTTCTTTGGTAGTCAAGTCTTTTGCTTCTGAGAGAGCATCTTCCATATCTATACATATGTATATAATCTTTCAAATATTTAAAATCATAGAAATAAGATGCAATTTTATTTTATGTTTCTATGCCGCATAGTGTGTACCATCAAAGTAAGGATATGAGGCTTCTTTTTTTATATTTTCGCTATTCTTTTTAGAACCGATGGAGGGTGACCTCGAGCCGGTACCATCTCGATCCCTCGAGGTAGGATTGTCGCCCGACATCTTTTCTCTTCAAGCGTTAGGCCTTTGAGAAGATCAGACTCTGGTACCAATTGAAAATTGTCTAGAGGGAGGGTGAATACGTGATCTGAAAATTTCTCGCGAAAACCTGTTAGTTCAAGATTTTTCAGGCCCAGATGTTCCAGGTGAATCCGAATGTTCCGGGGTCTAGAAGAGATCTCAGCAATTCGGGGGTTCAAAAGTTCCAGATTGATCTGGAAGTTCATGGCACACCAGAAAATCAACAAACAGCTATAAAATTTAATCTAGTTAACAATTTAAATGAATATAAGTATGAGCAAGATTGTTAGCTATAACTTTTACATAGGAATATGTTCAGCAAGTTAGATAGCAAGTAGATTAAGCAATATGAAAAGTAAGCTAGCAAGAACAATATGAACGCGGTGAACATAATGAGTTGTTTTCTGAAGTTCGGATCCACCGATCCTATATCTTCGTTGAGGGGTCCCAAAAGGCTAGGTCTCTTTTAACCCATTTCCTTACCAAGCACCAACCAAAGTCGAACTTGGATTTCCACTAGTTACCTCGTTAAAGCTAAGGTAGAGCTTGTACAAACTGTTCTGGGCACACCACAATCGCTTTGGGTGCTCACAGATCGACATCTAACCGTCTAGGAGGTAGCACCTCCAAGAGTTACAAAATTTGAACAGAACAATATTTTCGGATCATCCGAGCTTGTCTAGATGTTCTAGGCCTCAAAATAAATTCCATCTAGAACAACATTTTTAGAGCATCCGAACATGTCCGGATGTTCCAACGTTAAAAATAATCTGAGACAAAACACAATTTTCGAAGCATCCAGATTGATTCGGATGTTCCAGTGTATTAAAGCTGCGGAAATAGAACCATATTTACTGATCCGGATCATCCGAGCTTGCTGAAAAATCCTGTTCAAGTTTGAAAAGATCCAAAAGGCTTTCAAAAATGTTTTTCTTTGAGAACAAAGTTTTGGAACAACTTTTCAACGTATCTCTCTTAATAGTACAGCGGTCCTAGACTCAAATTCATATGTAAATTATCATTTTACGCCTTTGAGTCTATTTTGGACTAAATGGAGATTTTCTTCAAATTTGTTTTAATTGTAACACCGTTTTTCCCGAAATCTCTACATTTATCTCAGCAATACGATTAGTAGCTTTTAATCACTATTGTCATTAATACACCAAAATTAATTAGGGGACTAGATGCATCGAAATGCTCTTTCAAATATAAAACCACTCGTGAGGTTATTTCAAATAGTGTATGCCGTCTGTGTATGTGCGTGCAGGAGATTCAGCATTGATATTCAGTTAAGAATATACTATTATAGCAATCGACAATGTGATTTATTCAAACGAAAAGAAGTACTTTCTCCGTAAGGTAATTTTGATCCATGTATTACTCTATCAACATACCAATATATACATGATATCAATATATACATAGCTATTTAGTTTTCATATGGCTCTTCAATATATCATTATTTCTAAACTAATTTTTACAGAAAAACAAAGTAACCATAGGTTACAGCTAGAAAAATAAGCGATGTGTATATTTTTTACATCCATCGATGATAAAAATTATAATTTCTTGATCTCGGTGTGATATCCTTATACACATATCATACATGAATAGAGAGAGTAATTAACAATAAATGGGAACGTTCACGTACAATAAATGGGAACGTTCACGTCTGTGAGCCGGGAAAACAATGTGACGTATTCGATTAAAGAAAAGAAAAACATGTGAAATTTAATAAAGAGAGCATCTCAAAATGCTCGGCATTAAGATTCGAGAGAATAAGATGAAGTAGGTTCTACATAATCAATTGTTGCAGTTGAGATAGATAGATAGGTAGGTAGATATAGATAGATAGAGAGAGAGAGAGAGATTTTCACAAATCGTGCATTATTCACTACTTGAGTGCACGGCTACTGAACAGACATACGCTAAATACGAAACAAGTTGATGTTCACATACACAATCGGATGAGTGAGACCCAAGGTAAGCATAAATAAGGAGCACCAACAAAGATGTTGTCATGGCTCGAGTTAGTGAGTAATTGGACACCGACAAATCTGACAGACAATTCCAGAAGAATAAGTTAAGAAGTACCTTCAGAAAACACGTCGACAATAATTCCAGCTCATGGAAGTTACAGGTAAAATACTAAAATGTCCCGTACTGCAGCCCCTGTACATCCCTTTTATCTTACAACACCAAAAGAATGGATCAAAATTCATGATACATAATAACACGATGCTAATTACAGGTAATAAACGAAAGCACAGGGAAGATAAACAAAGAAAACGGATAGTTTAGGGAAGAGGTAAGTGGATGAAGAAATGGTTCTCTCAGGCATTTTCTTCATCGACGTCGCCTGGAGACTATAGGTGAATTTGTACTTGTCTGCTGCCTTCTAAAACTAGGGGAGGACATTTGAACTGGTGCATGAACTGTCGCAGGTGCCTGGTAAGAATGATAAACTGAAGGTTTCGATCCAGCCGGTGCAGATGTTGGTTGAAGAGTTGA
Source organism: Zizania latifolia (assembly GCA_000418225.1). Taxonomy (NCBI): domain Eukaryota; kingdom Viridiplantae; phylum Streptophyta; class Magnoliopsida; order Poales; family Poaceae; genus Zizania; species Zizania latifolia. Next base: position 199,530 of record KE372858.1, on the reverse strand, counting down.
CTCCGTAAAGCACGCTATATTTAATCGGGTTCTCTCCAGCTCCCCTTGAAGCACCTCGCTACTGCATTGCTGAGCAAGTGCCTGGCAAAAAGAAAAAACAGACATTTCCTGATTAGCCATGCTCCATTGCTAAATTACCTATGAAATAGGATGAGAATTTAAGTAAGAGAGCTCCTTTTATTAGATGAACAAAATACCAGGATCTTGATTTAGATATTCCCCAAAATTCAGGATCATAAGACCATAAATACCGCGAAAGGGCTCTTAGCCTAGTGGTTAAGACGCCCAATAGCACCTCCAGTTCTTGGGTTCGACTCCCCATGGAGTGGATTTCAAGCTTGTTAACAAAAGTCACTCACTGGCCCCTTTTAAGAATAGACCTACGGAGGGTGGGCCCTCGTGCGACTCTGCGTGTGAGGGGCTAGGGTTCGTGGTCTTCTTAAAAAAAACTACTAGGTGTGTTATCAGCGTGCAAGAATGAATCCACAAGTTCTACATCTTTCAGTACTTACAAGCAAGTCATCAGGTGATACTGATTGTTTATCATCTGACGCAGCATCCTCACTGCCACGAGTTGGCCGACGGTGGTGTCCAGGATTCTCCAAGGCTTCAGCCACACTTTCACAGGCCTTCTCCAACAAATTCTCTTGTAAGGATCTCAGAGCCTGCTCTGCCTCAGTTGAGAAGTATGCCCGAAGTATAGTCTCAAAATACTCGAGCTGCACTCACAACACAAAAAGAACATAAATTAAGACTTGGAACATGCTAAGGCAACTAAAAGCTAAAAAAATTAGATTACTACCTCAAGCATGAGCTGACAAAAACCATTTGCATCCAACAATCTGAGCCCTTTGGTTTTATTCTCATGGAAAAGACTAAGAAATATGTCGATCAAACCCTCTACCAAAATTTTCATCGCCTTTTCCAATAAAGGCCTAGCTCCAGAGTATACCTGAAACCATGGATACAAAATTGCATCAAAGAAGAAAGTATATAGAGGAGTTGAACCAGATTTATGATTTATCAGTAAATTGATGTAGATCCAGTTTTGATGACATTTGAAGACAGCAACGTTGCATGCAAAATTTTAATAATCAGGGGAAAATAGAGATGGAAACCTCCGCATGTACGGCTACAAGGATGTGTAGTAAATCAAGAGTTGCATCTCGAATGCCCTGCGAGGAGAATGGTTCGTTTTAGAATGTATAGGCCACAAAAGCATTAACAAGACGATAATTTCACATATGACATCAAAAGGCAATAGCAAAACTGTTAGATGAGGCTACCATTAATATTTGCACAGCACATAGCAGTGCAGCCCCAACATATTATGGTAACTGGTCTTGTAGCAAATATGAGTAAATAGATGTTCTGAAGTGCATCTAGAGACTAATCAAAAATCCAGCAGTAATATACTATTGATTGTTTCGATTTTTTCTTTTTTGATGATACACATTTGGAAGACATAACATGACTTATTTTTACTTTATACTATATATACCTTTACTACTGGCGCTGCTCCCCAATGAATCCCAGAATCCAACAGATAGTTCCGCGCAGCATTTCTGATCAAGTTTGACTAACCGAAACAAAAAAAAAAAGGGTTAAGCAATGGCAGATAACATAATGTGCAAAGACACTTTGTAGCCCCCAAAAACCACTTTTTTATCATCAAACATGAATACATGATACATTAAGTTCTTAGAATTTTCATCAGAAGTTCAGAACCATAAGTATCCCAAACAAATGTGCTAGATTTACAGTTCAAACAATACAATAATCTATGAAGTTGCCAAACATATGACATATTCCAGAGTAATTACTAAAAAATCCAAAACTAGCACATGAAATGGGGGTCAATAATGAAAAAACCGCAGTCACAAAAAATATAACTATGAAAATTTATACCAAACAAAATTATCTAGCTATTAGTTTTTTTGAACTAGCATATTATCGACACCTTGCAATGGATCTCAAATAAATACGCAATAAATTCCAAGGCTCCAAGCTAAGAAAATGGAAAATAGTCATCGACTCATTGCTGAGCTATTCACATCAGATCAACTAGTAAGCACATGTCTACATGTGCATATAGATATATCATATATCAATAATCAACAGAAGATCTTTTGAAGTGAAGAGATGACCAACTAACCATCACTACTATTGAAGTATAGCTATTAGGCTATATCAGGTGTTTCAAATTTTCAACAAAAAAATTATCCCATATAACTTTGCACACCAAGAGATGAAAGGAAATAAAGCTAACATGGTTATAACAAGATATGTTGGGCATTGTTTTCACAAACCATGCACCAACTGATTAATCAACAAGCTCTCGATTTTCTACCATACCTTTGCGAAAGTATACTGTTCCAGGACTTTCTCCTCAAGAGCTGAGAAAGAAGTCATCAGATCTCGCATGTCAGCATTACGCTCATCGTTATCCCTGTGAGAGGAACACTGTCACTGAATGTAGATATATCGGAGCATTGCTTCTAGATGAAATAAATCTTATAACCAAAACAATTCAGGGCTTACAACAAACAAAAGAAGACAAAACTATAATGTTTTCTAAAGGACAGTGAGACAATGTTAGCAGAACATCAGAGAAGTTGGTCAGGTACCTGACCGGGGACCAAATGTGCCTGTATTTGGTGTACAGTTCATCTGAAAGTTCAACTTTACAATATCCAATGTTACTCAGAACAACTAACAGCTTCTTGTGCAAGTCTCCATCCAAGCTACCAGCTGATTCTCTGTCAGTACCATTTACATATCCATTTTGGGTATGATTGTTTTCTTTATTTGATCTGCTCTGAGCTAGTTCCCCTCCAAACCTCTCCAGATAACCTGATGCACTTACACAGCTTGTCAATAATGGATCATGCTGCAATTAGATACACAATTTGGAAGATCTTCATTAATTATGTTATAAAGCAAATCCATACCCGCAAAATCCAGAAAGGAATTTAGAAATGCAAGCCTGACAGATTCATGAATTTCCTGGAGCGGTTGAGAAATGTCATAAGACTTGGCAGTCTCACTCCTCAGATTAAGAATCATACTGCAATAGAAAAGCATAGATCAGGAGGCAGTTTGATACCCGAAAAAATGAAGGCACGAGATTGATGGCTGGTTCAAAAAGAAAAAAATCAGCACATCAATACTTGCATTGATCATAAATGTAAAAATGCATGTTTTACATACAGTTATTTCGCTATGTATTATCACCTTTTTTATTAACATGCTGAAGACAATATTCCGTTTTCATACAGGGAATAAGAGTGGAGGCAAACCATAAAATAACAATGAAGGGCAAGATACAACATGAACTAACAAGCCAGAAGTATTCATTATATAAAGTTCATCTAAAACAATTATTTTAGGATAAATCTTACGCTTAGGTCTTTATGCCATTGTGGTGGCTATTCAAAAGTGAATGCAACTTTTTTAGCAGCAAACCAGCAACAGTAAAAATATTGCTGGAGTTAGTAATATCCCCAATTCCCCGTGTCTAGATTCCACAGACAGCATTGCAATCACAAACTAACCCATAATATTACAAACAATTGATAATTGATACCGACAACAATGAGATTGATACAACATAATAAGACAAGCTTATAGAAGCTGTTATCATATTTGGCATCTATATGTGCAGACAAGCAAGTAAGCAACTATTAAGAACAGGAGAATAAACCTTCAAATGAAAATATTAAAATATCAATTATGAGGAAACATACAAGAAAAATCTACTTTGAAAGTTCAAAGAGCTCAAAAATAATGCAGCATGCATGAGATATCATACATTGGAAAATGCAATCTTAAACAAAAGGAGGCTTACAAATCAATTCGGTCCATTGCCGAAGTTGTGATATCACGGAACTCCAAGGGCATGCATGAAATTGCATATGGAGATTTGTTCCTCTCAAGGGTGGACAAAGTAACCCAAGTCTCATATTTTGATATCTCCTTAGTTTTTGCTCGCATCCATGAACAAAGTCGTAGAATGTAAAGCTTCGTAATTTCAAAATGAAGGGTGCGCAACATTTTAACTGGAAATATTGTTATATATATTCAGTATACAACACAAAATTATGTGTATTTGCACTTCTAGACAAGGGAATGAAATATACCAGCAGTTGGTGATGAATCCTTCCCTTCAAGTGTATGGCAAGCCTTAGCTATTTCTTTTATGGTATCACCCATGAATGGACGAAGAATGTTACATTCCTCAAAATCACGGAAAGTACTCTGAACCTGTTAATATGAAAACATGTTTAATTGCAATGACAAATCAAATGTTAACTACTAATGATGATTAAATGTTGAAATTGAAGAACATACAGCAACTGTACCTTGGTGTCAAAAGCAGAAACAGTAGCACGCACCATAGTAGCAACTTCATCAAGAGTATGGTTTGTGTACTTTGCTTCTCCCCCTTTATCGTCAGTCTTGTTTACATTCTGTTTTGTACTCGTGTCAGAATCAGATAGTACACTTCCAGCAGCTGCCTGTAAACAATAGATACAGTCAGCAAAATCCATGTAAATTTTTTCGTCAATCAGCAAAAGATGGCCCACTCATTTCTAAAATAGGACTACACAAGGGTCAGCTTTGAGCCCTTATTTATTTGCCTTAATGATGGATGAGATAACAAGGGACATACAAGGGGATATCTCTTGGTGTCTGCTTTTCACTAATGATGTAGTGTTAGTTGATGAAAGATGTGCGGGAGTAAATAGGAAGCTGAAGTTGTGGAGACAGATTCTAGAGTCCAGAGGTTTTAGACTTAGCAGGACTAAAACTAAAGGTCTGTTTATTTCAGCTTGGGATTACAATAATCTAGCTTATTTTCATAAGCTGAAACAAACATGTTAACTTATTATATCAGCTTATTATAATCTAGAGTGTAAATTATAACAATCTAATAAGCTGGTGCAACCTAGTTTTTTCTTATAAGCTAGATTACTATAATCCTAAGCTGAAACAAACAGGGTCTAAATATATGAGATATGACTTTGGTACTACTACACATGAGGGAGATGTTCGTTTGGAAGGTCAAATAGTGCCCAAGAAGGATACCTTTCGATATTTGAGATCGATGCTTCAAAGAGACAAGGATATTGATAAAGATGTTAGCCATAGAATCAAAGACAGGTGGATGAAGTGGCAACAAGCATATGGTATTCTCTGTGACAAGAGGATACCATAGCAGCTAAAAGGCAAGTTTTATAGAGTCGCGATTAGACCTACAATATTGTATGGTGCAGAATATTGGCCTACAAAAAGATGGCATGTTCAACAATGTCATGGGTATTGAGCTAGGCTTAGCCCAACCCATAGGAATAGTACCCACGCGGGTACTATAGCATGAACAGTACCCGCGAAAAAGATTACATCAGATTGAGTCCTCAAAAGGTAAGATTGGATTAGATTAAGTCCTTACTTGAGGGTCAAGTCAGTTCTATCTATATAAGGATAGGTTGTATATCTATTCAAAGAAGCAAAAAAGAATTAGTCTAATCTCTTCCCAATGTTTCTCTCCCCAACCTAAGTCTATCTCTCATCCCTAGCAATTGCCACCGCCCGGCTATCCTCTAGGCAGTGTTTATCCCATCATGGTTTTAGCCCATGATAACTTAGTATCAGAGCCACTCACAATGGCTTCCAATTTCGAGCAAATGTTTCGTGTCATAGTGATCAATCCGCTCTACCCGGTGAACGAGGATGTACTCCATCAAGTGTTCGATGCATATAGGGCAGAGGAGATCTACATGCACCAGATAGGAGCGTGTGTGGAGGCCTCTATCTCATTCCAATCTTGAGCGGACACGGAGCATGTTTGGAAGACCCTCCACACATGCGCCATCTACAACGATCGCTGCCGGATGGACATCCGGTGGGAACAACCGCCCACGATTAGCAACTCCATGGCACCTATCTCGCAGATCAAGTCAGTTCCATCTAAATAAAGATGGGTTGTATCTCTATTCAGAGAAGCAAGAAAGAATTAGTCTAATCTCTCCCCAATATTCCTCTCTCCAACCTAAGTCTACCTCTCATCCTTAGCAGCAGTAGCCGCCCGGCTATCCTCCCGGCTGTGTTTATCCCGTCATAGTTTCAGCCCAAGACAAACAGTTAAGTGTTGCGAAAATGTGTATGTTGCATAAGATTTGTGGGCACACAAGAATGGATTGAGTTTGGAATGATGATATATGCGATAGGCTAGGGGTAGCACCAATTGAAGAAAAGCTTGTCCAACACCGGTTGAGATGGTTTGGACATATCCAACAGAGAACTCCAGAGGAACCGATGCATAGTAAAATCTTAAGGCATGACAATAGTGTGAGGAGAGACAGGGGAAGACCAAAATTGACTTAGAAGGAGACAATAAAAAGAGACTTGAAAGGATGAAATATTCCTAAAAATTTGGCCTTAAATAGGAGTGTAGGGAGAGAAACTATTCATGTGTTTAAACCTTGATTAATGGCTCGGTGACTCCTGTTGGGTTCAACTATAGCACACCCCAACTTGCTTAGGATTGAAAGGCTTTGTTGTTTTTGTTGTTAGTTTGAAGTAGGCACAATATTTCAGAATGGAATTGTCTGAAAAATATTGTTAAAGTTCATTTAATACAATTAGCAATCTAGACGGAGAAGTAGAGATGCAAGGATCCATAGGTTACTACATTATTAAAGTGGAGCACGGCCTAACTATAGCTGATAAAAAGTAAAAGCAAAATCAATTTACTCAAGAGAAATCATTTACACATTTGCTATAATATAATTAATATGGTTCTGCGTGTTCATACCTTTGCAAATTTTCCACTGAAGACAGATAAGGCTAATCTCCAGAATGCAGGAACATGCTGGATAAGTACAGCAGTTAATCTACGAATGTAGGCTGCCCTTAAGCTATCAGCTTCTTCAGCCATAATGTTTGCTGACAGTTGATCATCTTGAAAAGAATCACCAATAGCAGAATCAACTTCCAACTAGGCAAACAGAAGGAATAAATGCCATGTTAACAAACAAAGGTACAAATACCATGTAAAATTGTAGCGTCATCAAAAGAATAATCAAATAATTGTTATGCTGGATCCAAACTACTCACTGATTTATTTGAATCTTGTTGCAACTGCCTCCACTTTGAATCAGATAGCATTTTCTCACGAATTTTATTCTGCAAAACCTCCATTCGCGCTTCATGATCTAAGGTGCATTTTTCGAACAATCCATGAATCCTGCTATTCTGATAGAAGATATTAAGATAAAACATATAAGTACATAGGAAGTATTGACATGCCAGATAGCACGGATAAATTTAGTAAGATAATATCAGCAAGGTTATAGCACACAGGTAACCTGAATATTAAGATAATGCCACACTGGATCGGTCTCAGGTTCCAACTCCAACAATAGACGGACAATGTTCTCAAGCTGGTAGTTGTCAAGAAAAACAAGCAGATAGAACCAAATAATTAGAAAAGGTGTATCTATGAATAGTACAAGTGCTAACAACTAAGTGATCAAGTAGTTCAGTTTAGAGTCAGCTGCATCCTACATAAAGGTATCTAGTAACTTCCTAATGGAACTACAAAAATTTCTAAAATATAAATTAAAGAGCTAAAAGATATTTAACTGCCAACAATAATAGGGAACTTCAAGTCCTTGACATTGAAAATTAGGAAGAGTCTACTAACCTCAGCAAGGTCAAGATGAGGATCCTCCATTGACTTGTAAAGCATGCCCCTGAATTCCTGCATTACCTTTTCCACTTCCTCAAGTACACGTTTTAGTATCCCCACCTGTGACGGTTGTCCACCATAAACAACATATAATAAAAATACTGAGTACACTTACACAACAATTTGTTGTGGTGCATTGTGCTTAAAAATAGAAGGAATGGCACACAAAATAATTAAATAATAGTTAAATGTTTAGTCCCTATTACTCCAGCATTGAAATAGCCATAATTTTGTAAGTCACAATAAACAGGTAGTAAAATCAAGTAATCAACACGCATGCAAGTAAACTAACCAAGAAAGCAAAAGGTATTGGGAAGATTTGTATATCACTAATTTTGGATTGCTCAGAGCTTTTGTTGAATCAATCATGTAATGTTATTACTTATTAGTCATTACGATTTGCAATTAATTATTCAATATGTATGCAAAGAATTTGGCATGAACAGGAAAGAAATATGCAAATGTGATATGTAAGGAAAGAACAAATAAGCACACAACAATTGATCTTGGAAAGTGAAGTAAATTATATAGTGTGCATCAGGCGTATGATCCATCATCTGCTGTCAGATGCAGTAAAACAAGCAGTCACCATGAAAGGAAGAAAGAGAACCTAATCCAGTTAACAAGAACTCGAAAAATCCAACAGAAAGTTGTTTCATGCTTCTCTCATGATTTCTCCTAATGGTCATGGGATGTCACAGTGTCACACAAACTACCAAAAAAACAGTGGCAACAGAGATGTTCAATGCAACCCCACCAAAGCCCTGATAACCCATGCCAACCATAAATATGCACAAATCAGGTATTTCAATATGTAAGATAATAGTCCATTTTTTTCTTATTTGACGTCCTAGAATTCGTGTTGATAAGCTTTTGAAAGTTTGACCATCAATATAGTAAAACTGTAGATTGGCTATGTGGAACTATACTACTAGATCTATCATTAAAGGTATTCTCAAAATATTATATTCATATACAGCATTACAGCTACAGAAAATACTGGTCAAAGTTAAGACCATGAAAGCTCAAAACCATCAAATAAAATAGAACGGGCTACACAATAAATAGAGGGATGATAGTAGTCTAGGACGGTAATGATGTAACAATCCTGATGGCAATCTTTGGTCCTCACTAAGTCCACAGAATTGTTGACACAACAGGTGTCGGTACCCTGGATAGTGGGCTATGACTAGGTGGCACTCATTATCATCATTTCTAATATCTTTAGATAACAGGTGCAGATAAAATAAATAAAGTTGACATACATGAGAAGGAAGAACAATTGATTTTGCTTTTTGATACTCTCTGACAGCTAGATCGTATTCTCCTTTTCTAATATTTCCACGAATTGCACTTGGCAGGTTAAATAATGTCCGAAATCTCTGAAGCATTCCTTGTACAGATCTGATCTTCTCAGCTTGAGCCTGCACAACGGTTTACATTACTGCACTCAAGAAAACAAGAAGTACGGGCGTACAGCAATAATATTCATGGTTAATGTAGTGAAGTTCTAGAGAAAACATAGTTGATATACCTGCCTCTCAAATAGAGGCTCGAATGCATGGTTTGCTACACCGCTAATTTTCTGGGTGACTGAGTACAAGTGAGCAGTCCCTGCACCTTCAGGATCCTCCTCTATCTGTCTCAGCTTCGACTCAATGTCTGCAGAAAAATTGCCAGTGTTAAAAGACAGACACAAAATATTAAGATCATGAGCATTTATTTGCAATAAAGAAGAGGAAATAAACTAATAGATACCATCTATCGTGGTTTTGCACGAAACGAAACAATCAAAGTTCTCCTTGACTAATTGTTTTTTCTGCTGTGTTCTCCCTTTGAGATCAGTTTTCAAGGTAAGAGCACCAGACTCTAAGTCAGCAGCACTTGTATCTTTGTGGACCCACGAAAGAAAAACCTTGGGGTCAAAATTTGGAGAAGAATATATAACCTTGTCTGCAAAAAGAAACATGCCCCATGTTATGGAAGAACAGATCACAGAACTAAATAATATGTATGACCATAAGGCATACCTCGCATATTGGGGTCCAAACCCTGAGCCTTCTCCCTTGAAACAGGAGAACTTACTGAAGCATCAGTGATCAACCGCAAGGATTTATTATCCATGACTCTGGCAAGGAAAAAGATGTTACCAAAACATGAATACAAAGAGGAAATTGTTTTGGTAATTTTAATTCTCCTGTGATTCAGAGCATAGCATACCATACATGTACCAGGTAATGCACAGCACACCATTATTGATGCATACGAGATTAATACTTGTTTCTACCGAAATATATTGCTAATACTATGTTCGATGCTTTGGTACTGTTCAGTAGCATGAAGTGCTCATTCTCAGAAACTTTACAGGAAATGGCTATGTCTACATCAATGTATGAGGTGGATTACATTTCTTTTATAAAGTGTTTCTCAAATAATTAAGTGAGGTAGCAATGTGGAAAATGTCTAATTGAAGATTATGCATGTCATGTATTGACCAAGAGTTTGATGATCCAGATAGTTACCCAAGGCCCAAAGGGTCCAAAACCTCTACTCCTCTGGGTAAAGTCTGTACACTTGTGAGTGCCTTCCGAGCTGCTGCTGCTGCAGCTTTCTGATCAACTGCTTGAACAATAGGAGCTGCCCTTGCTTCACGCATTTCCCTAACCCTGCGAGCAAGCTGGGTGGAGCAAAGGCAAACAGCCATTAGAAATGTTCAGTGCAAGATAATATGTTAAAATAGAAGTGTGTATGCTGTGCATTCAATAATTATTGTATGGAGAATGCAGGTATGGTAATGATACATGAAGACATGTAGTGATAGAGAAAATGAAAAGCATGTTATTCCAATAAGCTGAGAGGGTTGAATAATGTGAGTTTGCAGCTAGAAGAAGATAGAAATGAACTCTATCGAAAGCTCTTGCCTAGAGCAATGCATGCTGCACAAAATAATAATAGCGCATATGCAATTGATGTGGAGACCAGGCATTATATGTCGCATCACCAAAGCTGTAAAAACAATCGATATAAGTCCACTAATCCCTTCTACTTCCCTATATCATAGTATTACCAAGAAGCACTATATAATGTGCATGATTGAACAACGCCAGCACCTACAGTTCATATCAATAGCCAAGTTATAGCAATTATGCACAATTCCCCCTCCCAAACAAGCAGCTCTACTCTGCAGCGTGACAACTGATGCGTGCAAACAGAAACAAACTGCATGATCAAAAAGTTCAGGACCTA
>KE372858.1:144511-174681 GCA_000418225.1 Zizania latifolia | reverse complement strand
TTGAGGGATTCCAACAAGTTCTAAGAGACACTAACATAAATTTTCCTTCGGATAGGTTTGAAGACCTCTGTAATGCTGGCATTATAGTATGGAGTGAATTCTGGCAGGCTCTACTCCAGTTGGATAAAAGGGCCGGAGGCATGAAGGACCCAACTGGCCTTATGGGCAAGAAACAATTCACTATCTACCACTTCAATGGAATCGCAAAGTCTGTGCTGAATGGGAATGCTAATGCTGGAGGTTCAAGTCCAATACAGAGGCCCATGTTGTGTAAGTTAAGTGTCAGTGTTCCACCAAGGTGGACTCAAGATGAGTATCTAGCTGATGTAGTAAGTGCATCAACCAGCGGAATCAAGGATGACAATGTTCTTTCTCTTGCTCCACCGGTTCAGACTAATCAGCATGCACCGTTGGTGGACTGCATTAGAACCCGATGGCCACGGGCAGTTTGTAGCTGGGCTGGAGATGTGCCGAGTATTGTCTGATGCTTGGAGCTTTCTGGCTTCTGCCACTCATTATAGCTATGCTGCTTGTTAGTCTGATTTCAAAGCGGCTAGTGCAGAGCAGGCTGCTTGAGCTTCATGTATTTTAAGATCGTGCTACGCGGAAAGAAGCAGCAAAAGAGGCGAAGCTGCTGCTCCTCGACACCTGGTGTTGTCATTGTTACAGCTGATGAATGTGTGATTTTATCGGGGACCTGAATATTCTTTTTCCTATATTGACATTAGATGTATACTTGATTTTTGAATGTTTTCAGTTCGAGATACATTCCTTTTTGTACACATACACACGTTGCAGCTCTATTTTAAAATCTGATAAGAGTTGATGACCAGAAGTTAACTGTAGTCTTTTTTTTCTCTCGGTTGAAACTCGAAGTCTAGTGAATTAATGATGATAGCCACCATGTTTGTTTTGCATTGAAATCACTATAATATTATCACAGTAATTTCCGTCCTCCCGTTGTCTTGTTCCATTTTCATCTCGGCTTGAAAGTTGAAAATATTCACTTGTAGTTCTTTTAACGAGTAGTAGTGGAATAATAACTAATCTGTCATGTTTTTTAAGTAATCAAACCTGTAAAATGCCGGTAGTAGAAAATGAGTTTAATTTTTGGAAATACACAATTTGGCTCACCAGTTAATCCATATCATCCTCTCAAATGAAAAATCCGTACGGCCAATCTAAATTAAATTGTCTGGCTATCGGCTTTCCCGTTTCCACGGTGCATTTTGAGGGGCAGCAGGATTCGACCTTTTCGTTTGTGAAAACAAAATGAGCATTGAGTAATACAAAGGAGAATCATGGCTGCGCCAAAAAGTAAGATATGTTTAGTTGAGTTGTAGATTCTAAAAAAGCTGCTATGAGCTGTGAGCTATAGAAAAACTGCTGTGATCTGTGAGCTGTGAAAAAGCTGAGAAGTTGTTTGGTTAGAATAACTGTGAATTTCTATTTTGGTAGCTCCTGATATTTGGTTACATTATTAATATATAAATTTACATGTAAATTATTGTAATTAAGAAATTTTGTAATGTTTATACTAAAATTATACATTTTTGAATTACACTAAAATGATACATTTTACTAAAATTTTACTTTTTAAATTTTACATGAACTAGTATGTTGTAATGGCATGGTGGGTAATTTTCGTTCAAAGTTGAACTGAGAAGCTGTGAAAGTTAGGGTCCCCTAGCTTTCAATTTGCACTACGAAAAAACTGCAGTTTTTGAAAAAGCTGGTTGACCCTGAAAGCTTCCAGCTTCTCAGCCAAAAAGCTGATTGGAAAAGCTGAACCAAACATACCCTAAATATTGATGGTGCTTTCTGTGCTGAATCGAGAGAATCAATGTTGGTATAATCAGAGCAGATTATTAGGTTAACTGCCTTAGTTACCATTGTTATCGGTCGTTGGATTGGTTACCGCTAATTGTTAGTCAATGGTTAGCTCAAAAATCGTGGTTACTGGTAACTGTGTCTTTAACCTTGGAGAGAGGACTGATCTGATTGGAACATATGTGTGAAATATAAGAATCTTGCTAATAAAGAGTAAAAGTGCTTAAATTATGGTCATTTTGTGCTCTACATACCTTGATTGCCTTGGAGTTAGCAAAGGAATGAAAAAAGAGGGCTTTGTGATGCTTAAATTCCTATTGAATCGGTGGCAAAGAAATCAATTCTTTATTTTTCCTACAATCAATTCCTTCCTTTCAAAAGGATGAATTGTAGAATTTTCTGTAGGAGTTGAATTCCTATGTTTTCTACAAAAACACTTCAATCAAAGGAGCCCCAATACCTATATTTTCCAATGGTTTTTTTCAACATTTATTTTCTATTCCTACCTTTTTTCTATTCTCGTGTTTCACACATGCCCTTAATAAAACATCCTATCTCAGAAAGATGAGCATTTTACCGCCTTCTTTGCGCGAAGGCGTATTTTGCTTGCTGACATTTTGCCCTATCAGCAGGGGGGCGTGACGTCACAAACAGCAGAAGCAGAGCACGGCGATCAGGCTCCAACCAGTCGCCTCCCCCTCGCCGCGCCGGCGATGAGCTCCTCCGCAGAGCCCCCTCCCCCCGAGCACCCATCGGCTCCAGCTCAAGTACCCGCTCCACCTCCTCCTCAGCCCGCCGCCTCGGACAGTGAGACCGCCCTCTCCACCCCACCGAAACCTTACCCCCTAATCACAACCGCGCCATCCCGGAATGCCTCGGTGGCTACCAGTACCACCACCGCGCCGTCCGGATCGGTGGCTACCGCCGCCGAGGCCCCTGCGCCATCCCAAAAGGTCTCGGGAGGTGCCTCTTCCACCGCCGGCGCAGCCCACGCGCCATCCCGAAAGGCCTCAGGGGCTACCTCCTCCACTGCGGCACCTCGGAAGGCCCCGGGGGTTACCACCACCGCTGTGCCATCTCGAAACCCTCCGGGTACCACTACCCCCGCCGCCGCGGCGTCCCGAAACATCCCCAAGACCACCGCGGCGTCCCAAAACGCCCCGAGGGCCACCCCTACCTTCACCACGGCGTCCCGAAGCACTTCGAGGGTCACCACTACCGTCACACCGGTGTCCCGAAGGCTCTCGGTTGCCACCGCCGCCTTGGCCTCCCGAAACCCCTTGATAGGAGCTGCGGCCGCCACCACCGCGGCTGCAGCGGGGAACGGCGCGGTCCGGACCGCCCCTACCCGGCCGGAGGAATACACGCCGCGGATGGGGCTAGAGTTCGAGACCGAGCACGAGGCGTACGAGTTTTACCGCTACTACGGCTGGAAGGTAGGATTCAACGTGCGGAAGGAGTACGCCAACAAGAGCAAGAAGACCGGCGAGATCACCTCCCGCAAGTTCGCTTGCTCCCGTGAGGGCTACAGGGCCAACGTCAAACGGGGCAATCACACGCTGGTGCCTATGCCTGACTCGAGGACCGGCTGCAATGCACACCTCGTCATCCGCCGCAAGAAGCCTGGCGCCAAGTTGGAGGTATATGCCTTCCAGCCACGGCACAATCACCCACTCTTTGCTACGTCCTGCATGCCCAATCCTCTGCAGCCCCATATTTTGCAGTGGACGACATTGCCTGATGTTGTTGCACCACCTGATCTTTTGATGGATGGGGGTGAGCCAGGAGGACATAATTCTACTGAACAGAACAATACTACAGGTGCAGGGGAAAAGCACTGCCAGCCACTGCGAACTAGAAGGCAATGGGAGATGAAATATGGAGAAGCTGGTGCTTTGTTGAATTATTTCCAAGAACATTCTCTTTCAGACCCCTCATTCTACCATGCCGTGCAGTTGGATGTTGAGGATAAAGTGGCAAATGTTTTCTGGGCTGATGCAAGGATGATAATTGACTACAGTCAGTTTGGTGATGTTATTGCATTTGATGTGGTGTCAAGGAACAGTATAAGCCTCCGTCATTTTGCCTCTTTTGTCGGTTGTAACAATTTTGGCGAGCCTATTGTTTTTGGGCTGGCACTCATGTATGACGAGACTGCAGAGTCTTTCCAATGGCTGTTTGAGACATTTTTGCACACAATGTCTGGACAAGCACCAAGGACATTCTTTTCACACCAAGATTCAGTTATAGCAAAGGCTGTCTCACTAGTGATGCCTGACACAAGCCATGTTATCTGTGCATGGCACCTAAAGCATATTGCAACCAGGAATGTAAATCATCCTGTTAAAGGTGACAGCGATTTCATGAAAGAGTTCAAGGCGTGCATCAATGTGTATGAAGAGGAGATGGGATTTCTCACTTCTTGGGATGCTATGATCAATAAGTATAACCTTCGTGATAATGTATGGTTGCAAAAGGTATTCGAAGAAAAAGAAAAATGGGCTAGACCATATGTAAAAGGGGCCTTTTCAGCTGGAATGAAAGGAACACGATTAAACGAGCGCCTACAGTCTGATGTGCGGGATCATTTGAGACCTGAGGTAGATATTCTATTGCTTTTGAGGCACCTTGAGAAAGCTATCAATGATAGGCGGCACAAAGAATTGGAGGTTGAGTATAGTTCTAGGCTAAAGTTGCCGTACTTCAAAATTAAAGCTCCTATCCTGACACAAGCATCTGAGACCTATACCAATATGATCTTTCAGCTTTTCCAAGAAGAATATGAAGAATTCCAGTCAGCTTACATTGTGAACCGTGATGAAAGTGGCCCTTGTCGTGAGTATGTTGTTTCAGTTGTTGAGAAAGAGATGCGATATACAGTTTATGGCAACCCTACAGAGCAGACTGTTTCATGCTCATGTAGGAAGTTTGAAACAATTGGTTTCTTGTGTAGCCATGCTTTGAAAATTTTAGATGCAATGGATATAAAGTATCTACCAGACAGATACATCATGAAGCGCTGGACCAAATATGCAAGGTGTTTGACATCAAGAGATGTTCAAGGTCAAGCAATTCAAGAAGATAAATCATTGGATTTCTCTAGTCGCTATCAATACATGTGCCCAAAGTATGTTAGGCTTGTTGCTCGAGCATCAGAATGTGAGGAATCCTATAGAGTACTAGACCAATGTTGGGTGGATCTTAGCAACAAAGTTGAAGAAATCCTACAGAAACAGACTAGCATCAAGGCATCTCTGACTCAGACCGATGTTCAGAACCTTAAAATATCCTTACCTTCTGTCACAAATGGCACTGAACCAGAAAATATCGTGGACAAATCAAGCAGCACAACAGCAAAAGAATCAAAGAAGAAGGGGCAGAAAAATAAAACCCAACCAAGAAATTGCATTGAAAAGGGGTTGCGAAAGAAGCAGAAGGTGCACTCAGAACAACCTGCAGTGCAGTATGCTTTGTTAGATGCTTCCTCTCAATCTGGAAATATGTTCCAGGTAATTTCACCAAATTTTTATCTAGTCGAATTGTCAAGTCTGAATATGTGCCTCTTTTTCAAATTATGGGTTTGTCTGCTGTCCTGGGATTCTACCCATATCCCACATTTCTTGGCAGAGCACTTTGTTGGGAAACAATTATTTCATGCATCTTTTAATCTCCCTTGTTGTACAATTGTGCTGAAATGATGAGGTACTATTTGTCTAAAGTAAAATCGATGTCTTCACAATAGCATGTTAGCTGAGTAGCTGACTGCAATGTTTATATATATTAGACTCGAGAATCTAACTTAACATTTTTGCATTTATGTCATGTTGCACAACTTTTTTGCTTAACACAATCAATACTAATGGCATTTTGCAATATGCAGGGCTTAGAGGGTCCTCCTAACATGTCTCCACCACTGGGTAGCCAAACTCCGACTTATAAAACCTACAGGGTATGAAGTTACGATCTACAAAATGTTTCCCTTCAACATGTGATGTTCTTTTAGTGGTGTTGTATTGGACAATTATTTATTGTTTCCATTTGATCCAGGGGATTGACCTTTCAAATCCAATGGGCCCAATTAACTATGATGAAATGCACTCTGGTTTAGATCTGACATTCCCTCCGGTATTAAGAACTTTTGATTGAACCCATCATGCCAATTCTAGCAAGCCTATTGAGTACTGGTAGTAGTATTGACGTGATTGCCATTTTTTCAGCATCTAGGTTTTGCCACCTATCACACTTCTCAGGTGTCAAGTAGCAGCCAACACAATCAGGTAAATGATAATAGGATATGCCATATGTGGGTTCCCTTTTATCCCTTTACATGTAAATCTTGAGAAATTATTGGAATTTTGTTTCTTGTTTAATTTTGTTTTTGTCTTCATCAATCAATGAGAATTTACGCACAAAAACATCTGAGTTGACCAATCTGCATTTTCTCTTTAGGCCTTGTAGAAATGAATGCCTACTTGCAAAGTGCCATGCCTCTCTCTTTAGAGCACAGTTAAGTAGTTAACAGAACACGTGAGCTCCGGCTTGTAGATTGGAGACTTCATGTGAATTGTGATGATTACATGACATCCATCAACTGTAGATGGCAATGAGCAGCTGCACAAATGGGTCTATACATCACTGGTATGCAGCATTTCACTTGGCATAATTAACTGTAGTTAATAGTTACTCCTCTTGCTGGCAATCTGACTTGATTTTTTTCTCGCCGGGATGAGTTGATTTTTTTCTCATTGTAGCTGACAGGCTGGTACTAGAGCTGCAGTAGTCTTTAGATTAACATGTCGGAATATATATATATATATATATATAGAGAGAGAGAGAGAGAGAGAGAGAGAGAGGCCAGAAGATGAATGTCAGGCGATGAAAAATGGAAGACAGTATACAACTTTCTTGATATGGTTCTATATTACTATGGACTTTTTTTCTCGAATACGCAGGAGATCTGCATATCATTATATTAAGAAAATGAAAGGGTAAAGAACCCAGGGTACAACCACACACACCCCAGCCCATAGGCTACACCAAGATCCTACTAGACCGGACGACCACAACCTTAAACAGGAAACTAATCAGCAGGCTCAAAAGAAGATAAGTAGGACAACCCTCTAGCTCCAGCCAAACACCAAAACAATCCTTCTTCTTCAGCAAGGAGGAGAGCACTGCTTAAATTTGGGGAAGCTCCATCAAAAACACACCTGTTTCGATGCTTCCAAAGTGTCCATGCACCAATAGTGATCAGAGAATTAAGACCGTGTTGCATCGGGCCACTAGTTACCTCATTGACCCTATTCCACCACTCTTCAAAAAATTGATCATGATGTGAAGGAGCCAAACTACCCAGTCCAAAACGTTGTAGAAGCGAGAACCAAAATTGCCTTGCGAAGACACAATTGGTGAGTAAGTGATCAATTGTTTCATCAACTTGGTCACAGTGAGGACATTGCTATGGACTAGCAATGATACCTGCCATGTTGATTTTACTAATTGACTTTCTAATATATGTAGCTAAAATGTAGCTTGAATGTGGGTACAACACACAAGCTTATGTACAAGAAAGATAAATACAATCCCATAACTGATTATGAAAGAACTATGTTTAAATACACATGTTTGTGATTATCTGCATGTAGAACAAGAGCTTCCTGCAATAGCTTGAAGTAATCTTGGCATTGGAGGTGTGTCAAGTTCAAATAAACCCTCGAGAATTTGAACCACTTCACTCATTGTAGGACGGTCAAACTCATTATCTTGAATGCACCAACAAGCAACCTTACAAACTCTTTCAACTTCTTTTAGATTGACATCATCATGTAATTTGGGATCTACCAAGCTTTCTACATCTCCCTCAAGAAGCTTGTGTGCTACTTTCACAGGGAAATAAACAGCTTTATCGCCAGATTCTTGTCTCAAATTTTTCCTTCCTGAAACAATTTCCAACAAAACCATCCCATAGCTATAAACATCAACTTTTGGTGTGATGGGAACCCCACTAATCCATTCAGGTGCAAGGTATCCTATAGTTCCTCTCATTGTAGTCAAAACTCGACTAAAATCTCTTCCTAGAAACTTCGCCATTCCAAAGTCTGCAATTTTGGGAGCGAATGATTCACTGAGAAGTATGTTTTGAGGTTTAACATCACAATGTATTATGCAGTCTCGACAGCTGTCATGCAAGTAGGATAGTCCTCTTGCAACTCCAAGAGCTATTTGATACCTAGTATCCCAATTCAAAACTTTAGCATCACTTGGGAATAGATGAACATCAAGGGAATGATTTGGCATATATTCATAAACAAGCAGTTTGCTATCATTGTCACAACAGAAGCCAATTAGTTTAATTAGATTTATATGTTGGATTAGTCCAATTGTGCTGACTTCAGCTCTGAATTGCTTTTCTCCTTGATGTGCACCGGCAAGCTTTTTCACTGCTATGGTTGTTGAGTCGTGGAGAAATCCCTTGAATACAGGACCAAAGCCTCCTTGCCCCAGCTTTTCTGAGAAGTTTTTAGTTGCATGCTGCAAATCAATGTATCTAAATGAAACTATTCCACTCTCACCTTCAATATTGTGTGTTCTGCAATTATATCTCTTCCCTTTTTTCCACCAAATCACTAGTGTGATTGCCAGCACAAATAAAACAGCAGAGCCTAGACCAAGGGCAATGGCAATAATCATTCCTCTTCTGTTCTTTTTTCCACTTTGCTCTTCTCTTGCAGCAAGGCGAATGTACAAATTCCCTCCATGAGTATCAGTTATGCCATTACACTGCTGTTGTTTAACATTGAGCAATTCTTCATGCCAGACCAAGCATCCACCATTGCCATAAGAATATGCAGAGCAGGAGCAATTACTTAAGCAGGCTAATGCACAATTATCTGCACTTGTAGCAGCTTCAATGCTGTAGCCGTTTTGAGGCAATCTAACACATGGTATAGAATGGAACTTGTCGGTCATACTTGTTGTGCTTTTGTTGCTAGCACAGTCTAATGGAGTATTTCTCATGCACCCATCTGTTCGATCATCTAGTTCCCAATCGTTTGGTGATTTTATGGAGTAACCTTTCATGCACTTGCAGAACAGAAGTTCATTATCATTACAAACTGTGAAAGGTCCACAAACAGCGAATACATCACATTGAACTTTGGGTTGGGCATAGGTCATTATTGAATCCTGTGAGCCCTCAAGCCAAACAAATGTCTTTGTTCTACCTGAGACGTCCAAGAAATGATGGAAAACCACCGTCTCATCTAGTAAGTTATATGTGAAATACTTCTCTTGATCATTGTTGACAAATGTAAAATTTACAACAAAGGGTCCTGCCATCTCTGGAATCAAGGGAAAGTATTGGCCATTCCATACCCCACTCGACCAATATGGTGTGGATGAGTTCAACTGTGTAAAGATGTATTGATTAGCACCACTTGGATCTAATTCAGCATGGTATTTGCCAGGTGCTAGGTCAATTGAATTCTTCCTAGAAACTAAACGGCGATTCAGACCATTGATCTTGTTCCAACCAAGTTTTGCACCAGGGAGGAAAGTATGTGTTGGGTAGTCAAAGCTCTGCCACAATGCATCAGATGAATTCGAGGAACTCTGTAGGATGAGGTTTCCATTGTTCAATAGAATGGCAACAGTGTTGTTGGTTGTGGTGTTTGTTTGGGTAGACCAGATAATGGATCTGTTGGCTCGGTTTAAGATGACAAGTCTGCCATTGCCAGAGATTGTGAGCTCTGATTTGTTGGGGTCTGTGACTGGGCTATCACCGTTTGCCACCCATACTGGAGTTAGCTTGGGGATTTTGTTGTACCATATGCCTAAATACCAGTTTAGGGTGTTATGAGAGGACTTACTGCCAGTCTGGAAGAAGCCGAGCGTGAACTTGCCATTGTTGGATATGAGCTTGTCATTGCCGAGAAGCGCTTGTCCCTGTGTGATGGTGTCCATGGTAGCATAACATACCTGCAATGAGAAGAGAAATCCGAGAAGGGTGAGGGCGTGAGCCATTTGGGATGGATGCTAAGTGTTGCTTAGAAATGAACACTGCGTAAAGAAATGCCAGGTAACACCCTCCTCTATATATTATGTTAGTGCTCAGTTTGTTTGGGATGCCAATGATGGAACTCATTACCTGCTCAGAAATGAGTAAGTTTGGTCAACGATCCATTCATCATTTCTTATCTCTATGACTACGCATGCTGTAGAATATATTAGCACTTTTTTAATAGTGATCAGTTTATAACTAATCACCTTTTTTTTCTTCTGGGATGACCATTTCAGAGATCGTGTTCTTACTCTGAAGAGGCTCCTGCCCTGGCGATTTGACATGTGAACATGGGTAGCTTTGGCCTGGGCATGTTAAAGAAGAATGTGAAAGAATATAATTGTGTCTGGGTGGCAGAAATGATTGTTTGAAAATGCTCAATGGGCCTTAGAAATAATGGGTGATACCTTGAGTAGGTCAGGAATAATCATAGTCTCTTAACCATGTTATCATGTCGATCAGTGCATATTCATGGTTACTCATAGTTGGTACTGATCTCCAGCTATCCAGATTACGTTGATCTGGTAACGAGGTAGGTGCCTCCATGTTCAGCATGCTAACTTCAATTATGACTTTAATTATTTGTCACTTTAGTCTATAGTTATAGGTTTAGATGGTTCTATGTACCATCTACACAAATATCAAATAATTAAATAGCATATTTTTTTTATAGTAAATCCTTAAATCTCCTCCAAATATAGGCCTGCAAAGTATAATCTGCACTCAGACCTTGTTGCATCGCGCGTAGTAATCGACAGTTCGACACCTATGTCTACGTGTGCACGGGAGGGAGCTAAACATATATTACGGATATTATTGAACTAACTGTTTTTAATTAATTAATTGTTTTTTATAGCAGTTCGATAAAAAAATTAATGGGGATAAGAAGCTATGACTGTATCCGTCTCTGCATGTTGCGTGTTTTTAATTTTGCACGCTACGTTCTACAGAATTCTGAAAATTCCTCTCTTTGAGAAAGAGTATTTGTTTTCCCGTGGTTTGGACCGTCGCGCGTGCTGGGCCGTCCCCACGTGCGCCGTGGACGTCGTCGTTGCCTACCGCGCGGACGGACGGAGTCCCGTCAAGGGCTCAACCGCACGGGTCCGGAAATGCTGTCGTGCAACGGGGAAGCTGGCAAGCTGCTGCAATGGTTCATGAAATTAACTCCTCCTCGTCCACGTATTTTTAAAATATAATGTTAGCATAAACTGGATAGTGACACTCCTTGTAAAATGTCCCGTTACTTTGGCTGTATGACCAGAGATGTACTCCGTATCTTAGCAGCATCGTTGATTGCAAGAGTTCCTGACAAATTCAAGTGTCTGCCTTTGACATACTCTTTCCTTTTAAAAAACTTTATTTTTGAAATAAAATTAATAAATTAGTGCTAAGTGTAAAAAGATTAAGGATCATTTATCAGAAAGGAGTACTATTATGAAATAATAAGTGAGTAGGTACGAGGTATTTGTCGGGGATATGACCCTCGGGTGCCTTATAGTTGGGCTTATCAGATTGAATCAAGGGTAGACCAAGACCAGCATTGATCGTTCGGTATGGCCCATGAACATGCGTTTGATTCTGATAAGGAAAGTTGAGTCCTTATCAGATAGTTAAGCTCTGAATATGACATTAGAAGATTTATTTGTACTAGAATTCTTGTAATTAGGGATTTAGCACCCGAGTTTGGTAGACAATCCAAGTTCTACTCGGGATAGAGTCCTAGGTTGTTGAGCTCACCTCCTAAGTATATAAAAGAGGCGAGAACCACCCACAAGCATCTAATACAATCTCGTTTATTCACATCATCTAGTCATGTAGATCCACCCCAAAAGCATCTAATCCAACTTCCTCGATCACTGTGGCCATGGCCTTCTCGACGCCCGACGCCCTAGCCTCTATGGCCACGCCAGGGAGCGATTCCGCCGCCGATGGCCCCAACGAAAGGTCAAATCCGCCCACCCTGAAAATGAAAACACATGAAGGTTAGCAGCAGAGAAGAAGCAATACATATACATCAACACCAATCTCACCTCGACGCAAGACGGAAAGACCTGGGAGCCACCTGCTTGGACACCTTCACCAGAACGGAGCAGGGAGAGGCTAGCACCGCCTCGGAGATCATGGCATCCCCCTTCTCCTCAGGCTCCTCAGAGTCGAGAATCAGCCGGCGCCTGTCGATCGTCGAAGCTTCACCCACCCTGACTTCGGTAGGCTTCGAGCGCTTGCTCGTCCTACTAAGTTCGATCCCCTTCCGCTTCGGGAACGGAAGGGATAGACTGCCACCTCCTCGCATTGGCAGCCGACGAGGTGGGTCGACCCCCCGGGGGTGCTCAGGGAGTAGCGCCTGTAAGAAGTACGCAGCGTTACCCTACAGCTAGGTGCATCACACCGCGTGGGTGGTCAAGTATCAGTACAAGACAAAAACGAAAAACAAAGCAAAGCAAAAAAGGAACGAAAGGTTAAAAGAATCACTCGGGATCATGGGTTCGAGACGCAGTACGTCACGAACCCAAGGTCGTACAGGAAGTTGAGCTTCCCGGCGAAAAAAGAGTTGAGGTATTTTGTAACCTCAGCCTAGGGCACCACCCGGGCTCTGTAGCTCGTGGGTCAAAAGGCCCGACCATCTCATAGGCTGGCTTGTCTCGGGCCTACAGCGGGGATATCCACTGCAGCAAGAAGCAAGCTGCGACTTCGATTCCAGTCGGCCCACCTTCTCGGAGCTCCTTCATCGCGTCCCCTAGCTCCTGGACCTGATCCTCGTCGGTCGAGGAGTACTGGTCGCTCTAGCTCGTCAGGGCGCCGGCTTCGGGCCAATATTCGCCATGATGACTGGAGGGTGGTTCACCCCGCAGAACCACTCTGCCTTCCACCCCTTGTTCGAAGAGGTGACAGGTATCCATAGATACTCGCCAGATCACACAGAGCGGAGGTGGAGCGTCACCCCACCGATCGCATTGGTCCTCGCTGAATGACGGAGAACATAGAAGTACTGAAAAAGGTTCCAGTGTAGATCTCCTCCTAGGTACGCCTCGCACAGATGCACGAAGACATCAATGTGGAGGATCGAGTTGGGTGAGAGGTGGCCAAGGGTGATTCTGTAGTGGTGAAGAAGGCCCTAGAGAAATTGGTATGCGGGCAGATCGAGCCCACTCTCTAGGAAGGACTTGAACATGACAATTTCATGGGTGTTCGGCGTCGGGAACTCCTCCCCCTTCGCCGAGCGTCACCCCGACACCGCCCGCTCTAACAGGAATCCGGTCGCCATCAGATCCCATAGCTTATCCTTGGACATTTTGGACTTCTTCCACCGCAACAGCGGGGGCAGCGAGGCCGAAGACTGCGGTCGACTTGCGGAAGCCATCGGTTTGAGTTGGAACAATCGACGAGCCTTCCTGTAGCAGACCACGCAGCCACAGTGGTGACCTAGGCGGCGAGGAGCTAGACGGATGAACGGAGAAAGAGAGGAAAGCGGAAGAATTGGCAATTGCGAAAGAAAGAGATTCAAATGGATAACGTACGCTTCGGGGAGCGGATAAATCGACTTAAGTATCCCCACGGTCACCGCACGGAGGCAAGGCGCGATTACCGTAATTGGGGCACCACCTCGACCGTCATGTCCATAGTGATCAAGGCGACCTGACGGTTTCACTTCTCTGCCCGTTGGCCGTCCTCGCGCGTGGTTTGGTCATGGATGGAACATCTTTTCGGTCGTTTCACATTGAACGTGCATTAATTGCAAGCATGGAGTGTCTTTTTGGCGCATCGAGTGGAGTCCACGACGGTTGAGATCTCCTGTGCTGGTGGTCCCCATGCCTGGGGGCTCGCATGCGCTCGAGGACTCTCTCTCCTAGGGGCTCACATGCGCTTGAAGATCTTCTTGCTCAGGGGCTCGCGCACGCTCGAGGACTCTTGTGCTCAGAGGCTCGCCCGATCAGAGGCATCAGCTCCTGGGACCGGTGTCCTTGAGAACTTGTAGGCTCAACGAATTCCATCCTCTCGAGCATCCAGGTAGTTGAGGACCCAGATGGATGAGCGTTGACCTGTTCAAGGATTCAAGACTAACTTCCTTCTAGTCTATTGTGAGTTCAAGATTTCAGATACGACCTTTTCCTAGCAAGGTCTCGACAATAGCAGAAGGCGAGATCGTGAAGCAAAATTTCAAAGGATCATTTTTTCTGTAGGATATTCTTGGACCCTTGAGCCAAATGTTTCATTTAACTCGGTGCACCTCACACGAAAGAAAGGGATTAAAGTCTTTTTCAAAGACATCAAAAGTTCGACAAAGATGTTGAGGTTCCAGATTAAAGAAGAGCTCCTCCCAGCCTATTTTATCGAAGATTCCTTCAACCAAGCTAAGAAGAGCTTAGTGCCTGCTGTCGGAGATATGACCTCTGGATGCCCCATAGTTAGGCTTATCAGACTGGACCAAGGGCATACCAAGATCAACATTGATCATCCGGTATGACCCATGAATAGGGATTTAATTCTGATAAGGAAAGTTGAGTCCTTATCAGATAGTTAAGCTCTGGATATGATATCAGGAGATTTATTTATATCATAATCTTTGTAATTAGGGATTTAGCATCCGAGTTTGATAGGTAATCTAAGTTCTACTCGGGATAGAGTCCTGGGTTATTGGGCTCATCTCCCGAGTATATAAAGGAGGCCAGAACCTCCCAGAGGCATCTAATCCAATCTCGTTTATTCACATTATCTAGTCATCTAGCTCTATCATATTTTTCTTGCTTTCGACGCCTCAAGCCTCCATAGCTTGATTACGTCGTATTGTAAGATCCACCATGATAGTACACACCAAAACACTGGACGTAGGGCTATTATCCTTCGGGAGGCCTGAATCAGTATAAACCTTGGCTCTTGTGCTTCAGAGTCGACCATTGGGTTCGAAGACGTTGCGCTTCCCTTACACACATCTAATCACCACCTCAGGTATCCCTTGGGTGGACTAATCGGTGATTCACCGACAGTATTTTATAAAAATAAAACCTTATTATCGACGATATAAAAAAATCTTCTGGGATAAAATTAGAGATTTCTAAGTAAATTCTTTTTGACGTAGGAAGTACAGTAATAACTAGATTTTCTTCCTTAGCAGATTAGGGATTCCACGTTATTACCCTCGCATATACACTGTCACTGCAATGACAAGAAAATCTAGTATTGGGTAGCAATCGAATTTTGGATTTGCTCATTTGAAATAAATTCAACATAGTGCTCTTAGTTTTCATGTGGCTGTTGCAACTATAATGACCTATTTGGCACAATTTCTAAGGGTTGATTCTCTCAAGAATTTAGAGAAGATATATCAAACAGGTAAAAACATACAACTTCTCAAGGGTATCAAGGTAAAGTTATTTACGTTTTTATGCTAAATAGGATAATTATCAAAAATGTTGCTTCTTAGAAGAATCAAACGAACTAAATATAGACCAGCAATTTTTACAATTTAATTCTTTTTTAAATTTATTTCGCAAATAGACCTCTGGAAAAACTTATTCCAGGAATAGATCTAAAACTCGCCGCCAATCCATTGACGCCGACCATTAATAGGTTGGCGCCAATGACGCTGACGCCAACCTCCGTGCTCCGCTGGCTATTGGATCTGACGTAGCACTGAGTTGGCTCGCTAATTTGGCAGCTGCGGCTGCTCTATGCCAGCGTCGTTGGTGCCAACGTCGGTGCCAGTGCCTCTGGCGTAGAGCCTTATGACTTAAGCCACGGGCCTGCCCTGGCGCCCCTTTCACCTTTCTCTATTTCCCTTTCCCAGCGCCAGGTAGAACCCTATTTCTCTCTTCGCGCCACCCTCCCCTCTCAAATCCCTCTAATTTCCATTGATTTCTCTTCGTTTTTTGTGGAATGCCTTCGCACAGGTCAGCTCCACCATCCCTCAAGTTTTCGCAAGTTTTTGTTGGTTAATCTATGAGAAAATGAAGAAACTAAGTGTTACCTAAATTGTGTTAATCTGGCAAATTAGATGAAAATTGTGCTAATTGGTTGGTTATTGTTCATACTATAAGGTTCATATAATATGTGTGCACATTTATTTAAATTTTATTTGAATTTTGGAGATAAAATGAATAAACCTAGATAGTGAGCTCGAATGTATCAATTTTTTTTATAATCTTACAATAACAAATTTGATGGACACTTTGATTGTATCTAGGTAGCCATATTTTGAAATGTTAAATGTTAGGAATGAGTTTGTAATAGATTATCTATGTATTAAACATATTGATATATTATGTCACTTGATGGATATATTCATTGTAGATAGATATATTAAAAAATTAATTTTCTTTTAGTTGGTTGTTGATGGATAGATTGGTCCGTGTGTATTATGAGGGCAGAGTGCTCGAACCAAAAGTCAGTGGACCTATCGAGTTAGTCAATATGGACGTGAAAGTAGTAATTTTTGCACATCCTCCAACATTTCAAGAGATAAAATTGAGAGTTCAAGATGAACTTGGATGATTAGACAATGAGATGTGGTCCGTTATATTCCAAGGTAGCTATGAGGCAGCTAGAGGACACAAGTACATAATAGATCTGATAGGGCAAATTGATTGTGAGTGTTATGTTGAAGCAGTTGATGAGTCAATGTTCAAGTCTCTAGAGGTGATTGCATACAAAAAGGAAATCATTCACACATTGGATTTGAATCATTCTCCCAATTATGAATCTTTTGAGTTAGGTGAAATGGGTAAAGGCATGAATAATTCAGACCGTTCTCTAAGCCAAAGGACAGTTGAAGCATCGAAGGGTGAACTTGTACGGGAGGATTTTCCTGAGGTTGGGACAGATAAGTTTGATCACACCAGGTTGCAAGATACTTTTGGATGTCGCTCGCTGATTAAAGATGATAACCAGTGGGATGAAGATGATAACCAGCGGGATGAACATGTAATGGTGGAATGCAAGAAAGGAGTGGTGTAAACGTTTCCACCCGAGATGTTTATTCAGATGATTTTAGTTCAGAAGGTGCAAGCAATATAGGTGGAGAGCTTTATGAGGACGAATATGCATCTAACTCGGAGGACGATCACCCACTGCAACCACTCAGTGAGGATGATAGGCTGACATTTATCTGAGAACAAGATATAACATAATTGTTCATATCGGTTTCTTAGAACGTGGTCCACGCTTTGGCCTTGGCTTTGACTTAGGAGGAGTGTACGAGTAGTTACCGCACTTCCAATATCTCATCTCGTATGTGAGGTTATCTATACTTCTCATAAACTTGCATTTATCTCCACAAAAAACACATAGGAGGTTCCACACCAACCGACAGATGGTGACGAGGATCGTAACCATACTCAGGTGTGTCCTTTTGCACCCATCTATGATAAGAAAATAAGAATTGATATTTTCTTCATGACATAAATTTAAAATGCAACATTCAATCTCCAAACGTGTTGTCAATTCACGTAATAATGTACACCTATATGCTACCATTATTATTAAAATAAATGTAATATCTTTATAATCTAAAGATTGTGCTAGTACCCATTTCAAAAACCTAGGGTTCCATCATATCCAAATAATCTAAAATAAATGAATTTGTGCATTGCATTCACCTACTACTATGGAAAAGTATAAAGTTTTAACCACAAAACTATAACATATTGCTATATATCACTATTCTAGGGTTCACCCAGTTCTTCAAATTTCTTACAAATCCACCAATAAATTCACAATAAAAATATGGAAAATGGATAATCTCACCTTAAGGATCTGGATCCATAAGAAATCACGCCGAAAAAGCTTGAACATTAGTAGAGGATTTGAAGGGGATTGAGGGAATGAGACAGTATTTCAGGTTGGCTGTGGAGGGGAATGAATGAATAGGAAAGAGAAGAGGAAAGGGAAAGGAGGCGAGTATATAGCAGGGAGCTTGGCGCCAACGCCTTTGGCGCCGAGATCCCTTGCCACGTCAGAATCAGCCATCAGTAGGGCACGGAGGTTGGCGCCAGCAGCATTGGCGCCAACCTGGTAATAGTCGACGCCATTGGCGTCGACCTCCGGGTCTACTTCTGGAATAAGTTTTTCTAAGGGTCTATTTGTGAAATAAGTTTAAAAAATGTCTAAATTGTAAAAATTCCTAAAATATAGACATCCATAAGATTTTTTTTTCAAAAATTACCAAGCTGCCACTGCCACCACCACCGGGTATACCTCTTCTCACAAGTATCCCCAACCGGCCTCGTGCCCTCATCATCACCATGCGGCCCCAAGTGAATTTCTCTACGTGCTAGGATTTTGACCGTCGCACCCCCTCTAGCCAACACACTAGGGTTCTAGTCAATGTCCTTTGTAGTCAAGCCACTAATGTCGCCCTTGATTTCCTCCATAGTTGATCTGATGCCGGCGACACACATGCACAACTAGAGTTAGCATTCACCACACAAGTCCTCGCCTCCTCACCGCTGAGTCCATCCAATATGCCTTCCTGTCACGTTGCTTCGAGCCCATACCCTCGAGACAACCCTCATATCTCGTCGGTGATGGTCACACATTTATATTTTCCCCAAATCTATTTGTAAATGCTTTGGAAAACAATGATCAGAAAACTCGTGCCTATAATTGCTATTTGGTTTTTGGATGATGAGGCTAATGTGGAATAATGCAGATGACTAGTTCTATTGAATGGCCTCTTGAGAGAATTAAGATTGTATTTCATACCATTATCATCTCTTATATAAATTAGAATCTAATTATTCAGTCAAGCGATTTAGAATTCAAAATCAGCAGAATCAAAATCTAGAGCCAAGCTAAATGGACCCTAACAACGCCTTCGGGGGCATATCTTTACGTGGGCAACCATTTTTTCGTTGAATGGCCTGCACATCATACTCCAAAGTAGAGGCTGTTTTTATTTTTATTTTTATTTTTCAGATACATAGGGTTCATATTTACGCACCAAACATTCCCTATGCTCTACTTACTACTCTTGCAGCTTCATCTGCGAGATCACATAAATTTTTATACGAGTTCCCAGAGATGTGGTGAAACATGCCAAGGCGTGGAACAACGGCTATCAGCCAGGAAAGCTCCGAAAAGGAATTAGAAGAGGTGCAGAAGCGAGTGACGATTGGTGTTCTCTCATATTTTGTCTTTAAGATTTGGCCCCACCGCAGCATTCAGCTAGTATTTGCAAAACCATCCGCTGACCAGTTAATGATAGCCATCCTTCAGCGGTTCAATTACCATGATAACTGATTTGGTTTCGTTTCAGTTTAATAGTAACTGGATCGGTTACTGCTAACACAACGGTTAATCTAAAAACATAACAGTTATGGTCTGGTAACCGAGGATTTGTTAACATGCTGCCATCACACCTCAATTCCGCCACAAGAGACAAGCAGCCGTCCCCTGTTTTTCACCTGCGGCTGGATCTATCAGTCAGTTTGAGAGGCTTCAAAGGCTGAAATGAGCCCTCCCCACTAAGCAATTTTGAGGTTGTAAAATGATGCTCCAATCTAATCAATCAGATGGGAATCCCTCTAGCTTTACATGATATGTCCCTATTGGACATGTTCCCTTAACTTGGAACTTGTGGACTAGGTTGATCTCCTTTGTTGCTCCGTCAGATCTATCATCAGCGACGCCTTTTGGAGTATGATATCTTGCCTGCTGTAGTGAGAGAAATGGTGGTCGATTCGAGATTTATGTGTCGAAGATCAGAAGGATTGAGATTGTAGTTCATGCTGACAATTATTAGGCCGTTTATAATTTCATTCTAGAATAAATGCTCATACCTTCTTTATTCAAGGAAGAGTTCATGGTAGAAATTGGTATGTAGAAGGAACTCATTTTCTCCCTCTGTTGAAAGTATGTACATTCATGCAAGACACATAAAAACAACTGAATTAGTTTGTTTTATCTTAAAGGGAGAACAAAGGCTCGGAATTTTCGACATTTTTATTACATTGAAGGCACACGACACAACCACTTACAAACATACGGCATGCTCGAAATTTCCTTTGAATAACTGGCACGGTATTTTCTCATTGTTTTGGTATATGCAACAAAAATAATCTCTCTTTTTTTCAAATACAAGACTGCATACAATTTTGACTACAAAGCAGGGTATTCCTAGTGTATGAAAAGAATATCAGACACTATCATTGTTAGCTTCAAGATGAGTAATTCATATGCTTCTTATCGTTCTTAAAAGCAAACAGATGAATTCTATCTGTCACTGGCCTTCAGTTTTCTGTAAGGGCCATAACGGTGCTCAACTGATAAACATATATCCTTTTCAAACAACAAAACTTCTGAGCAGGCCCTTCGAGCATAGTAGAACTGTTATCAAAATCTATGTAAAACCAGATATAGAATTTTAGGTCAGTCACGATAAACTTATCAACTAGTGATCATGGTTTTTAATAAAGATATTGAGGTTACTAGGTATGCTAAAATATTATCATCAATACTAAATTATATATATATATATATATATATCTCAACAGTTATAAGACATTATCAATATTCTCGTAATAACATATCTTTTGAGTGGGCCCCAGATCTTGTGAGTGCGCCCTTCGAAAAACAGTGGAACTGTTACAAAATGCTACGTAACACTGTTGCAACATTCTCATAACCACTGCAGTATCCGAAAAGAGTATGTTTTCCGTTCATCAGAGAAGTTTTCGTTTTCAGTGTGCACAGTTCAATGTTCTTGTTATTTTTCTTTCCAGTTTTATGAGAGCCACACAGTTGGCTTTAGCTTTAGATGAAGTAGAACAAATATCGTGTGTGTATTGGCCACTTACCTCTCGTGGCTCTCAAGCTTTTGTAGCAGACAGCACCAAATAAGCCGGGTGTGGACCCACCTGTCAATTCCAGCAGACATAAATGATATATGATCACCAAGGCATTCAGATTACTGGTTCTAATCTCTCGATAATTGCAGGAGAATATGCTTATCCCACTGACTTTGAACCTTAGCAACTAATGCTTGATCTCAAATCCCCATAATGGCTGATTTGTGGTGGAGCACTGACACAACATCAGGGATCACAAAACCGGTTCGAAACTAGCCACCACCGAAAGTCTGATTACCGTGGTTTGTAACCCTGCATATGATTAGATCTGCAATCTGCACCTGTTTCTTCCCTAAAAAATGGAATCGAAAACCTCTAAAAAATGGCATTGAAAATATGATTCACAAAAGCCAATAACACCATTTTTTCATGGCACATTCTCCAGCATCATCTGGTATTCACACGGCTAGTAAAACTCCGAAGTAATCTGTACAGACTTTTCTACTGAAGAGTAAAGATCTACTACACAATGTACAGCCCAGTTTGGCCGTAACACCTAATGATCACAAGTTCACAACCTATTCAATTTTCACCCCACTTCCCTATGATGATGCAACAGCTAGAAGCAATCAAAGGCACTAAAAATCATATGGACTAACCAAACCTTCAGGTCTAAGTGGCACCAGCACAGAGCGAACTGGTGCTGGCTCAGCCAGTCTCCCCTCAGGCTCAGAGCAGCCAGAGGCTTTGTGTGGTGCCCCAAACAGGGACTGCCGGCATGTTGGGCATGTTGGGCATGTTGACCGTGCCAAGAGCCACCGGTCAATGCATCTGACATGGAAGCCATGGTTGCACTTTGGGAGGACCCTGACATGCTCCCCGGCCTCGAAGTCAGAGAGGCAGATCGCACACATGGGGCTCACAGCACTGAGCTTCAACCCAGCTGAGTAGAGAGAGATAGGCATGGTTTGGAGGGCCTTCCTCCTCAGCCCGCTCTGAGCCAGCCGTGTGACAGGGTTTGGCTCAGGATCCACCACCATCCGGCTCGAACACCTTATTGCACACCGGACAATTGAATTGAGCCCGAGTACACAGATCAATGCACAGAGAAGAACAGCTAGGATCATGACAATGTTAGCATCGAAGTTACTCCCAGGAGAACCACCTTCAACGACAGTGGCTCCAGACACTGGCTGGCTAGGGCCAGAGGGTTGCCCTGAGAATGAGGCGTGCAGCAATATCCTTCTTGAGTACATGTCTACCATTGGTGTATGGATGAAAGCTTTCTTCAGAATCCTGCAACTGAAGATCTGTGGCTCACCTAGTTGAGTAGGTCTGCTCTGTTCTGCCTCAGACAGAATCATAAGCTAGTTTGTGCTGAAGTATTTATAGACTCTTTAACAGGGCAAATAATGTGGTCTCGTTTTTATATGCAGTATGATGGGCTACCCCTTTGGTCCTTACCAGCCAATTGAGACAAATGCTTTTGGCAAAGGTCAGAAGGTGCACAATTGGAAGCTTCCTTGCTTGTGGCAAGTGGGCTGCTTCTCAGTGGGTTTTCTGGGAATCAGAGGGCCACAAGCAGCACCATTTCTTGTCTGCCTAATAATACTGTAAAGAAAATATGCAAGCATGGCGATTATAGCTAATTGCTGTACAAAACGAAACATGGATCTGTCTGGTTTTAGAAATAAGCCAGCTCAAAGCCTCAAAGGTCATCCTATGTGGCTGTATACATTTTCTGGCAAGGAGCTGGTGAGCTACAAATTTGACCTTTAATAGTGGCTACACGGCTCTGCTGGACCTGAGTCAAACACCCTTCCATGCAAAACACGGTAGGGACGATGGCAAATACTTTTAATGTCTTTGTATTCACGTTTGCAGTGTCTGCAATCTCTGAGACTACTCACTCCCCTTTTCGTACCTCTTGTCTACTTTTATAGGAGTAATTGCATAAACTAGTTAACTATCTATGCAACAGAATAATGCATAGATTTGTTGTCATTTCTTGTTAATTTATGAAAATACTACTCCTAACTGCAGAAAAGAAAATTCCATATAAGTAATCGGTTTAAATTAATTTGATTAATCATGAAATTACATCATATTGTCTAACAGATCCCAGGGGAATCAATGCAACTTGATATAAACTATGTAGATTCTGCAACTTGAAATTTAATTATATAGCTGCAGGAACAAGGAGGACTGCACCAAATACTAAAATATGAATCATTTAAGCTTAAACACAAAGCAAATGAAGCAGCTTCATATTCTTAGTGCACTCACAAATTATTATTTATTGGTTATTGCCTGTTTTGATATCTCCACTTTGGTGCGTCAGAATCAGCCATCTAGCATATTGGAGGCTGATTTGTCGCTTTTGAGCTGCTTGGGCCATCAACAGCAATCCTACTGGCAAAGCACCTGTTAAATGATTGGTTAGTTGACACAAAAAAGTAATTCTGGCACAAAAAATAAGTTAAACATGTTATCTTGAAGCGCTATATAAACCATGAGTGCTACTTTGTCCACAAATCTGCATGTTTCTTTCATGCAGTGTCGACATATACAAGCTCAAAGCCCACTCAGGTGTCCAAAGTCAGCTGCATTATTTCATATCCAATAATACTTCACAAAAAATAAGTTAAACACGTTATCTTAAAGCATTATATAAATCGAGTGTGCTGCTTCCTCCACAGAACTGCACACTTATTTCAACAGTGCCTATATAGAAGTTCAACTGCCACTCAGTATCCAAGTCAGCTTTACCCATCAACAAGTGTAATAAGAAACATGGCTACTTAAGTAATCATACTAGACATAGTTCAAAGTACCCATGGAGATGATTCAAATGGATATTGTAAGAACTAAGAAGCATGTTTCCTCAATATGGTTTGGTTGATAATCTAAACTAACAACAGTTTTGTGTCAAGTACCTATACCCACGGTAGACTAAAGGGTTGTAAGTCCGTGATTGCTTAGATAGTTAGATGAGCCCCTAAAATGGTGAAGGATTGAATGCCTTAGTAAGGGACTAAGATCACGGGGGTTTTTTATAAGAAAATACCAAAAGATAAAAACAGTGAAGAGATTTAGGATGGTGTTATCTAACAAAATTTTTCAGGCAATAGCTTACATACACCATGCAGGAACATCTCACCAGGATAACCAAAAAGGAAGGTAATCACTGGGAGGTGTTTTTAGTTTCTAGTTATTATTCTGTAAGGAGCAAATCTACCATACGAGCTTCATGTAAAATGTCAAGAATATATGTGCCAAAGTTTGGGAGTACCCGATTACTGATATACACAAAACTGTTTGCTACAAGCACTTCTTGTTCTTATCACTGCACTAAAACTTCGTCAGTGATGAAGTTGTAGACATCTACGTGTAAGTGATATAATTGTCCTGAGCTGTCCCTAATTAACCTCATCTTAACTCATCACTTTATGCTTTTGGAGTCCTAGTCTATATAACCACTCTTTATTCTTTAAGTTACAAACAAGTAATATAGCACTAGTATCTATGCATCACAATGAGACAAAAAGTAACCCACGAAAGAAAAAACTAAATGTAAAGTACAAAAGTATGGATGGATACTAATGAACAGTGCATCCAGATAAGTAAATGCAGAAAGGGGAAGCTCATATGCACTACTGCATCGATGCATTTGGGCCTTCCCCACATTCTTCCACATCGGATTAGCCAAATTGCTATACTAGAATTAGTATTAGCTAGTTGCATAAGATTACGATAGAAGATAGACAGATGGAAGAATCAATATCATCTTTATCTAATTCTCTATAATTATCAGATGAAAACTGAGCCAAAAGCTTTATCTTATAGATTGAGCGAATTCATAGACCTTATCTGACAGATAGTACTACAAGTTGTAGGTGGATCTGCAAGGATTACACTAATGTTAACTACTTAAGTGTAAACTGTAAACTACTATCCGGATCTATGCAGATGGCACCGAAATCCTGCCTCTCCCACCGTCCCACGGAACTAGTACCATCAATACATAAGCCCGAACCTTCTTCAGCATCCCTGAAGGTCTCTTCTAATACGGACTGAAACAAGACAAACTACTCGCGAGGAGTAGATTGTCCGGAAGGTTGCAAATAACTACTATATTCTTCCATTTCGATCTAAAAACAACAGTCCCACTTATCACCTGCTTGTACACTAAAATTTTCCAGAATGTAGAGATGTAAGAGTGCCCAAGCCAGTAATAACAGGAAAGCATTTTGTGTAGTAGAGCCAGGTTTTGCCAATACCATGTGCAAATGGTGTTTCTGTTAAGATATTCTACAACTCACCAACATTTTCGTCAGAGGATTCTGCGTTTCGGCAAATCAAATTAAATGGTGTTTCGCCATGCATTGCGGGAAAACCGCAGAATAGACGCGCTAGCTGCAGCAGTTTCCAAAGGAACACATCATCACAAAGCATAGCGAGGAAATAGGAAGCAACGGGAGGGGGCAAGCGCTCGCTTACAGTTTACCGAGGCGATGCTCACTGCCTCGCTGGGATAGACGAGGAACCGGCGGTACCGCGCGAGGACGACGGTCATGGCGGCCCTAGCACTCCCCGGTGACCTCGTCGTTGGCATTGGGCTCCTCCACCGCGAAGCACGACGTGCCCACGTTCCGCCCCAGCAGGTCAGGATATCCCTGGCCCCCATCAGGCCGGGCTCCAGCCCCTCGGGGGAGAGGATCCGCGACCGCCGCAGTGCTCTACTCAGGTAGACCCCACTACCCAAACTCCGCCAGGCTATCAGGACCTTGGCCATTGCCGACGCCGCCGGACAGTGTGGGAGCCATCGAAATGAGAGCGGCGGAGGCGGTGACTGCAGGGCAGCCTGCAGGCGGCGGCGAAGCCGGCGATGGTTGGGTTCGGTTCATTGGCTGGCTAAACTCACTCTCCTTGTGGAGTGTGGACCAAGCCTGCCAGATTCCATCCCATATTTAGAAGTTAGAACTAAAAGGCAAAAGCTTCCTTTTCTTGGGCCTCACGAAGTCCAATAACCCACGAGCTGCGGCAACAACTACCGCTGTGTTTGTGGGCCAGGCCATGCCAGATTCCAGCCCATAATTAAATGGTGCTTTTTTCTTGGGCCGCACGAAGCAAATTAAGCCTGCAAAAAGAGCTCGCCAAGATAAACTAATAAAGACCAAAAGACAGAAACAGCAGCACTCAAGAAGCCCGAAATATGGCATCCTATGCTACATTGAACATATTTTTATCTAGCTTTTTCTACTTGTAGTATAAATTACTTTATATTTTTATGTCGTAACATCATATTTAAATAAAAATTTAATATTGAAGAGGAAGATTCGATAGATTATTGATTTGAAGTGATAAATAAATACATCTGATTTGCTCTCGACAGCCAGCCACACTGATTCACTTTCGTTTTAGGCTCGGCTATTCAATATACTCGTTTCGAGATTTTTTTTCTCATCTGTTATCATTGTCTCTTTTTTAAGACTAATAGTGTGTCCGTGCTAACACTGCGTTAAAAATCAAAAGACAACAAATGTAAACAAGTTTGACCTTGCAAGTTGAATAGATAGCCTACAAGGGAGTACTCCGAGACCTATAAAAAAGATATGGATCTGGTGATAGTATCAGTAGTGTGCATTAAAAATGGAGGTCAGAACTCTAGAAAAGAAAAGAACAATTATTGATGTGACTATAGGAATACATTCTAGGGTATCCTGTACAAAGTTATTTTAGTTTTTTATTTCGGTTTTTACTATTTTACCCTATTGTTTGATTTCTATTTCCTGAAAACTGAATTTGTTAGAAACAAAAAAAAACTAATTGTCCATGGTACCCTGGATCCTGTACACCAAGAAGAGGTGATTGAAGTATTGAATTCACTTTGGCGGTGGAACTATACCAAAATTTCAGTTTTGACAGTCATATATCAATGAGTGTTATCCATGCATCATCCTATGCGCAGCTGAAGACAACGTTTTGACTATCAAAAATGCTACAGCTTAAAAAGGATCAGGCAAGGAAAAGAACTCATCATTGAAGATCCCGCAAAACAACTCTGATCTAAGCTACTCAGCATTGAAGGTCCTATAAAAGAATGAAGGATCTTAGTATGCAAAATCACTTGATCAGTGAAGTAGTTCTCACTTCGCAGCATGCAAGACCACAAGATCATACTCATTATACATTTCATCTATCATCGCACCAGCGAATAACTGTCTACCAACGGCGATTTAGTTTTGATTCGATCATTATGCTCTCACTGAAATGGTATCAACTGTTACTAAAAACAAAAGGATAGCAGGTAATGACATTTGACACTGAAATATCATGCTGGCTTTGTGAAATGCCGTCTTAAAATGGAAACAGACTAATCAGGTAGTATTTGCCTGTTTGCCTTATCGCATTTCCTTGATACAAAATTTGTTGTACCAACAGCCCTCTGCCCTCTCTAGATAAAAAATAGACAAATCTATATATTATACTAATAAGACAGGAAAAAGGAGTAACCATATTCTCTCTGATGGTTTATAAATTCCAACGTTAACAAAACCATCTTTGAAAAGCTTTGAAAACCATCTTTGCATACTATATGAAAAGCTTCCACATTTGGCTTTGAAAACCAAAACCATAAATATGAGAACCTTGCAAGCTAAAATGCTTTTGATGGCCACGCACCATCTTTCATTACAGAACTAAATTCTAACATTGAAACAGAGAGTAGAAATTGTAGAAAGACATTTGTAATAATATGATCAATCAAAGAAATTGTACTGATCAGAAATAATCAATTGATGCTCACCTCGCATCTGATTCAAGGGCAAGTAAGAAGTATTATCTCTGGTATCACTGGTTATACACAAAAATTCGCTAGGAGTATTACTTCCAGATTCAGGTACCGCTGTTGCACCTTCAATTCGCTGAAGACCAACATTCAAGCCTGCCCGCTGATGTCTATCCAGAGTATATTAAGTACAAGTAGTGCTTGGTTCAGAATGGGCATTTGTAGAGACTTCAACATTTTGAGTTGAAGAAGCGTCAGACTGGCTAACTGCTTGACCTCGGACGATATTCTCCAATCTGAAGTGGAACTCTTCTCTAGTTATTAAAACGAATAAGCCAAACTATATTCTTACAATATGTGTCCATGAGTTTTTAGAAAAGGTGATAACCAAACTTTTTTCCCTTTTTTCCTTCAAAGCCATACTATATTCTTACAATAAAATGGATAATTACATTTATATTACAATCAACAGAAGTAGAAATTAATTTCCAGATTGGGCCCAAGTGAACAGATAGATATCACAATGCCAGTATTATACTGAACCCTTGAAGAAAGCAATACTATATACTTGTAAATTGTAAAATATTATAAAGCTGCAGTGTATAATAACTAAAATGCAGACTAATCTAGTTTAGCCAATCTGGAGCAATTAGAGGACCGCTGTCTCTGAGATCCACTCTATGATGCTCGGTTGCTCTGATTAGTGTGCTTATTTGACTTAAAACACTGCTTTCTTACAGAAAGAAGCCGTCCATCCTCCTTCCATAGGTGACACAGTATGAACTCAAAAAATGCAATACCCTAGCAAGCTAACCAGATTCTTGTGCCGAACTCGCCCGATCGTTGCCACCTCCACTCTGAATTCTTTCTCTGCCTGGCCCCTGATTAAGCACACAACAAATGAACACCCAGTATTTTTAAAAAAAAAATGATGATCCGCTACTAAACTACTAAAGAGAAGAACACAGTTTGAAATATGAGTCTCAGGATGCCAGGAGAAGCAGCTACTGCTTTCCATAGGCTCCCTCCCCGAGCAGTTTAAAATTATGGCAAACAAACATAAAACTCAAGACAAGACACATATCTAATAGCTAGGGAAGTACATTGAACCTATACAACCTAGAAAACAACAAGACTTCATTAAACATTTGATGATACGTTCTGGTAAAAGCTACAAGCAATATTCATTGCTGAGCCAACCAATGATCAAATTTCTGCTGTCAAAATTTAAAGAAGGTTAATCAGACCTCTAGCAATGGTCTCCTCATGAACGACTCTATCGATTTCACCCATTGTAATTCCTGGTTTGATTACACGAGCAGCCGCATCTAAAACCTCTCGTGCAACCTAACAACATCAGCATAGAGTAGAACACAAATGGTTAGGGAAATGTCACTATACTATTTTAGCATGAAATTTTAAGCACTGCAAGCTTACTCGGCATGTTTCTCTCATCCTTTCAATTTGCTCATGGGTCTTGATCTAAATAAAATAGCAGCAACATGTCCAGCAAAAATTAAAAAAATCAGACTTCTAATTGCAGAACATATAAGGTAATGACGGATCTCTGAATAACTCTATCTCTACTCTTTTCTGCAGATCGCTGTCTGGTTCGATCATGAGAATTTCCTAAAAATGTCTGACAATGTCAGCCTATCAAGGGACATTTACCAGAGCATCTTACAAGGTACCAACACACTGGTCCAACTCAATGAGCACATTTTTGTTATGTAAGGTATCAATTCAAATAATATTATTAACAAGAAATGAAAAGGACAGGGAGAGCACAACACACAAATTAAGACTTACATCAAGTGCCCAATCAGGCTTCTCAGTTTCATCTGGTACCACCCGCATCTTTGATATTGTATATGGTCTTAATGGGCTACAGATAATTCATGTAAGAATATGTAAATCTTTGATATTGTATATGGTCTTAATGGACTTGGGGCATTTGAAGAACAGAACAAAAAAATTGATTGAGAAGCCTAAGTCATCGTCGATTCCACACGACAAGCAGCAACAAACCGGTGAGGCTCGGAGCAGGCATCAAACTTACTGAAGCGACGTGGGCTTGCCACAGCGAACGCAGGCAAATGACGTCTCGGAGCCCCCCTTCTCCATCCCAGCTGCTCCTCGCACGCCCAGTCGATTAATTTTCTACATGCGCCTGATTAACAGATTGAATTATACTCCACCAGCAAATCAATCATTTGAATTCAATCCAGAAATAACCAATCAGTACATGAGATTGACAGATGGATACACTGTTTTGACGGCCCCTGACCCCACGATCTCATCATACTGCAACACGCAGCAAACGGGGCAAATATAACATTAGACACTCGAATAGCAACAGCCTGATTGTATAATAAGAAACCGTAAATTTTCGAGCAGAAACAGATGCAATAAACGAAGAAGAACACCTCTCGGTTGATGAATCGGATAGGACCATCAGATATCTTACCTAGATAAAGCGGTCGGTGGGGTCGATCTCAGCGTACCCCTCCTCGTCCTGCTGCTCGTCGTCGGGCCGCTCCGTCTGCTGCTCCTCCACCTCCATCGGATCCATCGGTCCCGCCGTCGCACCCCTCGCCCCTCTCTCTGGCGGGGAGATGGGACGGCGTCGGCGACGACCGGGCTTGGAGCAGAAACAGACGTTGAGCGCTGTAGGGCGAGGCCGGGCGTACCCGAGCGCTGCGGGGCACGG
>KE372858.1:122725-134416 GCA_000418225.1 Zizania latifolia | reverse complement strand
CGTGTGACCACTGTACAGAAATCTCAGTGGGTTTCAGATCGGCAAAGCGACCCCAAATGAAACAAATACATTGTGCCATGCATCCTCTTGTTCTGACAAGTTCATGAGCACGGGGATCCTGGCTAGCTTGCGCCGTAGGGCCGTAGTATATACCTCGTTCGGTGAAAAAAAAAGCACTGCTGTAGCAGATTCACAATAACACACGGCTATATTCAGTTCTAATTGGATAATAAGTTTTTTCTACAAGCTATCTATACTACTTTAAAAGTAACTAGTGGTGATGACAGTGAATCTTCAACCTGACCTATTACTATTATAGTTTTAATAATTTACTCCTTGGTATTATTTAATATTACTACACAACAATCAATATTTGGCACATATATAATCAAAATGAGCACTCCTAGTAAAAAGTCAATAACATATATCATATAAAATATATTTAATTTATTTTAGATAATATTACGAAATTTACTTTTGTTTGTAGCAAAGCACAAGTAACTTGCTAGTAAGTCAAAGACAATATTATTTTGACTTATATTTTTAATGGTCTAAAAGACAAGAATGAAAAATAGAAAATAAAAAGCTCTTAAACTAATCTCAAAACTAATAGCCTCTTTTGGTAGGTTAAGAGTCTCAGAAGTAATGGATGGGTATCTATCTATCTAATAAAAATCTGAAAAAAACTGGTATTTTCTAGTTTATAGATACTAGTCTATTTCTAGATATTATATCTATTGAGTCTATAATCTGAAGCAAGATTTAATCTAAATTATTCAGGAAAGCTACATATTCTAAGAATAGTTATAACCGCTAGAATCTTCCCTAAATCGGGCCAAGTCTAAAATTCAAATTTGAAGGTGGCTTATAAATTGTAAGCTCAAGCCAGCAAAGCCATTGATCAAGTTGACTAATACTAACAGAGTTTCTTGTGCAATGGATATTGTATCACATGATGCCAATTTCATTAAAAAAAAAACTCCTAACGTTAGTCTTGATTTACTCGGATTCTAGCTTCATTGCCAAGCTCTCTCTATACACACACACACACACACACACACACACACACACACACACACATACATACATATTACATATACATTGATACATATATGTGTGTGTATAAAACCATCTCACCGATAGTATGCCAATGTCCTTCCTGTTGTACCGAGCTAATGAAAAGTAGAAACATGCTGAAAACACGATCTGCTCTACCATTTCTGCATTTATTTAATTATTAGCAGATGAGTATTGCCATACTGCTGGTTGAAGTAATATAACTATCCTTTTCACATAGCAAATCGTCAGATCTCCGGCCCCCTTGTTTGGTTTCTCTCGGTTCTTCCAATTTATTGCAGATTTATCAACATCACTGGGGAGCGCAGCTTTCGCACCCCTTCCCCAAATTTCACATGTGTGCAATCCTTCGTTCTTTTGGTAAGTATTAATGCAAACGAGTAGGAGTAGATCTTTTGGTAGTAGTATTTCCTTCTCTTACCATGCTTACCCGCTGTGTTTTCTGCGTTCTTGTTGCAATCCAATGTCCATCAGATAGATGTGCATGTCCGCATGGAAGGATGCAACAAAAAGTAAACTTACGAGTATGCATTTTGGCCTTGAAGTTTGGATTCTTTGCTTTTCAAGCCAAGTGATATTCGCTCACACGGTAAAAGATTCCGATACTTTTTAGTCTCAAGCATTCCCTATTTCCGGGAAAGATTTATAGGGAGTAGGATAGGATAGAGAAGTAGACGAGGGATCTGTTAGAAAAGAATTTTACAGAAAAGAATTTTCGCTATTTTTGATCATATAGAATGAGATATATCAGATGCTCTTATTTACCCCCGAAGTTTGGCACCGCAGCATGGGCATTCTGGAAATGCAGAAACTGGAGCGGTCGCTGAGCGGCGAGAGGAAGGCTACGGCATCTTACGGCTGCATGCTGCTGGTACGCAGGCAGGCTGCGCCTGCGAAAGCAGCGTATTGCATTTTATAATAGCTAGCTGTTTCTGACAGGAGCATTTATCTAACATGCCATTGTGTAGCGTTTACCATTAAAGTTTTAGTCTTCTCTGACATGCACGCATCACGTCTCGACACCACAGTGCGAGAGAGTAGGAACAGAGGAGCGATGCTTTGAAGAACAAAAAAGGGCTGGGATCACGTTAAGGAAAACAGGTTTTTACATCCATTTCCGCTGTTATTTTTTTTGTTGTACAGTAACAGCACGAACAATACTAGCAGCCCACGGTACGCTACACAGGACGAACAGAAAAACGACGAACACAACACAGCAGGTCTAGAGGGAGGGAGGGAGCAATCTGCATTCTGCACGCACGCATGCATTATTTTCCTCGCAACACTGTCCCTAGGTAAAGCATGCAGCAGCTTGCATGGCGCAGCAAATTAACACCGGAGGAGTTTTGAGTCCAGGGAAGAAAGCCTCGTCTCGTCTTTGGCCTCGCACAACACTTTGTAGGGGTCGGTCACCTTCTGCAAATTAAAGAGAGAAACGAGAGCACTGTTTAAGAGTTTGAGCGCATGCTTGCTTGCTTGTCCAT
Organism: Zizania latifolia; assembly: GCA_000418225.1. NCBI lineage: Eukaryota > Viridiplantae > Streptophyta > Magnoliopsida > Poales > Poaceae > Zizania > Zizania latifolia. The sequence continues at coordinate 131,855 of KE372858.1, read as the reverse complement.
GCAGATTAGATTAGTTTAGAGTGGCGTGTGCGTACCTTTGCGATCGGAAAGTGGCGGAATCGAACCTAGTTGTAGTAGGACGGCGGCGTCGGCTTCGGGGTGGGGTGGTAAGTTGGTGGCGTTGGTTTGGGCGTCGGGGTGTATGTTGGCGGGGTTGGCTTGGGCTTCGGCGTGTAAGTTGGTGGCGTCGGCTTCGGTGTGGGAGTGTAAGTTGGCGGAGTTGGCTTGGGCGTTGGCGTGTAGGTCGGCGGCGTTGGCTTGGGCTTGGGCGTCGGCGTGTACGTTGGCGGCGAGGGCTTGGGAGTGGGCTTGTATGTCGGGGGAGTTGGCTTGGGCTTGGGGGTGTAGGTCGGCGGCGCCGGCTTTGGAGTGGGAGTGTACGTCGGAGGAGTCGGCTTGGGCGTCGGCGTGTACGTTGGCGGCGAGGGCTTGGGAGTGGGCTTGTACGTCGGGGGAGTTGGCTTGTACGTCGGGGGAGTTGGCTTGGGCTTCGGCGTGTATGTCGGGGGAGTTGGCTTGGGCTTGGGGGTGTAGGTCGGCGGCGTCGGCTTGGGAGTGGGAGTGTACGTCGGAGGAGTCGGCTTGGGCGTCGGCGTGTACGTTGGCGGCGAGGGCTTGGGAGTGGGCTTGTACGTCGGGGGAGTCGGCTTGGGCTTAGGGGTGTAGGTTGGCGGTGTCGGCTTGGGCTTGGGGGTGTAGGTTGGCGGCGTCGGTTTTGGGGTCGGCGTGTAGGTGGGTGGCGTGGGCTTAGGGGTGGGGGTGTAGGTCGGAGGCGTGGGTTTCGGGGTGGGGGTGTAGGACGGCGGCTTGTGGGAGGCCGGGGGCTTGTACGACGGCGGCGCCGGCTTGTCGTGGTGCTGCGGCGGCTTGTGCTCCTTGGGCGGCTTCTCCGGCTTCGGGGCGGGCGTCACAGGCGGGGTGTACCCGCCGCCGTAGCCGGCGTTCGCCTGGGTCTCGAATGCCAGGCTCATGGCCACCAGGGCCACCAAAAGAGCGGCCTTGCCACCCATTCTCACTCTCACTCGCTCCACTCCCTAGCTGCTGCTGCTCGGGGTTAGGGTGTGTAGTGTGTACTGATGAGTGATGAGTGGAAGGCTCTACCCCTGCCACCGCTTTATATACACGGTGGAGTAGTCTTGGATGCTCTCGCGCGCGGAGTTAGCATCATGTGACACTGGGCGGGTGGTGGAGAGGTGAGGGGATAGGCATGCATGTGGGGGAAGGGGGTTTCGCCGTTGGTCACTCGGTTGCTGCGTGTGTTCTTCGCTGGTCCCGGTGTCCAGCGTGCGTGCGTGCATGCACTGGTTTGTCCGTCTGAAGTACCGTTTGACGTGTAGGTGAAGACTGTAGCTGTTTATGGCCCATTCGAAACCCTTTCGGCCGATAATTCATATGACACGACATGTTTTTCAAAATTATAAACGATAATTCCCTCTCCCTTAAACTATAATATTAATAAATTAGTTGTAAGAAAAAAAATCAAAGAGCTCTTTATAATAAAGGTAGTATTATGAAGTGACGCGTAAGATTAGTTAAGAGGTATTTAAGGAATAAAACTTTTTTATTTGCCAAATAAGATTACGTAAAAGTAAAAAAATCAAAGAGCTCTTTATAATAAAGTAGTATTATAAAGTGACATGTAAGATTAGTGAAGAGGTATTTAAGGAATAAAATATTTTTATTTGTGAAATAAAATTACGTAAAATGTAGAAATTAAGTTTTTAGGGATAAAGTTTAATTTCTAAAAATAAAGTCTTTTTTAACTGAGAAAGTATAATTTAAAAAAAAATCTATATATGAAAAATATGCAAAACTAAAATTATTTATCAATAAATTCGTTTGTTTCAGCACTTAAACTATTTAATTAAATCTACCTCACTTTCAAACTTTCAAAGGATATAAGATACCTTATAGGGATTAGGGAGAGACCTCGGGTTGGAGCAGGGGCCGTATTTACGCACATTATTATGCGGGGCATCTCGCCGGTAATAATCAAAGTGCGGGACTAAAGCCACGTGACTACGTGAGAGTTGAGACTCATGAGAGGGCAGTGTTTGTGTGTTTCAGTGATCAAGAAAATCCCAAGTGCATTAGCACTCTTCAGAGGAGAAAAAAGAAATGGAGGAATAGAGGGTATTGTCCGGGGAATGGGAATAGATGCTCGAACAGTGCTACAATGCAACCAGAATCTGTTGTAAATCTTGTCTTGTAGTAATGTTTAGGAGGAGCTCAAACCAGAATATTGGTTAATTTCTTGTAGCTGCTCTTTGTAAGAGTACTTTCTCGACTGTTAAAAATAAGCGAGCTTAAGTTCAACAGTCAAAATAAACTGATGTAACTGATGTTAAAAAAAGTGCTGAGAAGCTTGTTATCTCATTCTAAATGGTTTATAAAATATGATAACAATATTATTTTACTCATGGGTTTTTTGTTTGGTATTTAATTGATAATACTATTATTTATGATATTTTTTTGATATTAGGTGAAGTAGATATCCAAATAAACTTGAGAAGTCCCAAAACATGAGCTTTTTCAAGCACCTAATACATGCCAATAACTCATTTAAATAATAAATTTTGAATTCTATATAATTTATAGATTTTTTAGAGTTATAAATCGGTAATAAGGTGTATAGAAGTGGACTAAAAGCATCTTAAAGCGATTACCTATGGCTACCTAAATCCAGGTATTTTGATGAAAAATGAAGCTCCAACAATCCTCTAAATGAGTCTCTTTCCTAATCTATTTTTTAAATCACCCTAATATCTCTCAAATATAGGATTAGCTTGACCGGTCTCTATTTTCATTCGTGCATATTTTTTCTCTAGTGCGCGCATTGTTTTCTCTCTTCATTTTGTTATAGGCTAGATGATACGCATATTTAAAGATACCATAGCTTTACATAAAGTTATTACATATTATATGATGTGTTCGTAGGATTTCAAAAATATGGATTAGGATTCTAGAGAAACTGCATTAATTTTTATGAAGAGATATAATTTAGGTTTGTCCCTACATGAGATTTAGAAAATAAAATTTAGGCATCTCTTGAAGATGCTCAATCTTTTAACCTCCATGCACATTTGCCCATGTTCTTCCATGTTCTTCCAATGATTGAAGAGAGATTTGATAATTTACCACTCTCAAGAAGTGACTTCGTATTTTTATCATCTGGATCCATATTCATTGAGACAAATAGTTTTACATATTAGTCTCAATAGTGATATCATAATTAAAGTGGACATTTTGATAGTAACAAATAATCATGAATTAGGTGCTGGTTATCTTCTTTTAAGTGAATGATAGTGCTCCTAATGACGTTTTTAATAACAAAATCTAAAACATGCATCGTTGAGGTGATACCGGGATGGCTGAAATTTAAGCTTCACTGTTCTTCATGTGACACCACCGATCGAGGTCGAATCCGAGGCACCGAAAACGGTTTGTTACTTGGGCAGGAAAGCATACATCCAATCCAGATCCTTGTGAAGATTTACTCTGCCATCATTTTAGATCACTCAAATGAAACTGAAACACTAGCTTATGAAGAAGAACGCTTATCCACACCAACGCCCTTCCGGTGAAGAATGATCATGCTACATCAACATCTCATCTCACAAGTGAGAATCATCTCGATGACGCTGGCAGTATATCTAATACTCTTGTTGTTTGTATCTTTTATACTCCTACCCTTTTGTCCCTCAGCTATGTACGTTCATATTTTGCTTTCCAACGCCGGTTAATTAGGCCAGTCCAAGAAACTTCAGTTTGTGGCTTCATCTATCCATATGTTTACATGCAACTTCAATTCACTCACTGGTCTGAATCTGGACGATATAAGCATTGAAGCGCCTAATCAATGGAGGAGGGATATTTTTGGAGGAATCATGTAAAAGCCACGGAGCACTGCCTTTGGAAAACAGAGCAAATCTATGGAACAATTGCTGAAGAGCTAGGCAACTAAATATGGCGCCTGATTGAAACTAGTGTAGCAGTATGAAAGAGATGTGATTTACGCTGCTTTTCACGCCAGTGTTCTTATTCGCTATGGAGAAAGAATCCTCGAACTGTATTGTATATAGTTAACTTCACTGTTCTGTTTTTCAAGAACTCCATGCATTGGCACTATATTTACTCTGTTCTAAGCTTTAGCCAGTGGTCAACATCCCAATATACCTGCAACTACTGAATTTTACGGTGCTAAAACTAAATAGAGGTATTTTTGTGTAACCTGCATGAAAACTCTGTTTTCCAGTGCTGTGCTTAAACTGACTCTATTCGACTACAAGTCCCATACTGTATTACTGTTACCTCTCATTTACAAATTACAAACAATAACTTTGTCTCAAGACCTTGCAGACAATGTTGCCCAACAAACAACTGATGAAATTAACATATCCCGTGATTTCAATATCTGAGAATAGCGAGTAGCTTCAGCACATAGAGGGTAGACAGGGGAGGAACACCCCTGAAAAAGCTGACGCGATTGTCTCTTTCCCTCTGCCAAACTGCAGAAAACAGGCAAAAATTTTAGTCTCCCCCAGAAATCGAGATGCTAATTCTCGTCTTTAATAATATGCGGCCAGCACAATCACTGGAATTGCTCGGCATATTAACAATATTTAAACAAAATAAATTGTCGATGCCTAACAAGTAACAAGTCCATCCAGGTGAACTGTATGTATGTCTGTATCTGTGCATGATCTGTCGGTGGAATCGTCGTAGCAGCGATTGTTTGCTGATATTGCAATGAAAAAACTATGTAGACTGTAGTCCATGGCTCCATGCTCTTCAGAACGATGCCACTATGCCAGTTGGTCAACGCTGACAAAAAGGCTATCCAAAAACCAGCACGAATTTATGTTACAAAAACACCGATCGAATTAGTCATGCATGTGGCATCAAATCCAGAAAAATCTACAATAAGCTCGCGATATCATTCATGGCTTTAGCATTGTTCCAATGGACACATCACCAAGCTCGCAATAATTGCTCTGATATTTACGTGAAACCCCTCCTCGCCAGCTACGCATTCACTAATCAGAAGCTGATCAAGCCTGCTCTCATTTATGGCTCAGCATCTGTTCATTAGCCTTTGCGCTAGCTTTGGCACAGTACTCGTCTTCAAGATAGTGAGAATGTGAAATGTAGCATGTAAAACTATTACTGTACCCTAATGGGCATTGCCGGATTGTCCTATGGAGAGTGTACTTTGACAAGAGTTGGTTGTACACCGATTATTAAAGACCAATTTTACAGTAGTAAAATACATTTTAATCATTGATCTTTAATTTTTTGAATGATAGATTAATTTCTACTACTAATTTAATGATAGATAGTAGAATGTATAAAGGACAAAACCATCTAAATTTTTTATATGGGGTTAAAGTAGTAATTTTCTATATGTGAAATCCTAGAAATACAATCTTTCTGGTACACGTCTCTAGCACAATTCTAAAAGTAGAGATGTGCTAGTATTATATAAAAAATCGCTAATGACGGTTATACTTAGATTATAATTAATTAAAAATATCAAATTACCATTTAAAATCGACGGCTATGATTAATCTACTAGAAGTATAATACTATTAGTATAATGTACTGTAACGGTGCTCTTATTATTGCTGCACATGATCATGAAAATAGCAGTCACTTGTCAGTGCCTAGTGCTTGTACTTGAATACAACTAAACAAAATTTCCAACACTGTTTGCACGAGAAAAATGTTGGCCGACCACTATCGATATATCTTGCAGCGACGACCGATGTCAAAGTTCTTTTCTTAATCTAGATCGAATAGGGATACTGGATTATTGAGGCATGTGGCAGAAATTAAAAATTTAAGCCCATACAGGTACACGTATGATTTATTCGTATATATGCTCCTATCCATGTCTCTTCTTGGCTGCGGTGTCATTCTTCGTTCGAGCAGATGATATTCTCACGAACTTCTAGAAAGTTCTGGAGAGAGCATTTCTATAATTTATCTGGGTATTGGACCCGGCCGTATTTTATGGTTTGGGCGACACTAGCCATTGCCCATTGGTAAGGCGCGTGGCGACGATTATGGTTAGCTACTAGCTAGGGGCTGGATGTATGTATTTTGCTCGCCTAGATCTAGTTTAGATAGGTTGATTGATTATAGGTAATGTAAGTTTATTTGGCTATTTTCTTAATAATGGAAATAGTTTACATTTTCGGTCTTTGTCAATGGGCACATAGCCAATAAGTATTAGAATAAAAAAAGAAACATAAAAAAGAGATATGAACATCCAAACTCTATAAAAATGACTGAAAAATGGTTCAACAAACAAAAATTAGAAATTCTGTCATAAAAGTCGGTATGTACTACATCATCCAAAGTAGGATAAAAGATCCTTAGCTACCAAATCCAAGTGTGTAGCACCATTACGCATAGTATCATGTTGTCTCTGTGAAAGCATCGTATACCAGAAATAGAGCAAATTGGAACACATAAAGATAACCTGCATATTGTTAGACAAATTTTTTCGTTAAAAATTACTATATCTGTTTCTGAATGTAAGTCATTCTGATATTTTCTATATTCATCCATAGATCAATGAATCTAGACATGTGTCTAGATTCATTGATCTATGGATGAATATAGAAAATGCCAGAATAACTTACATTCAGAAATAAAGAGAGTATATCATTATGATAACACCAAATTGATCAGCATAAAGCACTAGCCCCAACCAAAACCATTTTTTTGATTGATGTAGGCAATCCCCTTAAGCAATTACTAAAAATATCTTTTGCATTATGGAGAGGGGGTATTAAAGGCCAAAAATACACACCGCCAAACAAGACACGCGATCTAACATTTGAAGAAAAGATGATTGATAGTCTCGTGTTCATTACAGAAACAACATTATCTGTTTTTCCTTCAATTTCTTTTTACTGGATTATCTTTTGTTAAGATTACATTTTATGGTATTTAATTTAGTTGGTTAAAGTAAGATGATGTTTGATTTTTCGTACGTGGATACATTGTGCGAGATAGGAATAGATAAATAATAAATCAATATGGTATTTATTATGTGTAACTATTTTGTTATAGCTTCTAATTTATCTTATAGTCATTAATATTATTTAAAATATATTATTATCATTTAATGCATGCTAATTATATATTAACAACATCATTAGCTGCTAGTTAATTCCCTGCGTCCAACAAGCTTGGCCTGAGAGAAATAAAAATTCCTTGTTTCTATGGATCCAGGTTGACGAGCTCCGGGGGGGGGGCGAAGAAATCTTGCATTCGACGGGTCTGAAATAGAAGCAACCAACATGCACCTAGTGTTCTCCGTATAGTTCATGGTTTCGGTAGCCATCATGCGTGGTTGATGGCCTGCTAGGTGGAGTTCTCCGTATAGTTCATGGTTTTGATGGCCTGCTAGGTGGATGTTCAGAGAATCTCTCCCTTTTGCGAAGCACGAGCGAGCGCCATGATTTTGCTGAGTGCTTTCTAGGAGCCACGCATGATATGTGTCTTGCCCGCTTAAGCAATGGTTTCACTGCTTGATTTCCTGCTAGTTGGTTATGTGGCTGCGAAAGAAAATGCAGCGAAATCTGTATTCTGCAGCTGAGTTGAGGTAACAGATGCGGATCATGCAGTTAGAATTGAAGGAGCTTAGCTCACAGTCTCTGAAAACGGCTTCAACTCATTTGAGCTGTTGTGCATTCTGAAATACAGTGACCAAACAACCCTGAGATATCCCACATCGAAACCTACAATTTCTGATATAGTTGTACCATTTTAATTAATACCTGTCTACAAAAATTTTGATGATTTATCGCTCTTCAGATGACCAACACTTGATTATGTTATCATCTCGTTGATTATGTTATAAAAAAATTGCAGCCGTAGCATATCCGGGCCAAAAGAATTCTGAGACTGATCGGAAAGCCCGCATTAGAAATAGGGTTCCCACGTGCTAGATTTTTCTAGGTCGAGCACCAAAAGGTAAAACGATTCCCAAATTGGATCTGCAAGATGGAACTGTATACACAAGTTGCACGCGGTCGTGTCGATGCATGCAGATGCAGCCTCGACGGGACAAAGTTGGCCGAGCAGGAGATGGATGGTTCGGCGGAGGTGCCTGTACATTAAAGTTTAAGTAGCCTGATGGTCTTTTTGACCTCTACCCATTAACCCATGGAAGTATGGAGCCAGTTGCGGAAAGAAAAACTGAGGGGGTGCACTACTTCACCCGGTACATTATATTGGGTCTAAGGACGCATAAAGAGTAAATATTTACTAGTAATAACTAAAATTTTTTTGAACTCAGGTTCCTCAAACCCCCTCTCGTCCATTGGGCTCCGCCCATGTATGGAGCCAATCTTCTTGAGAAAAATCTTACAACAGTTACACAGGAATTGCAGCAGGAAAACCATTTCGAAAACAAATAACCAATCTGTGACGTCTCCCATAGGGTTTACAAAATCATGAATCATGATCATTAGTTTGATAACCACGATTGTTAAACTATCAGTCAACCGTGGTTATCAATAAATAGACCGATTACCGTCAAAACAGTGATAACCAACCGAGAAGGTTACCATCATCCAGTCATTGTCGGTAGCCGATCAATGTACTGTTTTGTTAACTATGCGAGCACTAACAGTTTAGAGAAGGTTAGATGAGATTAGAAGAATCAGTTCAATGGTACACTCTTTGGGCTAGCAATTTTAAGGCGCATCGCTGTCTTTTCTTTCTTCTCTTTTCTTTTTTGCATGGAAGGCCCATCTATATCTACTGACTCGCTGCAAGCCTGCATCGGGGCAACAACTTCAGAGTCCCGGGCTTCCGGGCCATAGCCTGCCGAACAAACAGAAGTCCACAAGATGAAACTACACACACGTAGTCGTCAGGTTGAACAGCTCTATGTAACAGCCCAGGAGGCAGATTCTCCAGAAATCGGCTCATATTTGGGCCCAACTGAGGAGCCATAGTGTATACCATAGGGATAATGAGTGATTGTCAACGAGAAAAGAAGATGAGAGATGAAGAGACTTGACCGTGATGGAGTTCACGTGCGACTCAGGTACACGGATGGACGCTGGTCGGACAGAGGGGTCGCGAGGGCGTGCCAGTCCAATCCGGGTGC
>KE372858.1:79532-90475 GCA_000418225.1 Zizania latifolia | reverse complement strand
CCTGAGAGGTCAGCTCGAGCTCGGCTCAGCAGCCCTTTGAGCCGAGCTAGGCTCGTCTCGGCTCGGCTCGCCCGAGCCCGAGCTGGCTCACGAGCCTCGAGCCAAAGTGCCAGCCCTACTCTAGGCCTATGGGCCCCATAGCGGCCCCTCCGGTGCCCGTTCCGATAGGGGCGATGGGGCCTCTATACATGAGCACCCTATCGCCCTCGAGGGCGCTGCAAACCGATTACATCCGGTCGAAAGATCTAGGAGGGTACTGAAAGTTGTCTAGAGGGGAGTGAATAGGCAATCTGAAATTCTCAACAAAATGTGTTAGTTGAAGCCTCTAAGACCCAGACTATTCGAGCTTTAGTCGGATGCTCCGGGTGTCAGATGAAACTAAAAAACGTCCGAGGTTCGGATTATTCGGGTATAACCGGATGATCCAGGCACTACAGATCTAAAAACACTAAATATTGCAGAAAATAAACTAGCCAATGAACTTTAAATACAATGAAGCATATGATTGCTAGATGACAAGTAAAATAACTTTAAATACAACTAGCAATGCAAAGATGGACACAGTGATTTTTTCACCGAAGTTTAGATCCAACGATCCTATGTCTCCTTTGAGGAAACCCCGAAGCGCCAGGTTTCTTTTAACCCTAATCCTCACCAAGCGCTCACTACTGCAAGTCTTGAGTTTTCCACTATGTTATCTCTTTAAAGCTGAGGCGAGGCGGAGCACAAACTTGCTCGGTCACCCATAATCTCTTGGGTGCCTGTCTAGGAGGGGTCACCTCCAAGAGTAACGAATCCATTGACGTGATCCAATGCCGTGTGCTCAAGAAGCAGCGAAGATCACTAAACACACGCCACCACAACTCCCAAAAATGAATTAATCAAGAACACGAGGAGATTTTGTGGAGAGCTCTCAATCCTTCCCTCAAGATCCAATCAAGATCAACACACCAGAAAGAAGGAGAGAAAATATGGTAGGGCTGCTATGGTTTGCAATCATGTGCCCTAATTATGGAGAGAAAGGGTATTTATACCCCTGTTCCAAATCTGGCCGTTAGGGTAAAAAAATCACGCACTGTTCATCCGGACAATCTAGACTTAACTGGATGATCCGGACTAATAAAAATTCGAAATAGAACCGATGTTTCGGATAGTCTGGCTTGAATCCGAATATTCCGGGCCAAAAAAATCAAATAGAAAGGAGTTTTCGGACCATCCGGCCAAAGTTCGGATGCTCCTGGCCATGGAATAAAATTCAACAAAGAGCAATTTTCGGACCATCTGGTCAAAATCCGGATGTTTCATCTCCCAAAATAAATTCAACAGAAACATATTTTCAGATCATCTGGACATGTCCGGATGTTCCGAGCTTCAAAGAAATCCAAACTGAAGCATCTTTTTGGATCGTCCGGTCAATGTCCGGACAGTCCGACTTAAAAAATAAATCAAACAGAAGCATGTTTTCAGATTGTCTGGACATATCTGGATTATCCGACTTTGCTGGAAAGCCAAAATCCAACTTAGAAAAATTCCAAAACTTTTAAAGAAAGATTTTGCTGTGAGCACTTAGCTTTGGATCATTAATCAATGCATCATTCTTGATAGTACGACACACCTAGACTCAAGAAAATATAAAGCATACGTAATTTTTACATTTTGAACCTAAGTAATACTAAAAAGGCAATTTCTCCAATTTTGAATGAATCGCAATGCCACCTTAGACTTGAATAACTGTATTCATCTTAGCAACAATGTTAGTAACATTTTATCACTATTATCATTAATACACCAAAATAAATTAGAGACCTAGATGCATCAAGATACACTTTCAATCTCCTCTTTTTGATGATTGATGACAACATGATCAAAGAAATGAACATCATTTGCAAATGAAATGAATATACACATTGAAGCTCCCCCTAAATGCATGCATAAAGCATATAGTAGAATGCATTTAGGACATAATAGCAAAATGAACGTGATTAAGCATAAAAACGAAACGAAGGTAGCATTAACTCACAGTTCATTACAATCATTCATCCACGCCGCACAAGATATAGTAAAACAATATTACAGCCCATTGTTCTTCACATGGATTACAACAATGGAACCAAAATCGAGAAATCCTAAAGCTAAGCAATGAGACAACGACTTCTTTGACAATTCTCCCTCTTTGGCATCAAAGACACCAAAAAGAGACAAAGCAGCAAACGGCTCACTCGGAGTCTTCCTCGCTCTCAACAATATCATCACCACCATCATCGTCGTTTGATGGTGATGAGGACTGCTGTGGAGGCTATTGTGACTGCTACTAGGATGACCCTGCTTTGGATCCAATGAAGTGGGTATAGGGGTCGGTGCAGTCAACGAAGACGTTGGGGTCGTTCTCCTCATCAGAATCAGATAAGGGGTCCATTGGAGGCTAGTCTAATTGCTGGAGCAGTAGATTGATCGTCTTGTTCTGCCTCTCGATCTCCTTGACCTATCGTCGATTGCTGTTCTGGCACATCGTGAAGATGGCTGACATAATCCTTTTGATCGGTGAGCTAGAGGAGCTAGGCTGTGACGCGGATCGCTGTGGAGCACACCGAGGCCTAGCAAAATGAGGCAGAGCTGCTGAGGAGGACTACCTTGGAGGCGCTCTAGAAGGTGGTGCCTGAGGTGTGTATCCACGGTGCTCAACCTCATGAACCATCTTCCGACGGGTGACCCTATCGATCACGAGTTAGATGTACGGGGCGTACACACAACTCTTTGTGGGAGAGATGGAAGTGGTTCAGATCTCACTCCAAAGGAAGTGAGACGCACTGAACACCCCACGGTCCTCCCTCATGACCGACAACAGATTGCGGGCATTGCCCAGCAACGAAATCCTGTCCCCGAGCTTTGGCAGAAGGGTCTTCTGAAATAGGCTATTGAGCACTGAGAAGAATGGGAAGAGACCCTCTGTCTTGCCTCTAAAAACTAAACCCGGCTCATACAGAAAAGGTACTGTATCAGCTCTAAGCACGAGCTCAAGATCCAACTAGAATGCGGTGAGGTCATTTGCATCTAGACCCAGAATAGCAGTGAAGTCACTGAGTGTGATCTCGTACTTGACTCCCTCTAGCCTCCAATGAAATGATGGCTCATCGTTGTCCACAGTATAGAACAGAGTCGAATAAAACTGGTAGATAGCTTCTTCACACCAGTTCTGCTTGGTCTCCAGGAGGCCATAGAGATTCTTAGCCTAGAAGACGCAGATCACTTGGTTGAACACTGGGTTGTTCTTTTTCTTTATCGCAGCCCAGTTGATCCACATCATCTCAACCACTAGGTGCCTCTTGGGCAGCATAACACTCTTATAGTAGTCTTGCTGGAATCCCGAGTAGAACCGATAGTCTGAAGCATCCCTCACATACAATCGGGGATCCTCATCTCTCTCCTTCCCTGCCTCAAGGGTCCGCCTCATGTAATTGATTTTGGATCTCGGTGTGACCCCACCAGCCAATGAGGGCTCTTGGACTTTTCGCCAGACAAGCTGAAGTAGATCATCGCTGTGGCTTGATTGTCCGGTGGTAGGCTGCTTGCCTTTGCCTCTACCTTAAGGTGGAGTAGGAGGCCGCACTGATGAGGCGGCAGGCACTTGGATACAAATGTCTAGGAATTAGTGTCCTCTGGAAGCTAGCCGCTTGAAATGGCCTCAAGAAGCTTGCCCGACACTAGGAACTGGAGGAGACCCTCCAACGTCATTGTCACCGCTGGAGGAGTTCCTTAGGTTATGGCTGGCTTTCTTGCGCCATCCATCAGACATGGCGATAACTGCTACAAAGTAGCAAGGAATTAAAGATTGAATCAAGGAATGAAAACTTTGAATGCAACCTAACCTAGATCCTTTGGACTTAACCAGAGCCTCCGAGACTCGGACTATCCGGGTATGACCGGACTGTTCGGGTTCCGTAAAATCAAAACCGATTGATCTCGACAATGTGGCTAGGATACATTGCAACAACCTCTCTAGGACCTATTCTAGCCTAAAAGATTCAAGAAACAACTAAAGACTAGAGGGAAAAGCGCCAACCTAGGTCAAGAACATAGGATACCTCAAAGACGAACTTGGAGGCGAAGAGAAGACGATCGGCGCTCCAAGAATGATCCTAGGCTCCCTCTCTATGGATCCCGTGATTCCCACCGATAAGTTTCAAAGAAAACCGCCAGAGAAATCGAGAGTTGGAGTGAGGAAAAAGAGAAGAAGTGAGGAGGAGAGAGAGAGCCGGAGGGTTTGGGTCCCCTTTTATAAAGTCCGACCCGGACACTCCGGGGTTGTCCGGAGTATCCGGATTTCTGGGTAAACCAGACTATCCAATAGTAGTCGGACTATCCGAGTGCTCTAGAACTGAACTTTAAAAAGTCCTAGGCCTAGAGTATCTGGGTTTAGCCGGATGGTCTGGGACCTCCAGATTTCTCAACTCACAAGAATTCAAAGAGGACAAATGCCATGAACTTTGAGCTTAATAATAGTATTTTACCATAATTAGTTTAAGCATGAATAAACAAAATTAAACAAGGCATAGCTCATATGAGATATAAACAAGAAAATGAAATTTAGCATTTATTTAAAATGTAGCCCATTACATGTGAAGAAGGTAATTAATTTACCTTCTCATTTCTAACATGGATAGTTTATATGCAAGTGTATCATGCTATGCTGCGAGAATCAAGGATATTCAGTTCATTTCTTAACTCACAAAACCGATGCTCATCTAAGGGTTTGGTGAATATGTCGGCAAATTGTTTATCTGTTCTCACATGGGTTAGGCTTATATCTCTCTTGATCTCATAGTCTCTCAAGAAATGATGAAGAATATCAATGTGTTTTATTCTTGAGTGTTGAACTGGGTTATTGGCTATTTTGATGGTGCTATCATTGTCGCATAGTAAAGGGATCTTGGTGACATTGTACCCAAAGTGTTTCAAGGTTTGTTTCATCCAAATGAGTTGAACACAACAACTACCAGCTGCTACATATTCGGATTTTGCTATGGATAAAGCTACGGAGTTTTGTTTCTTGAAAGATCATGAAACAAGTGATCTTCTAAGAAATTGGCAGGTTTCATAGGTGCTTTTTCTATCCACTTTGCAACCGACATAATCATAGTTTGAATAGTTGATAAGATCAAAGGTTGAGCCTTTTGAGTACCAAAGCCCTAGGTTTGGAGTATGAACCAAATATCTCAAGATTCTTTTAACAGCAACCAAATGACATTCTTTTGGTGCAGCTTGACATCTTGCGGACATACAAACACTAAGCATGATATCGAGCCTAGATGCACATAAATATAACAAGGAGTTAATTATGGAACGGTATACCTTTTGATCGACGTCGATTCCTTGTTGATTTAAATCAAGATGCCCATTGGTTTGCATAGGGGTCTTGATGATTTTAACATTCTTCATGTCAAACTTCTTTAGCATATCTTTAATGTACATGGTTTGACTGATGAAGGTGCCTTCTTTGAGTTACTTGATATGAAATCCTAGAAAGAACTTTAATTCCCCCATCATTAACATCTCAAATCTCATAGTCATTATTCTATTAAATTCCTCACAAAAATCGTTGTTAGTAGAACCAAATATAATGTCATCGACATATATTTAGCAAACAAATAAATTATTATCAAAATGCTTAGTAAAGAGGGTAGGATCAGTTTTGCCTATTTCAAAGCCCTTTTTAATTAGAAAGTCCACAAGGCATTCATACCATGCTCTAGGTGCCTGTTTAAGCCCATAGAGCGACTTTTAGAGCTTAAACATATGATTTGGATATTTGAGATCTTTAAAACCTGGTGGTTTCTTCACATACACCAACTCAGTAATTGGACCATTTAGGAATGCGCTTTTCACATCTATTTGGTGAAGCTTAAAATCATGTTGAGTAGCAAAGGCTAATAATATACGAATTGATTCTAGCCTAGCAACATGTGCATACGTCTCACCAAAATCCAAACCTTCGATTTATGTGAAGCCTTGAGCTACTAACCTAGCTTTATTCCTCACGACCACGCCGTGCTCATCTTATTTATTGTGGAAGACCCATTTAGTGCCGATCACATTCTATTTTAGTCTTTCCACTAATGTCCATACTTTATTTCTTTTAAAGTTGTTGAGCTCTTCTTGCATAGCCATCACCCAATTCGTATCCTCAAGAGCTTCTTTCACCTTAGCAGGTTCCAAAGAAGATATAAAAGAGTAACATTCACAAAAATTTGCTAAACGACAACGAGTAGTTACTCCCCTTTATAGATCACCAAGAATATTGTTCATGGGATGGTCTCTTTGGCTGTCTTGATGGATTCTTTGATGTCGTACTGGTGGTTGATCAACTTCTTCTCAAACTTCTTGTTACTTGTCCACCACCTCTTGTTCTTGAGTTTCTTGTATTTCACTTTCTTCAACTTGTGATTGTTGTTGATGCACATGTTCTTGTTCTCTTAGTCTAATGTCTCTAATTGATATGTTTTTGATTGCTTCACATGAAGGTTCTTCTTCACCTGCATTATTTGGATCAACTTGCTCTACTTGAGAGCCGTTAGTCTCATCAAATGTCACATCCCTAGTGACTTCAACAATTCTAGAAGTCTTGTTAAAAACACGGTAGGCATACACATTTGACTTGTAACCAACCAAAAAACCTTCATCAACCTTAGAGGCAAATTTAAAGTTTCTTGGTCGCTTACACAAAATAAAGCACTTACTTTCAAAGACTCTAAAATATGAAACATTTAGTTTGTTACCGGTTAGAAGCTCATAAGCCGTCTTTTTGAGTATATTGTAGAGATAGAGACGGTTGATTACATCACACGCTGTATTGATGGCTTCAGCCCAAAATACATCTGAAGTCTTGTATTCGTTAAGCATTGCTCTTGCTGCCTTGATTAGTGTTCAATTCTTCCGTTCCACCACTGCATTTTGAGGTGGATCATGGGGAGCAGAGAATTCATGCTTAATGCCTTCTTCATCAAGAAATTCTTTAGCTTGAGTGTTTTAAATTCACTCCCATTATCACTTCTCACTTTCTTGATCTTGACTTCATAATCATTTTGAGCTCTTCTTGCAAAGCTCTTGAACATACCTTGTGTCTCGCTCTTATCATGCAAAAAGAATATCTAAGTGGAGCGAGAATAATCATCAACAATTACTAAACTATATTTGTTACCGTCAATGCTTAAATATGCCACCGGTCCAAAGAGATCCATATGTAGAAGCTCCAGTCGCCTTCTTGTAGTCATTATATTCTTGGCGTTGTGTGGTGCTCTAACTTATTTACTGGATTGACATGCACTACACAACCTGTCTTTCTTAAACACAACATTTGTTAGTCTTAGGATGTGTTCCTCTTTAAGAAGCTTAGACAGATTCCTCATCCTAACATGAGCTAGTCGGTGATACCATAACCAACCCATGCTAGTCTTAGCCACCAAGCAAGTTTCAGGTTCCACTTTATCTAGTTCAAAGTTGACTAAATAAAGGTTTCCTTTTAACTTACCCGTAAAGACTACGGAATTATCACTACTTCTCAAAACGGTCACACCCTCATTAGTAAAAAGACATTCATAACCGATTTCATATAATTGAGATATTGAGAGCAAATTATAACTCAAAGACTCAACTAGTAAAATATTAGAGATAGTATTACCATTTGAGATAGAAATTTTACCTACTCCCATTACCTTTTCTTTTTTATTGTCACCAAATACAATGGATTCATGATTATCTTGATCTGGCTCAAATGAAATAAACATACTCTTTTCTCCGGTCATGTGATTGATACATCCACTATCCATCACCTAACTAGATCCACCGGAGAAGTATTTCTACAAAAGAGATTCGTTCTTGGTTTTAGGTACCCAAACCTTTTTGGGTCCTTCAATGTTAGTCACAAGAACTTTAGGAATTCAAATACATCTCAAAGGGTTTTCATTTTTATTACCAACAAATTGAGCAACCACTTTACCACGGTGGTTCCTCTTAATAAGGTAAGAAGCATAAAAAGTAGCATGTGAAGCATGAGATTTGTTGTTGATCTTCTTTAAATTTTGCTGTTCCTTCACAAACTTGATGATTTCCTTACCCTTGTACTTCCTTCTAGCATTTACCTTGCTTTCATTTAAATGAAAGCCAAGACCTCTCTTCTCAATATTGCTTTAAGTGTTGAGAGTCTTAAATAGAATATCCTTTAACTTGTAGGCTTTCATTCACCCATAGCTTATCAAGGTGTCAAGTCTTTCATTCTCCTTTCTCAAGACTTTAATTTCCTTCATGTTAGTCTCATAAGGACTAATATAAAGATTGTAACATTTAGAACAACTATTACTTGTGGACGCAATAGAAGGAATAGAAATAGAATGAGTCATTAGAGACTCAACTCTCTCTTTCTCTTCAAGAACAATAAGCTCACTTTTAAGAGTTTTGAGTTTTTCCTCTAATTCCTCTTTAGACTCATTTACTAAACTAGATTGTTTAGTCAATTTATCTACCTTTTTATTTTCCTTAGCAAGAAGCCGCTCTAATTCAAGATTCCTCTCCTTCTCATTAATGAGAATGTCCTCTTATTTTTCTATAGTTGTTTCTTGTGCTTCTATTATTTTCATAAGCTCTTTAAACTTTGATAAAACTTGCTTATTCATATTTTTAAACATATTATCATCAAATTTAGATTCATCATCGCTAGAATCACTATGATCATCTTTATCTAAGACTTTAGCCATCATAGTTACCTTCTTGCTCTTAGTCATGAAGCACTTGAGAGAGATGATATCGTTGTCGCTAGAATCTCCAAATAGTGATGGCTTTGGAGTCATGATGTTGGTGATGGCGATGGTGACGACTCCCTTCTTGCTAGAGTCGGAGTCCGACTCTGACTCAGAATCAGAATCAGACTTCCATTCCTCTCCAATGTGAGCATGACTGCCTTTCTTCCTCTTCTTATACTTGTGCTTCTCTTTGCTTTCTTGCTCTTTCTTCTTAGGACAATCGGCTATGAAGTGATCAAGGTCGCCACACTCATAGCATCCTTTCTTTGACTTTCTCTTCTTTGATTTATCACTCTTCTTCTTGTATTTGTCAAAGCCACCCTTCTTCATGAACTTTTTAAATTTCTTGACAAATAACACGAGCTCCTCATCCTCGCTTTCATCATCACTTGACTTTTCTTTCTTTTTAGCTTTGAGAGCCACATCCTTGCCCTTGTTGTTTTAAAGTTTGGCAAGGTTTTTAACTTCCTTGGTTTCTTCTTTCGTCAATTCATGTGCTAATATTCTCCCTAGCACATCACTTATAGTCATCTTCTTAAATTCTTTGTGCTCTCGGATTAGAGTCACCAAGGTAGGATTCCTTGGCGTTATAGCTCGGAGCAATCTCTTCACCCCCACATGATCGGTCATCTCTTTGCTTTCAAGACCCTTGATCTTGTTGACAAGAATCATGAGGCGGTCGTACATTTCTTAAGGAGTCTCATCATCTTCTATGACAAATCTTCTGAGCTTCTCTTGAAGAACCTCAATCTCTGATTCTCTAACTAAATATATACCTTCATGAGTAACTTACAAAGTTTCCCATATCTCTTTAGCTTCTTCAAGTATATCAATTTTATTGAATTCCTCGGGGCTAAATGCGGCAAGTAGAACACTCGCAGCTTAAGCATTATGGTGAATTGCTTGTTCTTCATCGGCTGTTAGTTGACGATCATCCCTATTTGAGTCATCCACATCTACACCTATGCACACAATCTACCAAATATTTGGATGCATTCAGATTAGGTGTAATTTCATCTTATGTCTCCATGTCGCATAGTGTGTACCATCGAAGTAAGGTGCACGACCAGTTGACACAGAGAGATAATTATTACTTGGATTAAGTTTGGAGTAATCAAAAGGATATGCAGCTCCATTCTTCCCTCTAACACTATGTTTATCGGTGCCGGTGGAATTTGACTGTTCCGATATCTTTACTCTTTAAGCGGTTAAGCCTTCGAGAAGAGCCTACTCTGATACCAATTGAAAGTTGCCTAGAGGGGGGGTCAATAGGCAATCTAAAATTCTCAACAAAACTTATTAGTTCAAACCTCCAGGACTCGGACTATCCGAGCTTTAGTCGGATGCTCTGGGTGCCGGATGAAACTGAAAAACGTCCGAGGTCCGAATTATTCAGGTATAACTGGATGATTCGGGCACTACAGATCTAAAAACAGTAAATACTGCAGAACATAAACTAGCCAATTAACTTTAAATATAATGAAGCATATGATTGCTAGATGACACACTACAGGAAAACTGGATGCTTCCGTTGGCTTAATTAATTTTCGTCGGTTTTTTATAAAGCCGACGAAAGAAAAATAGCGTTCGTCGGCTCAATCCAGCCGTCGAAAGAAAGCCTTAACTTCCGTTGGCTGTAGAGGAGCCGACGAAAGAAAGCCTTAGCTTCCGTCGGCCCACCCTAAACCGACGAAAGATAATTTTTTCCCTAAATCGGGCGTGCCCGCACGCCCTAGTTTTTTCCCATCCCTAGTTTTTTTCGGCCACCCGCCGCCAACTCCCCGCCTCCACGCCTCTCCGCCGTGCACCTCCGTGCCGCCACCTCCTCGCCGGCGTCGCCTTCACGGAGTTTACCGGTCACACTGGCTATACGAGGAGCAGCAACCAACCAGGAACCGCCCGCCTCCCGTGCTCCCCCACCCACCGCGCGCTCTTCTGCGTACGGCGTACCTCTCCTCCTTCTCCGGCAACGGCGGCGGCTCAAGGTACGGTTGCTTTCTCCTCCTGTACTCCTCTTTAGCCTACGGGCGGCCGCTCGGCGTAGACGCTCGCTGGGACCGCGCTTCCCCTCCCGATGTCTCACCAACCGCCGGCGAAGAGGCAATGGCCGTCGTTTCAATTGATTCCGATTTGTGGGGCGCCGTTCCATTT
>KE372858.1:63235-78417 GCA_000418225.1 Zizania latifolia | reverse complement strand
GCCATTGACAGTAAGAGTATGACCAGCAGAGGGAGGTCTTTTTTATCATTGCAGATTTGCAGTCATGTCTAGATGGATTCTTCGCATGCCCTGTCATTGAGGGACCTGTCCGTTACAGGAGCTATGGAGTTGCTCGGCTGATGTGCTAACCTGTAATGATGTTGATTCTATCATGCCTGCTTCGTAGTCTGGTTCACCATATTCTGAACTTTGAATTCAGAAATTTGGGAGGCTTGAGCATTTTTCTTACCAAATACCTATAGTCTGCTGGGTGGAGCAGTATTTATTGATGCAAGTATTTTCGAGCCCTGAAGGTTAGTGTTCTGCTTTGGAGCTATTTAATTTGTAGTGAATGGGGATTAATTCAGGAATAGTTTTGTGGTCACAATTTTTTCTGGTCAGCTGTTCTCTTTCAATGTGACAGAAAAAAAGCAAAAAAAAAAGAAAAAACTTAACTTCCGTCGGCTATGGGCAGCCGATGGAAGTTAGTGTCGACCAGCCACGAACTTCCGTCGGCCTAATCTAGCTGACTTATCTTTCGTCAGTGGCCGACGAAAGATAAGTATCTTTCGTCTGCTAACTTCCGTCGGCCAAAAACCGACGGAAGTTAGCGTTTTGCCGACGAAAGAGGCTAACTTTCGTCGGGTTTAGCCTTCTGTCGGCTTTGGCCGACGGAAGTTTAAAGCCGACGGAAGTTTCCTGTTTTCCTGTAGTGACAAGTAAAATGACTTTAAATATAACTAGCAATACAAAGATGGACACAATGATTTTTTCACCAAAGTTTGGCTCTAATGATCCTACGTCTCCATTGAGGACATCCTAGAGGGCCGTATCTCTTTCAACCTTAATCCTCACCAATCGCTCACCACTACAAGCCTTGGGTTTTCTACTAGGTTACTTCTTTGAAGCTGAGGCGAGGCCGAGTACAAACTTACCCGGTCACCCACAATCTTTTGGGTGCTCGTGGATCGACGCCTAGCTATCTAGGACAGGTCACCTCCAAGAGTAACAAATCCGTTGACGTGATCTAATGCCGTGTGCTCAAGAAACAACGAAGATCACCAAACACATGCCACCACAACTCCCAAAAATGAATCAATCAAGAATACGAGGAGATTTTGTGGAGAGCTCTCAATTCTTCCCTCAAGATCCAATCAAGATCAACACACTAGGAAGAAGGAGAGAAAATATGACAGGACTGCTAGGGTTTGCAATCACCTGCCCTGATTATGGAGAGAAAGGGTATTTATACCCCTGTTCCAAATCTGGCCGTTAGGGTAAAAAAAATCAGGCACTGTTCATCTGGATAATCTGGACTTAACCGAATGATCCTTACTAATAAAAATTCAAAACAGAACCGATGTTTCGGATAGTCCGGCTTGAATCCGGTCATTCTGGGCAAAAAAAAACAAACAGAAAGGAGTTTTTGGACCATCCGGCCAAAGTCCGGATGCTCCTAGCCATGGAATAAAATTCAATAAAGAGCAATTTTTGGACCATCGGGTCAAAATCCAGATGTTCCGTCTCCCAAAATAAATTCAACAGAAACATGTTTTCGGATCATCTGGACATGTCCGGATGTTTCGGACTTCAAAGAAAATCCAAACAGATGCATCTTTTCGGATCGTCCGGTTAAAGTCCGGACAGTCTGACTTGAAAAATAAATCAAACAGAAGCATGTTTTCGGATTGTCCGGCTCGTATCTGGATAGTCTGACATGCAAATAAAATCCAATAGAAGCATATTTTTGGATTGTCCGGACATGTCCGGATTATCCGACTTTGCTAGAAAGCAAAAATCCAACTTAGAAAAATTTCAAAACTTTTAAAGAAAGATTTTGCTGTGAGCACTTAGCTTTGTATCATTAATCAACGCATCCCTCTTGATAGTACGCTACACCTAGACTCAAGAAAATATAAAGCATATGCAAATTTCACATTTTGAGCCTAAGTAATACTAAAAAGGCAATTTCTCCAATTTTGAATAAATCGCAATGCCACCTTAGACTTGAATAACTGCATTCATCTTAGCAACAATGTTAGTAGTATTTAATCACTATTATTATTAATACACTAAAACAAATTAGAGGCCAAGATACATCAAGATGCACTTTCAGGTACTTCAGAGGAAGCGAAGCCTTTGACGACGTGCATTCCTCTAAGCTATCCCTGCTGAAGACGGAGGTCTTGAGGTGGCGTCAAAATGCAGCCAATCAGGCGCGCGCCTCGAAAGTCCCTGAAGACTCCCCGAGACCGACCATTGTCACCGTGAGTGACCACGACGAGCAAGAACCTCAAGAGCGGAGGCAAAATGCCTCCTTCGACGAGAGATCGCTGCTCCACCCAGATCTGCAGATGGTCCATTTCCACTCGAAGTTTTGAGTCACAAAGCTGCCGAAGTACTCCGAGGACTCGGACCCTGATGAATTCGCACGCTCCTATGCCCTCGCAATCCAGGCTAGCGGAGGCGAGAGAGATACCATGTCTAAATGCTTCCCGTTGGCTCTCGAAGGGATAGCCCTTCAGTGGTTCTGGTCCCTCAAGCCCAGCTCCATGAAGTCATGGGAGCACCTGCGAAAGAAATTCACGAGTAATTTTTAAGGGACTTATGTGGCACCTATGTCCACCGAGAGCCTATTCTAGGTAAAGCAGCAGCCCGGAGAGAACCTATGTCAATACTTCGAGCGCTTCGTTTATATGAAGTCATAGATCAAGGGGCTCTCCACGTCGTCGGTGGTCAACGTAGCATGCGAAGGCATCACCCACCCAGGCCTCCTCGACAAGCTTCATAGGAAGCCCATATCTTCGGTGGCCCAGCTTATGAAGTACTTCAAAGAGCATGGCCATTATGAAGAAGGGTAGCTCTGAAGAAGTGCCACCGTTGCTCAAGTTCAAGCCCTAGAGGTACGGGATCTGACCCCCTCGAAGCCGGCGTACACGGAGCATCGGGCTCCAGTGTCAAGAAGAAGCAAAAATCACTTCTGTAGCGAAGTGCTAAACATCATTGGACTAAGGGCCCCAAATCTACAACAGAGTCAACGCCGTGGTCGAGGGGACAGAGCGAGGCCATCTACCGAGCCCTCCGTCGTAGGCCAGACTTTCTTCTGCAACGTCCACGGTGAGAATCAGAGCCACAATATCGACTCCTGCAAGGCTATATTGGCCTTGTGAGGAGACTACCTCGAATGCACCGTGGGCCGAGGGACCATGGATCAAGCACCCGAAGCCACCCGCCCAGAGTATGTCCAGGCCGTGGGCCACGCCGAGGCAGGCAAAGCTCCACCTCGAGTCTCGGTGGCGAACTTAATGCCACCTCCGAAGATTGAAGATGCGTAGGGACCCCAGAAGCGTGTAGTGCTCCACATATCCGGAGGCGGAGCACTAGGAAACCTATCCAAGCGACAGAGACATGACTATGTCCACGAAGTGGGGCATATTGGGACCTCGACATCGGCTGCAACGATGCTAGAATGGGCCCACATGCCAATCTCCTTCATGGCTGAAGATGCTATTGGGATTAAATTCACACATGCGGACCCCCTCATCATCTCTATCGACATTGCCGGCACCGATCTATGGCGCGTGCTCATCGACGGAGGTAGCTCAGTGGACATTATCTTTATTCACGCCTTCAATCAGCTGTGCAACCCTCAGAAGCATCTTCTTTCGGCTGTAAGGCCTCTGCAAGGTTTTAACGGGCCGCCCCTCAAAGCAATAGGCCAAATCAGCCTCGAAGTCACCTTCGGGGAAGGCAACCTCACGTGTACAGAGGAAGTTATCTTCGACATTGTCGATGCCCCCTATGCCTACAATGCCATTCTCGGGAGGGGTGCGTTGAACCAATTCAGAGCCATAGCGCACCACAACTACCTCTGCATGAAGTTGCCCTTGTAGGGGGAGTGCTCACTATGCTAGGCGATCAAAGTGTGGTGTGGAGAGTGGAGTACGGCCACGTAGCCCACTTCGAGGCATGCCAAGTGCATTCCATGGAGCTCCAGCCCGAAGCAGCAAGCCAGCCTCTAGAAGCCATGAAGGGATCAGCGGTCAAGCCCCGCCTAGACGGTGAGGTTGTCATGAAGATACTAGTCGAAGGGGGGCTCGAATACCCCATTCAATTTGGAGGTGATCTAACTCCAGAAGACATGGCTTTGCTGGAAAGGATGATTCGAGGCAACCTCGATGTCTTTGCATGGATAGACAAAGACATCCCTAGGGTTGATCGAATCATCATCGAGCACTCCCTTTTGGTGAACCCTAGAGCCAGGCCAGTGCGCCAGGGGCTACAGAAGCTGTCGTCCGAGCATGCAAGTTTGGCTAAGACCAAGGTGGAGAAGTTGCTTTGAGCCAGGGTCATACGAGAAGTTAGCCTTACCGAGTGGCTGTCGAACCCCGTGTTTATAAGAAAAAAGAATATGGGAAAATGACGCATGTGTATCGACTTCACTTCATTAAATAAAGCATACCCCCGTGACCCGTACCCCATGCCCCGTATTGATCAGCTCATCGACTCTACCACTGGCTCTGAGCTGCTAAGCTTCCTTGATGCCTACTCTGAGTACCACCAAGTGTGGCTAAAGCGCGAAGTCGAGGAGAAAACTAGCTTCGTTAATTCCTCAGGGGTCTATTGCTATGTACGGATGCCCTTCGGTTTAAGAAATGCCAGGGCAACCTTCTCTAGGTTAAATTCTAAGGCCCTAGGCCACCAAGTGGAAAAAAATATCGAAGCCTACATGGACGACATTGTAATAAAAGGTGTAAAACAGACCGAGCATAGCATAGACTTAGCAGAGACCTTTGAAAGCCTACGAAGAGTAGGGGTCCGGTTGAATCCCGAGAAATGTGTCTTTGGAGCCTTGGCTGGCAAGCTTCTAGGGTACCTAGTTGTGAGACAAGGTATCGAAGCTAGTTCTACCAAGATTAGCGTGTTGAAGCACATGGCACCACTCAAAAATTTGAAACAGGTTCAGAAGCTTGCAGGTCACCTCGCAGCTCTCAGCGGGTTCCACGCCTGCTCCGCTGAATGGAGCCTGCCAATCTTTAAAGCGTTAAAGGGTTCAGAGGACTTCGCGTGGACGCCCAAATGCCAGAAGAGCTTTGACGACATCAAGGTGTACCTCGCTGACCTAGCTACCCTCACTACCCCTTTCTGGAGGAGCTGTTGTTGTACCTCGCAGCAACGGTCTTCGCTGTGAGTGCGGTGCTAGTGCATGAAGCGGACGTCGAAGGCAAGTTGGTGCAAATGCTAGTTTATTTCATTTCTAAGGTGCTGTTCAGAGCCAAAACGAGATACACAGAACTTAAGAAAATTGCATACTCCCTTATCATGGCTTCGAGGAAGCTTAGGCATTATTTTCTCGCACACAATATTATTGTGCCGATGTCGTATCCCCTTAGGGACATGCTTCAAAATAAAGATTCCACTTGGAGAGTAGGGAAGTGGGCAGTTGAACTAGCCTCTTTCGGTGTAGAATTTACCACCCGCACCGTGATCAAGTCCCAAGTAATTGCAGATGTCGTCGCCGAGTGGACCCCTCTAGCCATCTGGTCCTTAAAAGCACCCAGTGAAGGTATATGGACTATCTATTCTGACTAAGTTTATCAGGCTTCTAGCACAGGTGCTGGAGTTGTAATAATTTCCCCTTCTGGCCAGAGGGCCCTGTATTATGTAAGGCTAAATTTTAAAGCCATAAATAACGTGGTTGAGTACGAGGACGTTTTGTTAGGCTTTCAAAAGGCACGAGCCCTAGGCGCTGCCAGGGTACTTGTAAAAACAGACTCCTAGATTATCGCTGGGCATGTAGATAAGAGCTTCCATGCTCGATATCCAGATCTCGCCTAATATCTGCCGAAGTACTCAAGGCAGAGCTTGCGTTCAAAGGGATCTCTATCAGAAGCATTCTGAGGGCTAAAAACCAGCAAGCAGATGCCTTCGCCAAAGTAGCAACTAGAGGCCAAGAACTACCTACCGGAGCATTCTACAAGGAGCAATCTACTCCAATAGCAGTGAAGTCAGAGCCTGCCGAAGTACTCTACGTATAGGCAGATGATTGGCGAAGCCCTATCATTGTAATGCTTCGAGACGAAGGCATCCTACTCGAAGGCTCCGAGCTCATGAGGCTACAGCACAGGGTCCACAATTACCACCTCGTCGACATCCTATTGTACAAGTCTAGAGTTTGCTCTCCTTTGCGGCGTTGCATCTCAAGAAACGATGGGCAGGACATACTCCGAGGGATCCATGAAGGTCTATGCGGGAGCCATCTTGCACCTCGGGCGCTTGCCAGCAAAACACTTCGGCAGGGCCTCTATTGGCCCACCATAATGGCCGATGCTGAGGCCCTGGTTCACACCTACCAAGGTTGCCAGTGGATGGGCAGGCGAAGCCATCGCCCTCCCACTCCGCTGCAGGTCATTGTGCCAGTATGGCCCTTTGCCCAATAGGACATAGATCTGATCGAAGCATTTCCATAGGCAAAAGGGAATTTGAAGTTCGCAGTGGTAGTGGTTGAGTACTTCTCCAAGTGGGTTGAAGTCGAGCCCCCGACGGTGATAACCTCGAAGAACATCTAGAAGTTCTTTTGGCAGAATATAATTTGTAGATTCGGAGTACCTAGGCAGTTGACGATTGACAACGGAACTCAGTTTGATGCGGAGCCCTTCAAAGCATTCTGCGAAGGTCTTGGCATCGAATTGTGCTTTGCCACGGTCAGGCATCCACAATCCAACGGAGCGGTTGAAAGGGCCAATGGTAATATTTTATCGGGCCTCGACTGCCGAATCATGGGCCTCGCCAAGGGGCTATGGATCGAAGAATTGCCAAAGATCTTGTGGTCCATTTGAATCACCCATGCTCAGTTAACAGGCTTCACCTCTTTTTGGTTACTATTCGGTGATGAAGCAATGACCCCTATGGAGCTAAGGGGGCTTGCTGCGGACAGTGCTCCCAGAGGACAATGGTGAACGAGCAGCTTTGCTTGAACCTGTAGAAGAAACAAGGCTCCGAGCTGTAGCCAATCTAGCAAAGTACCAAGACTAAATGAAGGCATGGTACAACCCTAAGGTGAAACCCAACATCATACAGCCTAGACATCTAGTGCTCTGAACCGTTCTTACGCCCAGAAAATTGAGCAACAAGTGGGAAGGGCCCTTCATTGTGCTCTGCTCAAATCAACTAGGCTCGTTCAAGCTATCCACTCTCGAAGGGGAAGAATTAAAGCACACCTGGCATGTGGAGCACCTCCAGTGGTACTACGCTTAGTTCTGTGCTAAAGCAATGCTGCGAAGGTGCCTTCGAATAAAGCGCCCCAAGGACAATTTTCATACCAAGGTAATATACATCCCCCGAGGAGACAGTTCACATTCGACCTTGCCTCGAGCATATTGTCGTAGCGATGGATGCATCGCTACGACAATGTGGCTTCGATGGTTAGATAGTATGTTTACTAATTTCCGCTACCCAAAGCCCAAGGCTCGGCGTGAGACAAACAAAGTCTAACACATGTAAGAGTGCATTGCATTCTGGTGTGAAGCCCGAAGCCCGAAGCCCAATGCTCGAGGGTCGCTCTCCAAGTATGGTTAATGACACCGACTTCGGACTCCGTTACGGACCCTAAAAAATCCGGTGTGATCCGCTCTACCATTATCGCTACAAAGTGTCCTTGGGCCTGGAGTGGTAAAAATCAAGAGATTCCAAGCAAAAAGCTCGAAGCATTCACAAAGGTCAAAAGCAACCAAAGACACAAAGCCTAGACTTTGAGCATTCACCTACACCCACATGGCTCCAAGCCATGCGCGAAGCCCCTCTACATCGCATTAACATCGCTCGTACCCCGCATTCACTAAGCTCATACCCATCACGAACAAGGGGGAGCAAAGTGTACGCATGCGTTCGGAGTGTGCTTTGGCATAAGTTCGATACATAACGATGGCTAGTGTATACCTCGAATAATACAATGTGTTAAAACACACTTTTATTCATGGGTGAATCAAATTACAAATACAAAGTACCACATCGAGTACACATCAGGTACACTTCGATTACAAACAAACAAAGAAAGACATCATGAAAAAGCACTATCAAAACCTAACAAGAAGCAGGCACGCCTCGCTGAGATTGTAGGTCCTTGCTTCCTTTTGCTCTTTTTTGCACGAGGGCCCCCTCGGCTCGAAGAGGCTTCGCCGCTGTGCGAACGACCCTGCTTCACTGCTCACTGGACCCTTCGTTCTTCTTGAAGGTCAGCCTAGGTCTGAGTCACGGGAGGGCATGAGCCAAAGGCCAAAAAATCGAGCACCTCGTCGCTAATCACCTTTGGCATTCGTGGGGGCTGTGCTCCTCTAACTTCAGGGATGATATCATCAAATCCAGCCAAGTCAGGAGATGCTGATGGACTGCGAGAGGGCTCCATCTTTACTGAAGCTAATAGTTCGTGAGCGACTTCAGATAGGACCTCACCGGCAGGGCCCCACGGTATTTTAAATCATGGTCGGCCCTTGGCCTTAGCTACTTCATAAACTATCCATTGATGACAAAGTGCCTCTGAGGTTTCGAGTACCTCGACATCAATATCGGTGTTCACGGCTTGATCCTGAACAAGTCCAAAATGTCCCTGCATTTCGTTAATAATTTTTGTTTAAATTACATCGAAGTATTACATCAAATATTGCAGGGGAGCCTAAGGTCTACACCTTCAGAGGAGGAGGGTTCAAGGCTGCGGGTGAAGCTTGCTGCCTCGCTTGTTGGTGGCGAGTCTCTTGCAGGAGCTCGAGGTGTTGGGTTATGGGGAGGCTACGCTAGCGCTTAATTTCAAAAATTTACCCCGTTAGCGCAAGAACCATGCGTGTAATGGGATCATGGATCGATACCTCAAGCCACGAGGCGTGCTCGGGCAGCATAAGTAGAGTCGATGAAGCGCGTCCTCGAGCTGCTCCTCCCGGCTCCGTTCATTCGTCGGTGATCCAGCGATAAAGACGACGCGATCCTATGATCCGGCGAACTCCACGGAAGAAAGACGAGCATCACTATTAGAGTAGTGCCTCTACGGTATCCACACGTCTAGGGACAGGATCATCTCACGCCAGCGTGCTAGCACCACTCACGAGATCTAGGAGATCGATCACAACGGTTGTGATCGAGGAGAGAAGAGAGGTGGCGGCTAGGGTTCAAAACCAGGAGTAACAGCCACCCTTTCGTGCTTGCCCCACTTCTCTTTATATAGTGCCCTCTCATGGGCGTTTAATCAGTATTAAAGCCCAACAGATCTAATCTGTTCATCAGGACCTATAATTTTTGGTCTAACCAAAACTTCCGGTTCATCCAGAAAGCAGCCTAGAACTTTTGGTCCAACCAGAACTTTCGGCTCCTGTAGAAACTGAAACTGGGCTGGCCCAAAACTTCCGGTCTAACCGGAACTTCCGGATGCACCAGAACCCAGAACTTCTGGCCTAAGGCCAGAACTTCTGGTTTCCTCAGAATTCTCTTGGGCATATTTCCATCAATCTCCCACTTGCACAAGAGCCAATTCTTATAAGTATCAAATCCAATCCTCTTAAGCGTGTGACCCGATAGGTTCATATGCAAATGGCCGCTACCCGAAAACCCTCTCCGAATCGCTGATCAATAGCGGTACCTAGCAGCACTTATTGATCCCCGAAAGCATAAAAAGTCAAAATCATACTTTCTAAACCTTGATATACTCACGCACCAATTCCTTTATCACACGACATCAGTCAAGCTCAAGGCGAGATTCGTGCCACCCTTGTTGATAGCTCGACACTTCACTCGATCAAGTAGTAGATTCAATCATGATCAACTCTTTGATCATAGTGGCATGGTCATGCACTTTTCAATCCGACAACCTCGACGGGCCCAGAGACGTTTCTCCCATAATTTAGAAGGGGTAAATTCCATCTTAACCGCTCATATCCCACGATATGTTTCATGACACACCCGAAAGCAACCTTTATTAGTACCCTATTAAGGAATAGCGTTTGGATGCCCCTAAGTGTGCTACACATTCTAGAATCAATGACGATCTCAGGTCTAAGGATTCTGTAGGTACACCATTTGAGATGATAACTGATGACATTTTTAAAATAATAATCTCAGCAGTATCTCAAAGTGGGTCTATCTAACTCCATGTTCACCAACATGAGTCCACATCACTGATTTGACATCTCTATATCTATGATCTATGAAACATGATCATCAATCAGACAGATGTGCTAATCTATAAATCATCACTGTCCTACATGACGATATGAGATTAGGGATCGTTTAGAATAATATTGTAATACCGAGAGTTTCACAGACAAGTCACGCACTTATTGATTAATGTAAAAGATATTTATTCAAGGAACAAGATAACCAATTATCCAAATATACACTAGCATAGATAAGAAACTTTCTCTCACATACACTGGACTCACTTACGCAAGTATCTAATACCCATAGAGCCAAGTGCGCCTCATGCTTGGGCTGTGAGAGAGGCTTCGTCAACAGATCGGCTGTGTTCAAATCCGTGTGCACCTTGCATATCTTCACATCACCTCTATGAATAATCTCACGGATGAGGTGATAGCGTCGTAGTATGTGCTTAGACTTCTAGTACGACCTAGGCTGCTTGGCTTGTGCAATGGCACCACTATTATCACAATAGAGGTCTATTGGACTGGACGCACTAGGGACAACACCTAGCTCAGAAACAAACTTTCTGATCCAAACTGCCTCCTTCGCAGCTTCAGAAGCTGCAATATACTGGGCCTCAGTTGTTGAATCTGCAACTGTTTCTTGCTTGAAACTTTTCCAACTCACCGTGCCTCCATTGAGGCAGAACGCAAATCTAGACTGTGATCGCGAATCGTTCTTGTCAGTTTGGAAGCTAGCATCGGTGTAACCATTTACAATGAGCTCCTCCTCACCTCCAAAGACCAGGAACATATCCCCAATTCTTCTCAAGTACTTAAGGATACTCTTTACTACCGCCCAGTGACTTTCACCCTGGTTTGACTGATATCTGCTCGTAACACTTAGAGCATAAGAAACATCTAGGCATGTACAAAGCATGGTATACATGATGGATCCGATTACGGAGGCATAAGAGATCGCACACATCTTCTCCAGCTCATCAGGTGTCGAAGGACACTGACTCTTGTTGAGAGAAATACCATGTGATATTGGCAGATAACCTTTCTTGGAATTCTGCATATTGAACCGTTTCAATACCTTGTCAATGTACATACTTTGGCTTAATTCAATTAGCCTTTTTGATCTATCTCTATAGATCTTTATGCCCAAAATATATGCTGCCTCTCCAAGATCTTTCATTAAGAAATTTTTCCTCAATGAAGCCTTGACAGCATCTAGCATAGGAATATCATTTCCGATCAACAATATGTCAACTACATATAAGACCAGAAATACGAGTGAGCTCCTACTAGCATTTTGTAAACACAAGGCTCTTCTTCATTTTTTATAAAGCCAAACCCTTTGACTACCTCATCAAAACGAAGATTTCAACTCCAAGAAGCCTGCTTCAGCCAATAAATAGACCTTTGCAGCTTGCAAACTTTCCCAGCATTCTCTGGATCATCAAGATCTTTAGGCTGTGTCATGTATACATCCTCACTTAGGTTTCTATTAAGGAAAACCGTCTTGACATCCATTTGCCATATCTCATAGTCATAAAATACAGCAATTGCTAGGATGATTCGGATAGACTTTAGTATAGCGACGGACGAAAACGTTTCATCATAAGCAACACCTTGAATCTGCCTGAAACATTTCACCACTAATCGTGCTTTACAGATGTGAACATTTCCATCAACATCTATCTTTTTCTTAAAAATCCATTTACACTCGATAGTTTTTACACCATCAGGTGGATCGACCAAGTTCCAAACTTGATTCTCTCGCATGGATTCTAACTCGGATCTTATGGCTCTAAGCCATTTCTCTAAGTCTGGTCCCATCACCGCTTCAAAGTAGGTCAGGTTCATCATTGCCCAACAATAATACATCACGCGGCCTAGTGGTTAAAAATGCAAACCGCTCGGGCGCACAACTTAACCTCTCCGACCGATGTGGAGCTGGTGTCTCGACAACAGGTTCTGCAACATCTTGCATGTCGAGTTATGGTTTGGTAGGAGCTGAAATACTTTGTAGTGGTTCTCGAACCTCTTCGAGTCGCACTGTACTCCCACTAACCCCTTTTGAGAGAAATTCTTTCTCCAGAAAGATACCATTCCGGGTGACAAACACTTTGCCTTCTTCCCGGTTATAAAAGTAATATCCTTTTGTTTCCCTAGGATACCCCACAAAGACGCATTTATCAGATTTGAAAGTGAGCTTATCAGACGTCAAACGCTTTACATAGGCCTCACAACCCCAGATCTTTAGAAAAGACAGCTTGGGATGCTTTCCAGTTCATATCTCATATGTTGTCCTCTCTACAGATTTGGATGGAACTCTGTTTAGTGTGAAAGTAGCAGTTTCTAAAGCGAATCCCCAAAAAGACTATAGAAGATCAGTTTGACTCATCATCGATCGGATAATATCTAACAAAGTTTGGTTCCTCCGCTCGGACACCCCATTCCATTGGGGCGTGCCAGGTGGAGTCAGCTCTAGAACAATTCCACGTTGCTTCAGATGATTATTAAACTCATGGCTCAAATATTCACCTCCACGATCTGATCGTAGAAATTTAATTATCTTGCCAGTATGATTTTGTACCTCATTCTGGAATTCCTTGAACTTTTCAAATGATTCTGACTTATGCCTCATCAAGTAGATGTAACCATATCTACTAAAGTCATCGGTAAAAGTTATGAAGTACTGAAAATCACCTCTGGCTATAGAACTCATTGGTCCACATACATCAGTATGTACAATGGCCAATAGCTCGTTTGCCCACTCACTTCGATCAGTGAAAGGCGTCTTAGTCATCTTGCCAAGCAAACAAGACTCACATGTGTCAAATGATTCAAAATCAAATGACTCTAAAAGCCCATCTCTATGGAGCTTCTGCATGTGTTTCTTATTTATATGACCCAAACGACAATGCCAGACATAGGTAGCATTCAAATCATTGAGTCGATGTTTCTTCGTATTAATGTTATAGACATGTGTATCCTCAAGATTCAGAATATATAAGTCATTCAATAATAGACAAACACCATAGAGCGTACCATTCAAAAATATCGAACACTTGTTCTTTATTACGAATTCAAAACCGTCTTCCTCTAAACATAACGAAGAGATAATATTTCTGCCCAAGGCGGAAATAAAATAATAATTATTTAATTCCAAAACTAATCCTAAGGGTAGCGACAAAGAATAAACGCCGACGGCCAACGCATCAACATTTGTACCATTGCCGACGAGAACAACCAATTCATCTCTTGCACACTTCCTAGTCCTTTTCAGCCCCTGCAACGATTTGCAAGTGTGAATCATTGATCCGGTATCAAATACCCATGAATCACTTGGACGAGTAGCAAGATAAATTTTAATAACATTTATACCTGAAGTGAAAGTCATACTTCCCTTCGTTTTCTTTTGTTCTTCTAAGTACAACTTGCAATTTCTCCGCCAATGGCCAGGCTTATGGCAGTGGTGGCAAGTGTCAAAGATGGCGGGGCCCGACTTGTACTTTCCAGTCGAGTTAGACTTAGAACTCGAGATCGCATCTTGAGCTTTAGGTTTTTCTTTACGCTTTCTCTTCTTATTTTCCTTTTGAACCATCACCACATGACTAGGATTTTTCTTTAGGCTTTTGTTGGCTGTCTTGAGCATCTCATACAATTCAGCCAAGGTTTTCTTCATGCCATTCATATGAAAATTCATAATAAACGGCTCAAAGCTCGCAGGGAGCGATTGAAGAATCACGTCTGTGGCCAAATCTGTATCAAGTTTAGATCTGAGTTTTTCCAAGTTCTCAACGTAACCAATCATCTTGATCAAATGAGGACTTACTGAACTGCCTTCCACCAACCTGCACGCAAACAAGGATTTTGAGACATTATACCTCTTAGTCCGTACCTGGTTCTTAAACATGCCTTTGAGTCCCACGATCATACCGTAGGCATCCCTGTCCTCATATTGCTTCTGAAGCTTAGAGGACATGCAGGCAAGCATGGGACAGCTGACATCCACTGAATCATTGGTGTGCTTCTCATAAGCCCGTCTCTCAGCAAGTGGTGTATCATCCTTTGGTTCATCAGGGTGGGGTTCCTCTAGAACATAATTCTTTTTCTCCCGCTTGAGAACAATTCTCAAGTTTCTGTACCAGTCAATAAAATTTGTTCTAGACAATTTCTTCCTCTCTAGGATATATCGCAGATTAAAAATGGAAGTGTTCTTTTCAGTAGGTGCCATGATCTACAACAAAATATAAGGTTCAGCACTATGCTATATTGATCTTCTATCAAATAAAAGATGTTCCACAATATGTAAAATGATCGCTTTCCCTCTAACGACACATTGTGGGATAAGATCCATATTCATCTAACTCCTAGTGAGCTTTGGCATCACTGCTAGAAGATTAGTGACATAGGTAAGCAACACTTGCTAATCACATCATATGTGACTCTTGTTCGTTGGGGTGGTATCCAATGCCCGACTCCCAACTCCATGCCCCAAATCCCAAAACTGTTTTGATAGCTTTGTTAAGCAAACCAATACTATGCATGTGGTGTCCGACATCCACCCTAACTGGTTGAGATAAAAGATGGCACCCTGCTTTGGCAGACCCACCATACAATGATCAAAACCTTTGTAGGTGCAGCTATTGGAAAGAGCATCAATACTTAATTTTTTAAGGAAAACTATTCTAACATGGTAACGATGCCTACCACACACGGAACATGAAAGAATAGTATGACAGGAACATAAGTAAACATCACATGCAATCATATTAACTGTGATAGAGTATAGCCCTCTCGCATGGTGATCTATATCTCCATGGTTCCTGTACTTCGGGTCATCACGCTTCAGGCCTCAATGAACCTGTATCAGTCTATTACATCTAATAGCACTATACTAATTATTTGAGCAGAAGCATCACATGTCGACGCGTAGGTGATATAATTTTGCAAAGAAAATATCACCACCAAAACTAGCTCACAAGCACGATAAGGCATGAAATGCACAAGCTAACAAGTATCTACCTAGATATGCATATCCAAAAC
>KE372858.1:0-39240 GCA_000418225.1 Zizania latifolia | reverse complement strand
GCCGTGCCGGCGTTCACCGGCGACCATAGGGTCCCGAGCCACCGCCGACCGCCGCCGTCACCTTGGTGTGGGGCCGACGTGGCGCTGCGTGGCTGCCACGTCAGCACCACCTCGGCCGCTGCCGCCAACGTGTGCGCCGATGTGCTTCCGAATTTTCTTTAGAAAAATAATTCCGTATTGCGACATAATTCGATTTATTTTCACAAATTAACAGAATAGGGTTTAAACTTCAAAAATTCATATCTAATTCATCCGAACTCCAAATTTAACCATTCAAATTGTATATTTTCTAAAATTGAGCTCTACCCATTAAAAATATGTTCACACACAGAATGTATGCATTACTATACTGCTTTAATTTCTTATTGTTTGCTTGTACTGTTGTTTAGTCTCCGAAGCGCCGAAAGAGCCTGTTTACGTTGAGGAATCGCCCGTTTTCATCCCTATTCAGCAAGGCAAGTTGTTCAAGTCTTCCATTTGATCATGTTAAACCCATGTATTTAAAGCTATTATTCTTTCAAAATTACATTTTATTTTAGAATGTTACTGGGATTAGGATATAAACCTACTTGTATTTTCCCCCGTTGATTATTCACCTACTCCTTGTCTACCTAGGGATTATTTAACCTGATCAACATGAATCTTTACTATGTTTTATCTAGATGCTTAGGATTGCTTAGCCCTGCTTAGAAACTAGTATCATGCTGTTTAATACCACTTACATGTTAATGTTGGCTTATAATTACTAGTTGAATATTAAACCGATTCATGGATTAAATGTCATTAAAATTTGATTAAGGTGGGTTGTGAGTATAAGGTATGTGGTTCTGCTAGTCGTACTCATGACACTTTAAGGACCGGTTCATGGGCCGCTTTTGCACTGTAAACTCACCCTCACCACAAGCCAACATGTGTAATGGTTTGACCGAAAGCCTATAGATCCTGGGTGAAGCATCGAGACGGCCGATAGCCCTGTACTGGTGTAACTCTTTGCTACACGGATGGGGAGCACCAGGGGGTATCGGGTAGATGGTAACCTAGGGTGTGAAGCTTGGAGGATCTAGGTGGATAGTCATATCACAGCTCTTTGAAAGTTGCCTAGAGGGAGGTGAATAGGCAATCTGAAATTCTCAACAAAGCTTATTAGGTTAAACCTCCAGACCCTAGATTATCCGGACTTTAGTTGGATACTCTGGGTGCCGGATAAAGTAGAAAACTGTCCGAGGTCTGGACTATCCGGATGGTTCGGGCACAACAGATCTGAAACGATAACTAATATGAAAAATAATCTACCCAACGAATTCAATGAGACTTGTAATTGCTAGCAAATAGATAGATCAATAGTAAATATAACTAGCAAGATAAATGAGGACACAACCGATTTTTCCCAAAGTTTGGATCTAACGATCCTACGTCTCCGTTGAGAAAACCCCAAGGGGCCAGGTCTCTTTCAACCCTAATCCTCACCAAGCACTCACCATTGTAAGCCTTGGTTTTTCACTATGTTACCTCTTTAAAGCCGAGGCGAAACTTTGTACAAACTTGTCTAGTCACTCACACACCTTGGGTGCTCGCGGATCGACACCTAGCCATCTAGGAGACCTTGATCTCCAAGAGTAATGAACACATTGATGTGATCCGATGCCGTGTGCTCAAGAACTAGCGAAGAACACGAAGCACACACCAACACAACTCCCAAAGGGTGGATCAAACAAGAACACGAGGAGATTATGTGGAGAACTCTTAAATCTTCGCTATAGATCCAAACAAGAATCAATGCGCAAAGGAAGAAAAAGAGAGAATAAGGCAAGGCTGCTAGGGTTTGCAGTCACGTTCCCCTTATTATGGAGAGAGAGGGTATTTATACCCCTGCTTCAAATCTGTCCGTTAAGGAAAAAATCGCGCACTGTTCATCCAGACAGTCCGGGCTTAACCAGATGATCCGGATCAAATAAAATTCAAAACAGAACCAGTGTTTTGGATAGTCTGGCTTTAGTCCAGACATTCTAGGCCAAAAATAAATTTAACCAGAAAGGTGTTTTTGAACCATCCGACCAAGGTCCAGATGCTCCGGGCCACAGAATAAAATCTAACAGAGAGCAATTCATACCAACTCATACCTTGCTCTAGGTACTTGCTTAAGCCTATATAGCGTCTTTTGGAGCTTGAACACGTGATTTGGATATTTGGGATCTTCAAAGCCTGGTGGTTGCTCCACATACACTAACTCAGTGATTGGACCGTTCAGGAAAGCGCTCAAAATCCAAACCTTCGACTTGCATGAAGCCTTGAGCCTTTAACCTAGCTTTGTTCCTCACAACCACACCATGCTCATCTTGCTTATTGCGAAAGACCCATTTAGTGCCAATCACATTCTTCTTTGGTCTTTCCACCGATGTCCATACTTCATTTCTTTTGAAGTTATTGAGCTCTTCTTGCATAGCCATCACCCAATCCGCATCCTCAAGAGCTTCTTCCACCTTAACTGGTTGTAAAGAAGACACAAAAGAGTAACATTCATAAAAATTTGCTAAACGTGAACGAGTAGTTACTCTCCTTGGTAGATCACCAAGGATATTGTCTACAGGATGGTCTCTTTGGATGTCTTGATAGATTCTTTGATGTTGGACAGGTTATTGATGCACTTTCTCTTGAACTTCCTGTTTCTTATGGACCACCTCTTGCTCTTGAGTTTCTTGTGTTTCGCTTTCTTCTACTTGTAGTTGTTGTTGATCCGTTTACTCATCTTCACTTGGTATAATATCTCCAATTACATATTCTTTATTGCTTCATATGGATGTTCTTCTTCACCTACAATACTTAGATCAACTTGCTCTACTTAAGAGCCATTAGTCTCATCAAATGTCATATCCCTAGTGACTTTAACAATTCTAAAGGTCTTGTTGAAAATACGATAAGCATGTGTATTTGACTCATAACCAACCAAGAAACCTTCATCAAACTTAGAGACAAATTTGGAGTTTCTTATTTTCTTACTTAAAATAAAACACTTACTACCAAAAACTCTAAAATATAAAACGTTAGGCTTGTTACCGGTTAGAAGTTCATAAGACATCTTTTTTAGGATTTTGTGTACATACAAACGGTTGATCGCATGACATGCAGTATTGATTGCTTCTGCCCAAAATATATCTGAAGTCTTGTATTCATTGAGCATTAATCTTGCTGCCTCGATTAATGTTCGATTCTTCCGTTCCACCACTCCATTTTGTGGTATATCATAGGGAGCAAAGAACTCATGCTTAATTCCTTCCTCATCAAGAAATTATTTGATTTGAATATTCTTGAACACACTCCCATTATCACTTCTCATTTTCTTGAACTTGACTTCATACTCATTTTGTGCTCTTCTTGCAAAGCTTTTGAACATGCCTTGTGTCTCGCTCTTATCATGCAAAAAGAATACCCAGGTGAAGCAAGAAAAATCATCAACAATAACTAAACCATATTTGTTACCGCTAATGCTTAGGTATGCCACTGGTCCGAAGAGATCCATATATAGAAGCTCTAGTGGCCTTCTTGTGGTCATGATGTTCTTGGTGATGTGTGGTGCTATAACTTGTTTACCTGCTTGATAAGCACTACACAACCTGTCTTTCTCAAACACCACATTGGTTAGGCCTAGGATGTGTTCCCCTTTAAATAGTTTTGACAAATTACTCATTCCAACATGAACTAGTCGGCAATGCCATAACCAACCCATGCAAGTCTTAGCCACCAAGCAAGTTTCTGGTTCAACTTTATCTAGATAAAAATTGACTAAATAAAGATTTCCCTTCAACTTACCCGTAAAGGCTATGGAATTATCACTACTTCTCAAAACGGTCACACCCTCATTTATAAAAAGACACTTATAACCGATTTCACATAATTGAGATATTAAAAACAAGTTATAATTTAAAGACTCAACTAGTAAAACATTAGAAATAGTATTACCATTTGAGATAAAAATTTTACCTATTTCTATTACCTTTCCTTTTCCATGGTCACCAAATACAATGGATTCATGATTACCTTGATTTGGCTCAAATGAGATGAACATACTCTTTTCTCCGGTCATGTGATTAGTATATCCACTGTCCATCACCCAACTAGATCCGCCGGAAGAGTATTCCTACAAAATAGATTAGTTCTTATTTTTAGGTACCCAAACCTTTTTGGGTCATTCAGTGTTAGTCACAAGAACTTTAGTAATCCAAACACATCTCCATTGTTTTCATTCCTATCACCAACAAATTGAGCAACCACTTTACCACGGTGGTTTCTCCTAATAAGATATGATACATAAAAGGTAGCTTGTGAAGCAAAGGGCTTGTTGTTGATCTTCTTCGAATTTTGTTCTTTCTTTACAAACTTGATGATCTCCTTACCCTTGTACTTTCTTCTTGTATTTACCTTGCTTTCATTTGGATGAAAGCCAAGACCTTTCTTCTCAGCATTAATTTGGGTGTTGAGTGTCTTGTATAAGGCATCCTTTGTCTTGTAGGCTTTCATGCACCCATAGCTTACCAAGGTGCCAAGCCTTTTATTTTCTTTCCTCAAGACTTTAATTTCCTTCATGTTAGTCTCATAAGCAGTAATATCAAGATTATAACATTTATAATAATCATTACTTGTGGACGCAATAGAAGGAATAGAAATAGGGTGAGTTATTAGGAATTCAACTCTCTCTTCAAGGCTCTTATTGTTCTCTTCAAGAACAATAAGCTCACTTTTAAGAGTTTTGAGTTTTTACTCTAATTCCTCTTTAGATTTATTTACTAAACTAGATTGTTTATGTAATTTGTCTATGTTTTTCTTTTCCTTAGCAAGAAGCATCTCTAGTTCAAGATTCCTCTCCTTCTCATTAATGAGAAGGTCCTCTTGTTTTTCTAAAGTTGCTTCTTACGTCTCTATTATTTTCATAAGCTCTTTAAATTTTGATAAAACTTGCTTGTTCATACTTTTAAACATGTCATATTTAATTTAGACTTATCATCGCTAGAATCACTATGATTATCTTTATTTAAAACTTTAGCCGTTATAGTTACCTTTTTGTTCTTAGCCATAAAGCACTTAGGAGAGATGATGCCATCGTCGCTCGAATCTCCAAATAGTGAAGGCTTTGGGGTCATGATATTGGCGATGACGATGGTGGTGACTCCCTTTTTGCTAGAGTCGAAGTCTGACTCAGACTCAGAATCGGAGTCAGAGTTCCCTTCAAGAAGTGCCTCACTCTGATACCAATTGAAAGTTGTCTAGAGGGGGGTGAATAGGCAACTAAAATTTTCAACAAACCTTGTTAGTTCAAACCTCCAGGACCCGGACTATCCGAACTTTAGTTAGATACTTCGGGTGCTGGATAAAGCAGAAAATTGTCCGAGGTCCGGACTATGTGGGTATAATCGGATGGTCTGGGCACAACAGATCTGAAGTGATAACTAATGTGAAAAATAATCTACCCAATGAATTCAATGAGGCTTATACTTGCTAGCAAATAGATAGATCAACAGTAAATATAACTAGCAAGATAAATGATGACACAAGTGATTTTTTTCTGAAGTTCGGATCCAACGACCCAACGTCTCTATTGAGAAAACTCTAAGGGGTCAGATCTCTTTCAACCCTAATCCTCCACAAGCGCTCACCACAACAACCCTTGGTTTTCCACTATGTTACCTCTTTGAAGCCGAGGCGAAACTTTGGACAAACTCGTTCGGTCACCCACACACCTTGGGTGCTCGTGGATCGACGCCTAGCCATCTAGGAGACCTCGATCTCCAAGAGTAATGAACACGTTGACGAGATCC
Source organism: Zizania latifolia (assembly GCA_000418225.1). Classification (NCBI taxonomy): domain Eukaryota; kingdom Viridiplantae; phylum Streptophyta; class Magnoliopsida; order Poales; family Poaceae; genus Zizania; species Zizania latifolia. The sequence continues at coordinate 33,430 of KE372858.1, read as the reverse complement.
GATGCCGTGTGCTTAAGAAATAGCGAAGAACACAAAGCACACACCAACACAACTCCTAAAGGGTGGATCAAACAAGAACACGAGGAGATTGTGTGGAGAACTCTCAAATCTTCTCTCAAGATCCAAACAAGAATCAATGCGCAAACTAAGAAAAAGAGAGAATAAGGCAAGGCTGCTAGGGTTTGCAATCACGTTCCCCTTATTATGGAGAGGGAGGGTATTTATACCCCTGCTCCAAATTTGTCCGTTAAGGCAAAAAATCACGCAATGTTCATCTAGAGAGTCCGAGCTTAACCGAATGATTCGAATCAAATAAAATTCGAAATAGAACTAGTGTTTCAGACAGTTTGGCTTGAATCCGGACATTCCGAGCCACGGAATAAAATCCAATAGAGAGCAATTTTCGGACCATCCGGCCAAAATCTAGATGTTCCGTCCCCAAAAATAAATTTAACAGAACCATGCTTTCGGATCATCCGGCTAGAGTCTGCATGGTCTAGGCTTCAAAGAAAATTAAAATAGAAACATGTTTTTGGATAGTCCGGTCAGAATCCGGACAGTCTGACTTAAAAAATAAATCAAACAGAACCATGTTTTTGAATCATCAGGTAAGAATTTGGACAGTCCGTAGTGCAAATAAAATCCAACAGAAGGGAGATTTTGGATTGTCCGGCTAGGATCCGGACAGTCCGACTTTGCTAGAAATCTAAAATCAACTTAGAGAAATTCCAAAACTTTTTAAGAAAGATTCTGATTTGAGCACTTAGCTTTGGATCAACGATCAACACATCCCTCTTGATAGTATGGCATACCTGAACTCAAGAAAATGTAAAATATTCTCGATTTGCGCATTTTGAGTCTAAGTAAAGAACAAAGAATGATTTCTTCAAGAATTGATCGAGCTGCAATGCCACTTTAGATCTTAATTTCTGCATTTATCTTAGCAACAATGTTAGTAGCATTGGATCACTATTATCATTAATACACCAAAACAAATTAGAGGCCTAGATGCATCAAGATGCACTTTCACTCTTTTCCAAGGTACCGTGGTGGTATTAAGGTGCATGGTGACATGTTGTAGGGCTATGTCTTGTGGGTAAAGTTGTGCACCTCTAATAAGAGTAAAACTATTCGAATAGCAGGGCCCACGGTTAAGGGCGGCAATACAAGGCCACTCGTGATTAGTCTCAAGGTTACTTAATTAACCTGATTTACTTTCTGTTCAACCTGGTTAGCTCTGGTTAGAGTGGTTTGGTTGGTTTTTAGGCCTGATAACTCTGGGTAAGAGTTATTCAGTGAATGTATTAATATTATTTTTAAGGTTCCAACTTAATTAGAACCACTCTTTAAATTCTATCTCTCTTTAATTCTCTTTTTATGCAAATAAACCCTATTATGCCATCATTTGTATCCCTGTGCATTATAACTGTTCCGCTTGGATGTCTTGCTAAGTATTCAAAATAATTCCCTTTGCATTCCCCCACCACCAGAAGAGAAGTTCGTCAGCGAAGATGAAGGTGACGCCTTTTGAGCTAGGCCTAGTCAAGTCTGCTTGTGGAGTGGAGTCGCCGCTGCATCAATAAAATTATTTAGGAGTTATTTATGTTTGCCATTATTGTTTTGAGGTTCCAATTCCACCTCTGTAATAAGTACTTTATTTATTTTGTCGTAAACAATAATGCTTTCAATGTCTAATAAATTGTCAATTGTGTGCCATGGCTGAGTCCTGAACAAGGGTACTTTCCGCACAATAAATCTCAAGGAAATGGTTAGAATTTCTGAGCGTGACAGCGACTAGGGTTAGGAAACAGCGAAGAGGAGCTCAGGGAGCCCTTAAATAACGGTGGCCGGGGAGTCCTACTCGACTACGGGGACTGATTGAGTTAAGTTAGAAAGAACTTGTGCTCGGGAAAAAGGTTTCTTAGTTTGTTATGTGCAAACATTGCTTGAGGGCGAGTCATGGTCGATGACGGGATCGGAGCTAGGTTCAGAGAGGAGTTGAGGCTCATAATGGTCAAGGATGTCATACAGGACGCTCGGGCTAGAGGATACGGCATGTGAAGATGAGGTTTCCATATGTCCTACGTGGGGATGCGTGCGAATATGGAAAGGATGTGAGGTTTCTATATGGTATACACGAGATGTGTGCAGATATAGAAAGGAGGCAAATTTGGAAGGAGTTAGGATTTGTTAGATTCGAAAGAGATATGGATTCCTAGTTGGATTAGGATTCCAGAAATTGTTAATTTCGTGGCTCATGGTGGCAGCCACGATGGGACTATAAAAAGACTAGAGGGGAGAGTAAAACAGAGGTAACATGAAGAAGAGAAAAATTAGGGTTTAGTCTTTTGTTCTCTATTTAGGGCTTTGTACGTGATTTAGTGAGGGGTACTTCGGATTGCACCTTGTAAACACTCTTATGCAAAAAAGATTCATCTTCAAGCATCAAGAAGTGTGGTGTCACGTTCTTTCTTCTTAATGTTTATCGATTTGCATAGTTTTAGCTTATTCTGTGATTTCACTTTTACTTGTGATTTAAATCGAATTGATTCATCTAAAACCTTGCTAAGATATTAAGAAAGAGATCTGCATAGTTTAATTGGTTAATTTCTCGTATTTTAACAGTAATTAAGGTTTTAATTTTTGGATCGGATCTGCTCTATTTTTACGATGTAGCAAATCTTAGGGATCATAACTTTTGGTTGGGAACTTAGATTTGAGTGAAATCTCATGTAAAAGTTTCATATTGAAGTCTAGTTTTTTGTGTTAAAATTTTAGATCAATCCAAGTTACGGTTTTAAAGTTACGCTCATTTTACCGTACCTTGGTCAGGCTGTTTTCAGCTCTCGGGAAATTTGCTGAGTTCTCGAGAAATCCCACGGGAAATTTGAGAACTCCTCAGGAAATTTCCTGAGTTCTCGGGAATTCTAGTCTGGTCAGAGATTTTGCTTATTGGTTATGAATTAGCTTTCTGATTTTGTTTTTGGGTTATTTTTGGGGTACTGCAACATTATCCCCCGCTCTAGTTGCCATGATTAACGTATTTCGATCTAACAATTAGTATCAGAGCTTAGTTTCTGTTTTGTTTCGATCTTAACCGATCTTAACAATCACCATGGCATCTGAGAGGTCTTCGACTAAGTCTTATATTTTTGATAGAATTGATTTTCAATTTTGGAAAACAGAGATGGAGGCTTGTATCATGTCACAGGGTTTTGACATATGGGAAAATGTTTCTAAACCATATGATCTACCATTTGATAATCAAGTTAATGACACTAATAAGGCTGCATTTGAAGCAAATTGCAAAGCTCGAAACTTAATTATCAATGGTGTTAGACGTTCTGATTTTAATCGTATTTCTTATTTTCTTTCTACGTATGCGATGTGGAATACTCTTTGTGCCTATTATTAAGGCTCATCCATAATCAAGGAAGTGCGCAAAGACGTGTATAAGAAAGAGTACATGAAATTTGAGATGAAACCTTGGATAAGTATTTTGCTCGCTTTAACAAAATTCTCAACAATCTTAGTTCAATTGATTCTTCTTATGCTGCCAATTATACTGATTCTAAAATTGCTAGACATCTTCTTAGTGGGCTTGATATGTCAGTTTGGGAGATGAAAGTTATATCAATTCAAGAGTCGATTGATATGACTAATCTCACTTTGGATACTCTTTATTCAAAATTGAAAACTCATGAATTGAACGTGTTTTCACGCAAGATTTCTCCCAAGTCAATGGCTTTGGTTTCTTCACCTTACAATGGGTCTTCTTTTGTATCTTCTTCGAGTATTTCTTTATCAGCTTTAAATACCTTGTCTGATGAACAATTTGAGCAGTTTGTAGAGGAGGACTTGGTATTGCTTTCTACAAAAGTTACTAGAGCTTTGAACAATGTAAGAAACAGAAGAAGAGACGGTCCTGTTCAGTGTATTGAATGTGGTGAGACCAACCATATTCGCTCTAACTGTCCTAAGCTCAAGAAATCGTCAAAAGATGATAAGGAGGACAACAAGCACCCATCCAAAGAAGGTAAGATAAAGAACCGCAACTACAAGAAGATGGTGCATCGAGTCCTTGCCGCTCTCGATCAAGTTGATATAAGTAATGTGGAGTCAATGAGTGATGGAACTGAAGATGAAGGCAAAGGCAAGAAAAATGACCTGACTGGAATATGTCTCATGGCACGTCATATAATAGGCTCCAGCGAGAATGAACTTTACAGCGATGAAAATGAGATAAAACCTACTTACGATGATTTAGCTCGTGCTGTTGTTCGTCTTCATGATAAATTGAGAAAATATAATAAGAAAGCTAAGAAACATGAACTTGTTATTGAATCACTTAATTCTGAAATTGATAGGCTCAAGTCTCTTATTCCTGATAATGATTCATGCAAATCATGTGACTCTTTACAATCTAAAATTATTGCTTTCAGAGATATTCATGCTTCTACTCTTCATAATCTCAATGATAAAATTATCAAGAATGAATCTTGCTTTGCTATTGATATACCATGCTTTTTTGAGTTGTTGATGAATTGTTTGTTACCAAGAACTATTTAAAAAAGATGAAAGTTGCTTTATATGTTAGTTCTTTGGTAAATGCTTTGTACTGTAGCAAATTCAAATAACTCAAGAACATCAGAAACTCAACCATTGTGAAACATGATTTAACTTCTTGTTCAAATTGCTCATTGCTTGAATTGAAACTGAAAGATGCTTATGGTAGAGTTGAACTTCTACAAAATAACTTGCGCACTCATGAAACGTTGTCTTGTTCAAATTGTCGCAAACAAAAGAGTATTACTGATGTTTGTAAAAATTATGTTGCTTTGACAAAAGAAGTTGATTATCTACAGAGATCCTTTCAATGCTTTTCAACTGGCAAAAAGAACCTTAACATGTTATTGGATACATCTAAAGTTAGCACAAATCATGGAGGACTAGATTTTGATGCTCGTGCTTATTTTACTTCTCATCAACCTACTGTAATCAAGGTTATTCAAAGAGGTAAGTTTGAGGTTAAACCAGAAACAAAGCAGACAGTTTATAAATCTGCTGGAACCTTTTCAAACTTAGCAACATCAAGTGTAATTGCTTCTAAATCTAAAACAACTAAACATGTGAAGTATAATTGTACACATTGTGGAAAAGATGGATATTTGGTTCAGTTCTGTTTTAGACTTGCAAGACAACAGAAAAAGAATTGAAAAAAATCATTTGCTAAACATAAGTGGCCACAACATGTGAGGCAGTCAAGCCGACCTCTTCCGGTGGTCGGACCTCAGGACCGATAGCGCCCTTTTTTGGTAAGAGGTAAAAGTGACACCGGTTTTGCTCGAGGATCTTTGCCTACTGGTGTTTCTCGTTGAGTGTCTCAGTACTAGATTCCCAAATTTCTTTTATCTAACCCCATGTCGAGGGTGTGACCCCCGGGTACCTTACAGTTGGGCTTACCAGACCAGACCAAGGGTAGGCCAAGACCAGCAGTGACCGTCCGGTATGGCCCATAAATAGGGGTTTGATTCTGATAAGGAAAGTAAAGTCCATATCAGATAGTTAAGCTTTAAATATATTATCTAGATGTTTGTTTGTACCAGAATCCTTATAATTAGGGATTTAGCACCCGAGTGAGGTAGGAAATCTAAGTCCTACTCAGGATAAAGTCCTGGGATTGCTAGGCTCACCTCTTGAGTATATAAAGGTGGTGAGACCCGCCTATAGGCATCTAATCCATCGATCATCAACCCATCTAGCTCATCATCAAGCCTTAGCATAATTTTCTTGCTTCCAACGCCCAAGCCTTGATAGCTTGATTGCATCGTATTGTAAGATCCACCATCATAGTAGACACCAAAATACTGGACGTAGGGCTATTGTCCTTCGGGAGGCATGAAACAGTATAAACATTGACTCTTGTGTTCTAGAGTCGACCATCGGGTTCGAAGGCGTTGCGCTTCTCTTACACAATATCTAATCACCAACTCGGGTACCCCCTTGGATGGACTGATCGGTGATTCACCGACAGTTGGCACGGTAGGTAGGGGGTCGCGTCGCTTTCACCCGGATCTAATAGGACTTCTTCCAAATTTCCTTATCCCTACTGGCTTTGTCTTTATATTTGGGAGTTTGACATTCGTTAGAGATCTAGAGGGATGGCTCATCTTATCGTGCCCCTCGACGAGGCGAACAGGTGGATGGATGGATTGACTCTAGGATCCGACTGGCCCCGAACATTACATCATCTTCTCCAACAAAAAAGGGTGAACGGTTCGGCGCTGATGGACGGAGACTAGGCGGCTCGATAGGTTCGAGGATAACCGATGGCTCCCAGCCAATCTAATTATGATGGCTGAGGGAACGCAATCCACCACTAGCAGCGAGAGGCGGCGCCTCATGGAAGCCGGTCGGGTCGAACAAAACAATGAGATATGCCGAAACCTCGATGATGAATTCACTCTAGAGCTCGGCGGAGAGAAAGTCTTCAAAACTCCGGTCACCAACTTGGTGGCCATCGAGAGGGCTCTCAGCTCTCTTCCCAAAACTCCAGAGCTACGACGAGCCAAAACGCTTGCTCAAGCGATAACAACTCTAATCAACACCCTGGCTCTAGCTCCAGCTCGACCACCATGTCCTCCCTCAGAAGACAAAGAGGACGATGGCCAGGGATGACACCAACCGTCGCACAGCCAAAACTCGCCTGTTGATGGCCCGTGCGGCGACCACGTACAACCGCTGCCCATAGGAAGGTGGAATAGGTTGCGTTCTAGGAACCGTAGACCGACCAACAATCAAGGCAACATCGAAAATAGCCACAGTAGTGTCGGCAGCAGCGCCGAACATGATGATTCAGCTAAAGGTCACAATCCCCGCAATCGCAGAAGAAGCAGAAGCCGAGATGATCACGACGGTTTCCCTGCATTCACTTGGCGCTTGAGACAAGTCAGGTGGCCGAGGTCCTTCCATCCGGTGGGAATCAAACCATATGATGGTAAAATGGATCCCTCACAGTGGTTATGACTCTATTACACTGCCGTTCGAGTAGTAGGAGGGGATGAGGGGTCATGGCAAACTATCTCCTGGTCATGCTCTTTTCGTCCGCTAATAATTGGCTCTTGAGCCTACCCAGGAACTCTATCGACTCCTCGGCTCAACTCCGATCGACCTTCATCGACAACTATCATGGAACATGGCAAAAGCCCGGGACCCGATATGATCTCCAATGATTGCGATAGAAGGAGGACTAGACGCTCCGCAGTTTTATCCAAAGGTTCTTAGAGAAAAGGACTACGGTCATGGATATCGACGAAAGAGACATCATGAACTGCTTTATCGATGCCCTGCACCACTAGTCCGAGTTGCACGGGGCCCACGTAAGGAAGAAGCCAATGACCATAGTTGGATGATCTCTATCGCTGAAGGTTACGCCTACTGTGAAGATGCTCGAAGGGAAAAGTTGGAGCGGTCACGCCACGGGTGTCGATCTCGTCGTAACAAAGATGACCGACCTTGGTCTCCCCAACGAGAAGACGAGCGACCAAGATCCTCTCGGGGGAAACAAGATCAAAAGAGGAAAATAGAGAGAACCGTGGCGGCCACCTACAACACACGACACTAGGAGGATGAAGCCATGCTAGAAGAGCTCGATAAACCATGCCTGTTTCATCTAAAGGGCAAGCACACCATGCGCAAGTGGTATTCCCTCTAGGACGTGCTCGTCAAAGAATCGCATAATAATCCCTGCCAGAGCAAAAGACGCTGGGACAATGACGATGCCCCGAGAAAGGATAGTCGGCCTCGAGATGACAATGACTTCCAAGAATCTCATAAGACTATGAACATTGTCTTCGGAGGTTCCACGTCAGCCAAAACCAAACGGCAGTAGAAGATTCTAGATCAACGCATCAACGCAGCAAGATTCAAGGAAATTTAGTAGTTGCAGTGGTCGGAAGTCCCGCTCACCTTTTCTCGGGATGACCAATAGATAAATGTCCAAAAAACGGGGCGCTGGCCGCTAGTGGTTGACCCAGTGGTACTCAAAGTATGCATGAGGTGGGTACTAATTGATGGAGGGAGTGGGCTGAACATCCTCTTCCGCCAGTCCCTCAATGATCTTGGCATCTCGGTCGACAGTCTCTAAAAAGAGGATAACTTTCTATTCTACGGAATCATACCTAGATAGAGCTCGGTACTACTCGGCTCCATAACTCTACCGGTCACATTCGTTTCTTGAGACAACTATCGGATCGAGTACATCACCTTCTAGGTCACAGAATATGACATTCTATTCTACACCATCCTAGGAAGACCATCCATCACCAAATTCATGGTAATCGGAAACTACCCATACTTGGTACTCAAGATGCCAAGCCTCGGTGGAGTTATCACTATTCGGGGAAACATCAGCACCTCACGTGCGTGTGAAAAGGACAGCCTCGCCCTAGCAGAGGCCATCAACCTATCGGCTCGGATGGAGAAAACTGTCAGGCAAGTCCGCGCGCACCCTCCCGAGGCCGTGAAAATCCCAGTCAAAGCACCGACTGCTTCGGGGATCTCCTCCATACCCAGGAGGACAAAGAGGACCGCCCTCTTCGATGCGGATCCAATAAAGACCATGACTATCGGGGCAGGGCTCGACCCTAAATAGGAAATCATGCTAATCAGCTTCCTATGCTCCAACGCAGACATCTTTGTACGGAAGCCCTCTAACACACCCGGGTTTCCCAGAACCCGGCTCATAGCAAATGACTTCGGGGATCTTCACAAAGAACGACTGATCAGGGTCGAGTATGTATTGGACACCCAAGCTCGGGCTAGTGGATGGTGCGAGCGTGCTAATGGGATGACCCTACAAAGTTTTAAAGCCCGAAGCTTTGATTTATTGCAGAAATACACCAGCAAGTGGCTCCAAGAATCACCAGCAAAACTCTGGGGGCTCTGCACATAGCCAAACCAAGACTCAAGGCAAAAGCCCTTCTCCCTAGCCTGTGGCTCTAAAGCAATCCTGCCAAGCGATATGCTACACAACTCCCCATGAATTCAATATTATGACGAAGGAACTAGACAAGGACTGAAGACATCGATCCCATCAAAAGAGGCCCAAATAGCGACCACCCTCCAGTCAGATCGGTACCAACAAACTCTCACAATACCACGACCACAACACACAAAACAGAAGCATCAAAGTAGGTGACCTAGTACTTCGTTGAGTACGATCAACCGTCAGGACGCACAAGCTCTCTGCTTCCTTTATTATCCCCAAGGCCCTCATCGACCCTGGGACGCCGCTTTCTTCATCGACAGTGTCGACTACTTCCCATCGGACATGCATCCGGATCCAGAAGAGGTCAGTCCTCGGGCTGTACACCCACAGTCGAGCATCGCTCTCGCCGACCTTATCGACTACTTCCCCCCAGGCATGCAACTAGGCTAGGAAGGGGTCAGCCTTTGAGCTGTGCACCCACAGTCGAGCATTACTCTCACCGACCTGTGCCAATTACATCCCCCTCCACATTGGGCATCAGATGGCCGCCGTACATGCAACCGGTTCGGGGAGTGGGTCGACTCCTTAGTCGTACACCCGCAATCGCGCACCTTGAAGAACTCGCCGACCTATGCAGGTTACATCCCCCTCCACATTGGGCGCCCGATGGCTGCCATGCATGCAACCAGACCTGGGAGAGGGTCGACTCCTTAGTCGTACACCCGTAACCATGTATCTTTGAAGAACTCACCGACCATTGCAGACTACATCCCCCTCCGAGTTAGGCAGCATATGGCCACCACATACACAACTAGACCCGGGAGAGGGTAGGCTATTTAGTCGTACACCCACAGTCTCGCATCTTCATTGGCTCCATCAGCACCGTGTGGGTGGTAAACAAACACACAAAATAGTACACAGTGAATAAAACAAACTCAATGACTCCTTTATTTCTTCAGGACTAATTCCTTACAGGAGCAACGCTACTTCAAAGAAGGGGACGCAGCAGCAAGTATGCTACTTCAAAGAAGGGGACGTAGCCTCCTTCGATCAAAAGAAGAAAAACACCCTGGCAGCTAGAGACAGCTTTCTGCGAAGCAAAAGAGATGGCTATAGAACCAAGGTTTTCACAGCAACCCCGCCTGCCGTAGCATCAACCTATCACGACCGTCATGAGCACCGAAGATCCCTATGGCAGCAGTGACTCCGCGCAATCCTCGCCTTCACCGGAGGAGATCATCACCGACCCTGAGAGACTAGCCCAAAGGGAGAGCAGAATTTGCCCGACCTCGGCTGTGAGATCAGATACCTTCTTAAGGCGCTTGCGCCGGTGGACGTCTTTAGCTCTTCTCATGAGATCGAGCCTCTACCTTGATATCCATACATCAAGACAGGCGGCGCAAAAACACCAGATGGTACCACGTTAGCAGAAAGATATGTGCCACCAAGAAGCCTCAGGAAGGATACAATATCCTGCTGCGACGATAAAATCAAGAATCATGCATTGCACAAGTGTAGGTAAAACAAACACATGCAAGGATCAACATACCAGATAGACCCGACGGTTTGAGTTCAAGGCAGCTAGTTCAGCGGCCAAGCCAGCACATTGCAAATCCATGGAGCAGCAAGCGTCATCAACAATCTCTCTCTTGCAGGTGTGAAGAAGAAGGGATCTCAAGGCAGAAGAGAAGGAGTCAGGAGGACCCACGGCAAGACTTAGGTGGGTGAGGGGGGCACCGGCTTAAAAAGAAGCGTTACCACAACCATCAATACAGTGAACACCGCTTCAATTGTCATGTGCTTTACGACAGAGAAGGTGAAGCGGTTCGCACTGCATTAACTCTGCCAGTGCATGAGGCGCGTGACTCTGTCAGAGGCAGAACATCTTTTTAGCTTTTCTGCCTACCATGCGGTGACCACAGACGGGAGAAGGAATTATACAGCAACCATTTCTAGTGCAACAAGCGAAGTCCGCGATGGTTCAGCTCACCTATGCTGGTGGATCCCACACTTGAGGGCTCGCGTACACCCGAAGACCTTCATGCTCGGGGGCTTGCACGCCCGAGGACCTCCGTGTCTAGGGCCTCACGTGCTCGAGGACTTCCGTGCTCGAGGGCTCACCCAGCCCGAGGTATGAGTCCCCGAGACCGAAACTCCTCGATAGCTTGCACGCTCAATAGGCCTCGACCTCGCGGGCATCCTGATACACGAGAAGCCCGAACAACAGGACATCAATTTATTCAAAGACTCAAGGCCAATTCCTTTCTAAGTTCATCACATGTTCAAGATTTCAAACACGACCTTTTTTAGCAAAGTCTTAATGAAGACAGGATTATGAAGCAGAAGATTATTATTTGCAAGATATTCTTGAACCCTTGAGCAAAATGTTCCATTTAACTCGAGGCTCGGGGTCTACACCGTGTGGTTGCACCTATGTGGTGCACCTCTTATGAAAGATGGTGGACAAAGGCTTTTCCAAGGATGTCAAAGTTCGACAAAGATGTTGAACTTCCAAGTTGAAAGAGAGCTCCTCCTAGCTTGTTTTTTTTCAAAGATTTCTTTAACCAAGCCGAGAATTGCTCGGGGGCTGCTGTCGAGGGTTTGACCCTCAGGTACCTTACAGTTGGGCTTATTAGACCAGACCAAGGAAAGGCCAAGACCAGCATTGACCATCCGGTATGGCCCATAAACAGGAGTTTAATTTTGATAAGGAAAGTGAAGTCCTTATCGGGTAATTAAGCTTTAGATATGTTATCTAGAGGTTTGTATGTACCAGAATCCTTATAGTTAGGGATTTAACACCCGAGTTAGGTAGGGAATCTAAGTCCTACTCGGGATAGAGTCCTAGGATTATTAGGCTCACCTCCTGAGTATATAAAGGAGGCGAGCCCCCAGAGGCATCTAATCCATCGATCATCAACCTATCTAACTCATCATCAAGCCTTAGCATATTTTTCTTGCTTTCGACGCCCAAGCCTGATCCACCATCATAGTAGACACCAAAACACTAGACATAGGGCTATTATCCTTCGGGAGGCCTGAACCAGTATAAACCTTAGCTCTTGTGTTCTAGAGTCGACTATCGAGTTCGAAGGCACTGCGCTTCCCTTACACAACATTTAATCACCACCTCGAGTACCCTTTTGGATGGACTGATCGGTGATTCACTGACACCCTAGTTCTGAGACCTCGACATCTTCTCGTGTGTAGGCCTCGAGAGTGAGGAAGGAGAACATATGGCTAGTATACTCCAGATGTTCATACCATATGTCCGGTGATAAAAATTGGTTCTTCTCCCTCACACGTGCATCCCGGTCTAAATCAGTAATTTTTGGGGATGCTTCTACTAGCACGATCATTGCTAAAGGTACAGTCAAGGTAAGTAAAAAATTCATGTTCAAAGATGTAGCTCTTGTTGACAATCTGAAATACAACTTGCTTTATGTATCACAAATGATTGATGAGGATCTTGAGGTGTGCTTTAAAAAATTTGGTTGTAAAATTTTTGATGCCTCTGATGATCTTGTGTTCGAGATTTCATGCTTTGGAAGAGTTTTTAAATCTGATTTTGATTTACCTTCATCTTCTAGGATTAAATGTCTAGTTGCCAATGATTCTAAAGATTTATTCTTCTAGCATCATAGACTTGGCCATGTTGGTTTTGATCATCTCACTCGTGTTAGTGGTTTGAATATTATTCGTGGCTTGTCAAAACTTAAAAGTGTTGGTGATTTGGTTTGCTCTTCTTGTCGTCATGCCAAAATGGTTTCTAGCTCACATGCTTCTATTACCTTGGTTATGACAACTGCACCTAGTCAACTTTTGCACATGGATACTGTTGGACCAGCTCGAGTTCAATCTATTGGGGGAAAGTGGTATGTTCTTATCATTGTTGATGATTTCTCTCGATACTCTTGGATTTTCTTCATGGCATCTAAGGATGAAGCTTTTGGTCTTTTTTGAAACTTGGTTCTTAGACTTTTTGTTGAACTCCCAGGAGCACTTAAAGCAATTAGAAGTGACAATGGTACTGAATTTAAGAATTCATCTTTTGAGTACTTTTATGTTGAAAAAGGCATTGAACATCAGTTTTCCTCACCAAGAGTTCGATAACAGAATATTGCTGTTGAATGAAAGAATATAACTTTGGTTGAGATGGCTAGGACTATGCTTGATGAACTTCAGACTCCTAGGAAGTTTTGGCCTTAAGCAATTTCTGTAGCTTGCTATATTTCAAACAGAGTTTTCTTACGATCAAAGCTGAGCAAAACTTCTTATGAGCTTCGTTTTGGTCATAGACCTATTGTTTCTCACTTGAGAGTTTTTAAGTGCAAATGATTTGTACTAAAATCTAGAAATTTGGATAAATTTGAAGCAAGATCTCAAGATGGCATTTTTCTTGGTTACCCTGCTCATACTCATGGCTACCGTGTACTTGTGTTAGAAACTAACAAGATTGTGTAGACTTGTAAAGTCACTTTTAATGAGGCTGGTCCTGGTACTAGACCCGACATTATAGGTACAGGTGCATAGATTTAGAGGGAGGATGAGAGCATCTTTGTCAAAAAAAATGATGATGAAGACGTTGATGCGGTGGCGGTCAGACCAACGTTCGAGTTAGGTCCGGCCAGCACCTCGAGGAAGTCGAGGAGCAATATCGACCACAAGGAGATTAAGTCTCAACAACTTCGAATGCTCCTCGAGAGATCACTTCGTCGCTCGAAGATGTTGTACAAGACACTTCTCGAGATGTTTCTGCCCCTTTGCATATTCAACGTCAACATCCTCCTGAACAAATAATTGGTAATCTCTATGAGCGTGTCACTCGTTCCAGGTTTGCGTCTCCCGACTCTCATGCTCATTCAGCTTTTGTTGCTTCTTTTGAACCCAAAGATATTTCTCATGCTCTAACTGATGAATCATGGATCAATGCCATGTATGAAGAACTTGAAAACTTTGAATGCAATAAAGTCCGAAATTTGGTTGAACCTCCTCAAGGACATAACATTATTGGAACCAAATAGATTTTTCGAAATAAACAGAATGATGATGGTTTAATTGTTAGAAACAAAGCTAAGCTTGTTGCTCAAGGATTCACTCAGGTGAAAGGTTTGGGTTTTGATGAAACTTTTGCTCCTGTTGCTAAAATTGAAGCTTTAGACTCCTTTTAGCCTTTTCTGCATCTAAAGGTTTTAGATTGTATCAAATGGATGTTAAAAGCGCTTTTCTTAATGGTTTCGTCAATGAGAAAGTTTATGTTAAGCGACCACCTGGTTTTAAAAATCCTAAATTCCCGAACTATGTTTTCAAGTTGTCTAAAGCTTTGTATAGATTGAAACAACCACCTCAAGCATGGTATGATAGGTTAAAATCTTTTCTGCTCAAAAATGGTTTTGTTATGGGAAAAGTGGACAAAACATTGTTTCTTTTCAAGCAAGGCAATGATCAACTTTTTGAACAGATTTATGTGAATGATATTATCTTTGGTTGTTCATCTCACTCCTTAGTTTCTAAGTTTTCTAAGCCTATGTGCAGAGAGTTTGAGATGAGTATGATGGGCGAGTTGACATACTTTTTAGAACTACAAATCAAGCAAACAAAAGATGTCACTTTTGTTCATCAAAGTAAGTACACCAAAGATCTTGTTCGGTGTTTTGCCATGAAAAATTGCAAGCCAATTTCTACACCGATAGGAGCTACTTGTACTTTGGATCCTGACGAGGATGGTGAACCTATTAATCAAAAAGAATATCATAGCATGATTGGCTCACTTTTGTATCTCACTGTATCGAGGCCGGACATTCAATTTTCCATTTGTCTGTGCGCTCGATTTCAAGCTTCTTCTCATGCTTCACATCGACAAGCTATCAAGCGTATACTCAGGTACCTCAAGTTTACACAAGTATTTGGCATATGGTACTCTACTTCCTCAAATGTTAGTTTAAGAACTTTTTCTGATGTTGATTTTGGAGGTTGTAGAATTGATAGAAAGAGTACTAGCGGTACATGTCATTTCTTGGGTACATCACTTGTTGCTTGGTCATATAGAAAACAATATTCTGTTACACAATCCACTGTCAAAGCTGAATATATTGCTGCTGCTAGCTGTTGCTCACAAGTTTTTTGGCTTATTTCTACACTCAAGGATTATGAGCTTAATTGTAATCGTGTTCCACTTTATTGTAATAACACAAGTGCTATAAATATTGCTAAGAACCCGGTGCAACAATCTAGAACAAAGCATATTGATATTTGATATCTTTTTCTTAGAGATCATGTGGAGAAAGGTGATATTGTGCTTCTTTTTATTGACATTAAGTTGTAATTGGCAGACATTTTCACTAAATCTTTGGATTCTTCTCGCTTTGCTTTTCTTCGAGGGGAGTTGGGCATTGTTCATCCAATGGGTTTATTTTGAGGGGCAGTTTGCTTTTTCATTTGTATCATAATGCATCCATGTTTATTTTTATACATTGTTTTTATTCCAAATAAAAGAACAAAAAAGAACAAAACATGGAATTTTGATTTTTACCTTTAGTTAATCTTTGTGCTTGCTAGTAATATCTTTTGAAATTGATGGATTACTATTCTTGCTTTCATGTCTTTTAGTATTTTTATGAGCCTATGACATAGTTTTTGAGGGATATGACGCATGGCACATAAATATTCAAGTGAAACATAAAGAAATATATTGTGCTGATCTGGTGGCTAGTTTGAGTTGAAAATGCTTACACATGTTCTAGCTGTGTTTGTTTCACCTGGCAGTTCTATAGCTCGTGCAATGTCAAAACAATCAAATCTAAATGAAAAAGAAAAAAAAAGTGTGCAAAAGCACAGAAAGTTCAAAAAGAAAAGAAAGTGTGCAAAAGCACAGAAAATTCTGCATTCATGAAAAAATGTTTTACCTAGGTCATCTCACGAGACTGCTTATTATTGCACTTTGATATGAACTTAGAGATGATCATAGATGACCAGACCATTAAAATGGAGACTGCTTGTGTGCAAGAACCTCACAATAGGTCATGTGACCGAAGCTCAGGTGGCACCATCAGACTTTGGATCAGTGGTCGTTGTGCTGAGATAGGCACTTGTAAAAATTTCATACAAAAGTTGCATATATCAAATCGGAAATTTTCAATGAATTGCACTTTCAAGAGTACTAAGCGATGTTTTGGTTTTATGGACATGGCTGAATTGTGTGTAAGGTATTTCTCTTAGATTGCTCCTAATAAAAGCCAACATTATAAATCATTGAAATCACTCAACCTTAGTGCTGATTTGAACTTGAGATTTATGTCTTAGTTTCATCTTGAGGCTTTTAGACTTGATTGTTAGCTGGTAGATCTAATTATTTCATTTGTGTTGCAAACCTTGTCACGTGGATTACTTTAGGTACCATTACCACATAAACGGTCTTTAGTGACGGAGCTTTACTGACGGATCAAAGATGTGCGTCAGTAATACAGTATTAGTGACGGACTGTTTTACATGCGTTAGTAATGCTGCATTATTAGTGACGGGTCTAAGTCTGACCCGTCACTAAAGATAATGCACCCCCTTAGTGATAGGTCATGGTATAACATGCCACTAAAGAGGCCCCCTATAGTGACGGGTTATGTTACCACCCGTCACTAAAGAAGGACACCCCCATTAATGACGGGTTGTAGTACCACACGTCACTAGAGGATGTGACCTATAGTGACGGGTGTTGTTTTACCCGTGTCACTAAAGTGCCCGCAACCCTAAGGCCACCGTTAGTGACGCTTTTTTAGGATAACCATCACTGATGACAAGTATTTAACCTCAGACACCGAGCTCCGCACTAATTGCTCCCAGCCGCCGACGACTTCACCCTTGTCTAACTGCCGATCGGCCAAAGTTAAGTCCCTAGGCACCGGCCAGTGACCACACTGCAGTGGCACGCCCACGCCTGTGATGGCGACCCACACTGTTACGTGCTCCGGTGCACCGCCCCCCACCGTAGCTAGCACCAACGTCCGACCGAAGGTATATTTTTTCTCCAATTTTAATCCGCCTATCGTATTTTTGTTCAACAAAGTGAAATAATTATTAAAGTCACTTAACCGATTACGTCGTCTCCTGTTCGGGAGTGTTGGATTATAAATATGATCGGGCAACTGGTCATATTTATAGGAAGACGCTCACGAATTGCCACGCACTTTGGACAGTCCGAGGATGTGTGGCCCGCATAGCTGGACCACGTGGTCCCGTACAGTTCCAGAGAGAGTTTTGGTGGTGTCTTCCTGTTGTTCTCCGGATACACAACCCTCTCGACCCCAAGTCGAGATGTGTATTTAGAGAATAGCGGGGAGATGCTGCCAAAATTCTCTCTAAAACCGTACTGAACCACGGGGCCTAGCTACGCGGGCTGCACATCCCCAGATAGGATTTAGGACCTATCCTTGCCTATTAGTGCCCAAAGTTAAGCATGCTTTAGTTGCAACAAGTCATATATTTGGATATATATGATGGTTGTTTAATTTTTTAATAATTTATAGATGCCAATAACAAGGAGCTGGATGTATCTTGATTGTCGTACTTACAATGAATACTTCAGTGGGATGAAGTCTTTCATGAGTACTGCTAGAGCAGACATAGAAGCTAATGGAAAGACTGCAATGTGGTGTCCATGCTATGACCGTAAGAACGAGAAGAAGTTTACAAATTCAGAATATGTCTACGACCATTTGCTAAGATGTGGATTCAAGAAGGGATATCATATATGGAACAAGCATGGTGAAGACGGAGAAAACGATGGCGAAGTAGATCAGATTGATAGTAAAGATGAAGGTGGGGCTGGTGATACAGATTACTACATGAGCGACAATGATATTTTAGGAATTAATAAAGATAAGTATACTGATATAGTGAACAATGTTGATCAGATGGTGCGTGATGCGGAGGAACAAGTTGCATATTCTGAAGGAGAGTTTGCCCAATTCCAAAAACTTATTCGAGACTCAAAAACACCGATCTATCATGGCTGCAAAGAGAAGCACACGGTCTTATACACTGTCCTGACATTGCTACAAATGAAGGTGACATACGGATGGTCCGATGTGAGTTTTAAAGCATTACTGAATTTTTTGAGGGACATGGTGCCTGAAGAGAATAAGGTGCCTACCACCATGTACCGTGCTAAGAAGATCATATGTCCTCTAGGGTTAGACATAGAGAAAATACATGCATATAGGAATGATTGTGTTTTGTTTCGTGGAGAGTATGCAGACCTTGACAGATATCGAACATATGGGACACATCGATTCAAGAATAGAAAAGACGATGATGAACTGAACGATGGGTGCAATAGAATGAAAGTTTTGAGGATGGTGATATGGTATTTCCCTGTAATCTCCCGTTTGAAGCAGATGTTTGCAAATGCCAATAAGTCTAAATGACTGAGGTGGCACAAAGAGGGCCGTAAGAACGACTCGATGATACGACACCCAGCAGATTCTGCTCAGTGGAGAACAATTAAGGCCACATTTCAATGGTTTGCTAATGATTGCAGAAATATTAGATTTATCATGAGTACGGATGTCGTGAACCCCTTTGGTAACATGAGCAGTGTGCATAGCACGTGGCCAGTATTACTGTTTATATACAACCTTCCACCTTAGCTTTGTAAGAAGCATAAATATATCATGTTGTCGATCTTGATCTCTGGTCCTAAACAACCTGGCAACGACATTGACGTGTACCTTAGACCCTTGGTGGATGATCTGAAAACTCTATGACACGTAGGTGTTGAGGTTTGGGACGAGTACATCCGGGAGTACTTTCAGCTACTTGCCATGTTGTTTGTCATAATAAATGACCTGCCGGCTCATCGTAACTTGTCTGGACAAAGCAAAAGGAAAGGTGAATCTTGCCCACAGTGCTTGGAGGAAACATCGAGCATATGGTTGAACCATTCTAAGAAAGCGGTATACATGCGTCATCGACGTTTTCTTCCAATGTAACACCCAGACAGAAGAATAAAGCTGCAATTTGATGGCACCGTAGAGAAAGAAGGACCTCACAGGCATTTCAGAGGCGCAGAGCTATATGACCAGGTAAAGGACATAAATATTGTACTCGGCAAGCGAAAACGTCCTTCCAACAGTTGTGATGGAATATGGAATAAGAAGTCAATTTTGTGGGATTTTGAATATTAGAAATACCTCGATGTTGGCCATTCCATCGATACAATGCATGTCGAGAAAAACATGTGTGACAGTCTCCTCGGAACAATGCTAAATATACCAGGCAAAATAAAAGAACATGAGAATGCTAGAGCGGATCTTGAGGACATGGGTTTACGACCGGAGCTACATTCATAGCAGATAGATAGAGGAAAGTTCTTGCCTCCATTTGCATCACCCTTTCTAGGAAGGAGAGGAAGGAGTTTTGTGAATTCTTGCATAGCATTAAAGTTCCATCAGGTTACTCGTCGAATATCAGCAAACTTGTCAACCTGAAGGAGCTTACGATGGTTGGTGGAATGAAGACTCACGATTGTCATGAGATGCTTACTCAGATGATTGCTGTCGGAATTAGAAATATGTTACCGGTGGGGGTAAGAGAGGCAATAATGAGTCTGTGTTTTTCTTCAATACAATTGGATAGAAAGTACTCGACCCAATAACGTTAGAAGAACTAGAGAAAAAATAATTCTTGACTCTCTCCCTTCTTGAGATGTACTTTTCTCCATCATTCTGTGATATTATGGTACATCTCACCTCATATCTCGTCAAAGAAATTTTCTTTATTGGACCTATTTTCTTGCATCAGATGTACCCGTACGAGAGATACATGGGTGTTCTAAACAAGTATGTTAGGAACCGTTCTTCACCCGAGGGTTGCATCGCACAGGGTTACTCTAGCGAGGAGGTAGTAGAGTGGTGCGTCGAGTACACAGACCCGAATAACCCAATTGGTGTGCCTCACTCTCGCCATGAGGATAGACTAGCAGGTCAAGGAACCTTGGGCAAACAAACACTCACTCTGGATCCAAAGGCATATGACCAAGCTTATTTCCTCGTGTTGCAACAATCGAGCGAAGTGTCATCATATATCGTTGAGCACAATCACATGCTTTCTGCAGAGAACCTGTCTCGTACCAAAGCTTGGATCGCAAAACAACACATGAAAAGGTTCAATAGCTGGTTTCAAGATCGGATCGCACGATCGAAAACCCTAGTGAGCGAATCGATCAGGCAGCTAGCAGCAGGCCCTATATACACTGTTATAACATATCATGGTTATCATATAAACGGTTATACATTCTATACAGTTGATCAAGATAGCAAGAGCACAAACCAGAATAGTGGTGTTCGTACAGATGCCTACGACAATAACAATGTAAAGAGCACATACTACGATCAGATAGAGGAGATTTGGAAACTTGACTTCCTAGGATTCAAGGTACCTCTGTTTCGATGCCGCTGGGTTAATGGAACAAAAGGCATTACGGTCGACAAGTACGGATTCAGAAGTGTAAATCTAACTTAGGTTGGCTATAAAGAAGAACTTTCGTGCTCGCTAAACAAGTTGCTCAAGTATTCTATGTGCCTGATACGACAAATAAGAAACTTCATGTTGTCCTAGCTAGAAAAAGATGGATTATGGGTGTTGAAAATGTTGTTGATGAGGACGAGTACAATCAGTTTGATGAGATACCTCCTTTCGCCACCTCAATTATGCCACAGGTTAAACTAGACGAGAAGACTCCATACCTGCGCTCCGACCATTCTGAAGGATTGTACGTTAGGAAAGTAAGAAAACAGAAGGTGTAAAGGTGAAATTGTACATATACAAGAAGTGTTGTGTTGCGATGATCACTATTCATTGTAATTTCGTGCACGTTTGTCTTTTAAGTGTAAGATGTATTTATATTGAGTTATGTAATCTATGTGGAATGGAAGTTGAAATACTGAGATATGGGTGGTTTGTACAAATCTTACTGATTTGGGTAATTACCGCCCGTCACTACTTGTCATTAGTGACGGGTGGTGCTGCTCGCCCGTCACTAATGACTAATTTGGCCATACACATAACTGTAGGCAGTTAATGAAGATAAGTAGATGGTACATTAATTACCATTAGTGTAGCTCCTTTAAATACCCTGGCTGCCTGCATTTCGACTTCAGAACTCGAAATGCCTGATCTTCTCTTCTTTATATTCCTACTTCTCTTCTTTCTTGGCCATGGAGGCTTGTGGTGGATGTTGCCTAGCTCGACGCATCCACCGGCATATGGAAGCGTCGGACCAGGCTTCATTCCACACAAACTGATCCATAGCGTCGTTGAACAGTAGCACAGCACTTGTGCGGTCACCTTTATAGGTGATCATTAGTGAAGGGTGGTAACTACTGCCCGTCACTAATGATAAGTCAACAGTGATGAGTGGTAGTTATTACCCATCACTATGTGGAGTCATTAGTGATGGGCGGTAGTTACCACTCATCATTGATGACTCTCGCTTATTAATAGGCGGGTCCTGAAATGAATCGGTACGCTTTTAATTCGCGCAACCCTAACCCTAGCCTCTCATCGCCATCATCGCCTTCGTGCTCCTGGCTGGCCCCACCGTGTTCCATTCCGTCTCAGCCATCCGTTAAGTCCCACTTAGCCTCCGTTCCACCGTCCGTTCTATCGCGCGTGGCCTCCATTCCGTCGTCCGTTCCATCACGCGTGCCTCCGTTTGGTCGTGCGTGGCCGACCCTACTCGCCGTCAACTCGATTGCATCCTCCTCCTCCTCCTCTGACATGGCTATGGTCTGCGATTTGGTGAATGTGTGGATATTTTATGGAAATGTTGCTTTATGGATAATTGGTGAAAATGTTGCAATATGGATAATTTGTGGAAATGTTGCTTTGTGGATAAATTTTTACTAAATTTGCTCAATGAAGATGATGCTATTTGTGAAATATGAGGATGTGTGTGACAATTAAGATTCATTTTTTGGTTTTCACAAATTTGTTCATGCAATGATCTCTTATTATGTGCTAAGATTATTGTTTCTACATTTTATTCATGCAATGTTCTTTCATTATGTGTCTTTCATAGTTTCATTACATGCAATGTGGAAATGTTCTTTTATGAATTGGTTGTCACACACACCTATGAATTAAATTATAGCCTAGTGGCGAGGAGGCCATTAAGTTGACAACCCAACATCTGAGAGCAATCATGTTCAACGTACATTCGGTTACATTCATATGGTTATTAAATTTTTGTTTGTAAAATCATCTAAGAGAAATTGTTTCAGTTACATTCCGATGGTTATTAAATTTCATGTTGTATGTACCTCCGTTCGTTATAATATTGTTCTCATTACATTATTTTTATTTCACTTTTTAAATTAATGTTATTTGTTACATTTCTATTTCATCCTAATTAGAGTATTCTTATTATTTCAGTTGGTTTTTCAAGAGTCTCTTGTTTCTTACCTCATTCTAAACAAATTTTGAAAAACGAGTTAGAGTCGCGCAACCGATTACGTCGTCTCCCGTTCAGGAGTGTTGGATTATAAATATGACTGGGCAACTGATCATATTTATAGGAAGACGATCTTGAATTGTCCACGCACTTTGGACAGTTCGAGGATGTGCGGCCCGTGTAGCTAGACCACATGGTCCCGTACGGTTCTAGAGATAGTTTCGGTGGTGTCTCCCTATTGTTCTCCAGATACACAACCCTCTCGACCCTAAATCAAGACGTGTATTTGGAGAACAACGGGGAGATGCTGCCAAAATTCTCTCTGGAATCGTACGGGACCATGGGGCCCAGCTACGCGGGCCGCACATCCCCGGATGGGATTTAGGACCAATCCTTGCCTATTAGTGTCCAAAGTCTAGCGTCGTACGTTCGTACATTTTTTGTAATGAAACAATAAGGTATCCCTTCTCTTAATGTTTAGATGTCTACCCGTTCCTCTGCTAGGTCTTCTAGCTCCACCGACGATGTCGAGCTAGCAATCAAGAAACTAAGGACGCAAGCAAAGTGGCCAACGGACAAGATAACCGTCAAGGTGGTCGACAGTGATAGCCTGCCAACAGATAAAGCGGCCTTACAGTGGCTGAGGAAGCTTGCAGGACTTATTGCACAGGAGAGGATCTAGTTGACCCTGAGGAAGTTCGAAGATCTCAGTCAAGAGCAGAAGACTGCACTCTTCAACGATGGGATCAACAATTTCCTCGACTTTCCCGAGAGCACAATGGTGGCAGCTATAAGGACTACGATAAAGATGATATCCAAGCTATGGAGGTCTCATTAAAGCAACATTGTCTCAAACTTCGTTGCCAAATACCTCGAGCTCTTCACAAAGTACCCGTACCTGAAAAAGGAAGACTAGGCGTAATTTGTCAATATGAAGAGCTCAGCCGATTTCAAGGCAGAAAGCTCTGCCAAGAAAGAGCTCCATGCTAGAAATAAGCTACCTCACAACCTTGGCACAACTGGTTACGTGGGGATGAAAGATTGGTGGTTGGCTAAAGATGCCAAGATGGCCTCTGAGGGCAAAAAAAATCCGTGGCAACAGTTTCTCGGCAGAGTGCAATCATTTCTAAGGGCCCGGGGGAGACTGACAGACAGCGGTGAAGTGATGTGGACCTCGAGCGAAGCAACGTTAGTGGCTCAGAAGGTCAGAGATCTAGCCATGCAAACGTCAGAAGGTTCATTCACTGTCGTGCCAGAGCAGGATAAGCTAGCAAGTGCTCTTGGTAACCCAGAGCACCCTGATCGCATGCAGGGCGTCTCTAGTTCGCAAGGCTGGAAGCATGGTTTCCTGGATAATGCTGACATGTACAAGAAGTAAAGAAGGTCCGGGGGAATCGATGTGGAAGCGCTCTCTGTGAAGATCAAGAAGGATCTATATGCAGATATTGTGAGAAGCTTAGCTCAACAAGGTATCATCCTTCGAGATCAAGCTACATTGGATAGCCCTACTTGTGTTAGAAAGAGCAGCTGTGCATCAAGAGAGGTCGAGCAGCAACGACCAACTGTGACCCCACAATCTTGTAGCGGCGGTTTGGATGACACGATTGACCGGCTAACTGAACCAACCACGTGCAAGCTTATAATAAAGCCTGGGGGGTTTCAGATTGAGGTGGCAAGGAGTGTGGTCTACCCATATCAGTATGAGCTGCATAACTTGTCAATAAGGGAAGGATTTGCAGTGGTGTCTATCGATTTTGTGCACCCTAATGGAGAAGACATCGTATTGCCTATTCCTCCGAATAACGAAATCATCACTCTGCATGATGCACATCTAATAAGGGTACAATGGAAACGAGTAGAGATGCCAAGACTACTGCAAGCCAGGCTCGTGCTCAACCTCCTGCAGCTCAACTACTTGTTGCTCAACCTCCAGCTACTCAACCTCTTGCTACGCCTGCTGCTCAACGTCCTGCACCTATCGAGCAAGGTAAAAATGCCGCCACTGTGCCACCGCCCAAGAAGACCAAAACAAAGAAGGCCGCCGACAGAAAGTCCAAAAATGTTGCGAAGCCTAATGTGGTGTTAGCCTTGACTCAAGCACACTCTAAGTGCCAAGCTGACAAGGCTTTGCTCCCTCAAGATCAGCTAAGGAAGGGTGAGCAAGCCTTAATGGACCTCCATGCATTCTACCTAACTGGCTGCAACAACAATAAATTTTTAGTTACTGTAACGTACAAGCAACAAAATTTTTGGACCAGCGACAACTATTTTTTTGCTTTGCTTCAAGGATCTATATGATCTTTTCAACTTGGACGCTCTCGACATCAGCTTGCTATAGTGCTGGACATTGTAAGTCGCTTAACCTAGTCTTTCAATTAAAGTCGATACGTTATTATGTGGTATTAACTACTCTTTTATATCTGCAGGCTAATGTGGCAAGAATGCAAGAAGTGACCATTCAAATTTCTTGACCCACAGCTGTTAGCAATGGCAACCATCGAGAGTGATAGGGAGTCATGCGTCGAATATATATGTAAGGTACTCACCGATTGCACCACAAGAGAATAATTTTTAATGGGCATACACCACTTGAATGGACATTATGTTCTACTACTCTTTGCCCCCAAGTGGAACATTGTACGGTACATTGACTCGGTAAGACCGTTGGGATCGAATGGTGATCGCACCGAGAGGGACTTCTCGGTAATCAAAAGTATAATCGACGAGAAATGTTTTCTTCACTTTATTACTACAAGTTTAACCTTTAACCTATTCTCACTTAACTCAATTTTGTTGTACCTCGTTACAGAGTTTTTGGTGTCGGTCTTAGGACATCAAAAGCAACGCAACGCCGACAGTTGGTGCATAAAACTGCAATATCGGTAAGTCTCTAAATGTTTGCCCTTTCAACTTTAATGTGTCGTCCAAACTAATCGTGTATTTTCATAACAGTGCTACAGTCAATCTCCTAGAAACCAATGCGGGTTTTATATTGCACACCATATGATGTTGGCCTTGAAGATAGCGGATTTTAAATCACCTGACGTAAGATATTATCATGTACTTCGTTTCTGTGTTGAATTTACGTTTCACTTATGTAAACATCGACTAACGTAAAAAACTGAATTTATAGGAATTCAACGTACCTGAAGGCAATCTTAGCGAGGCTGACTTGCAGGACATCCGTTCACGGCTAGCGGCATTTCTTGTGGAGCGAGTCTTCAAACCGGCTAGCGCTTTCTATTATAAAGGCTAGAATTAATGTTTGTTGGTTATGAACTTGTGATGTAATATAACTTATAACATTTGGTGAAATCTATGATGTTTGTAATATAACTTTTGATGTATGCTTTATTTGTGCAATACAATTTGTGATGTTATCATTCTGTGATGAATTCTGTGTTATTTGCAATGTACAATGTTAGCTACCAAATCCTGGCTTTGATTCAGGATGCAGCCTAAAAAAATTATTTTTTATAATATGACCATAACATTAGTGACGGGTCTAAATAAATACCCATCACTAAAGTCTCCTAATAGTGACGGGTATCAGTTACTCCGCGTCACTATTGTTTGACCTTTAGTGATGGGTCACCATATTCACCCGTCACTAAAAGGGGTCATGCCAGACGCGGCGTAGACCTGAAGGGACCCTTTAGTGATGAGTGTTTACCCATTTCTAATGATAGGGCTTTACTAACACGATAAGAGTGATAGGGGACATGTTCGTCACTAATCTATGTTATAACCCATCACTAAAGTGCTTTTCTATGGTAGTGTACACTTCAAAGCTCTCAAATAAAAAAATAGTGTTCTCATGATAATTTCTCTCTTTTGCTTCCTTGATGAAATCATTGTCAAGGGGGGAGAAATTGGGGAGAAATTGGTTTTTGATAAAATCATTGTCTTTTGCAATCAATTTCCGATGGAGTTTTTTATTGTTCTTTGAAAAACTTTGGAGGAGAAATGCTTGTGCTTGTGCTTTCAAAAATCAAAAATTTCTTCATGCTTTTTAATGGGTTTTTTTAATAATGTTGCTAATGTGTTCATCAAGGGTGATATTGTGAGATCATGTTATGATCATTGATAAGTGATGAACAAATTGGTTTTGATGTCGATATGTGATGCACAGGTTGGATTTTATTGGTTTGAGTGGTCGGGCAATTTGGTCGACCTATCGAGCACTCTTGTCAGGCACTTAGCACTCAGCCCTCGAGAAATTTCAATCCTCGAGAGTTTTCAGCACACGAGAGAATTTCAGCACTCGGGATTTTGGATCACTCGGATTTTTGATGTTTGAGTCAGATCATGTGCATTAAATTGTTTATTCCATAAATACGCAATGTTTATGGTTGATTGGAATGTTTGAGTTAGGTTGGAAAAAATTGATTGGACTGATTGAATCAAGATGGAAAGAACTTATGCTCGGGAAAAGGGTTTCTTAGTTTGTTCATGTGCAGGCATTGCTTGAGGGCGAGTCGTGGTCGATGACGGGATCGGAGCTAGGCACGGGGAGGAGTTGAGGCTCAGAATGGTCAAGGATGTCATGCGGGACGCTCGGGCTAGTGGATACGGCACGTGAAGATGAGGTTTCCATATGTCATACGCGGGGATGCATGCGAATATGAAAAGGATACGAGGTTTCTATATGGCATACGGGGGATGTGTGCAGATATGGAAAGGAGACAAATTCAGAAGGAGTTAGGATTTGTTGGATTCATAAGAGAAATGGATTCCTAGTTGGATTAGGATTCCAAAAGTTGTTAATTTCGTGGCTCATGGTGACAACTATGATGGGAATATAAAAAGACTAGAGGGGAGAGTAAAACAGAGGTAACATGAAGAAGGGAAAAATTAGGGTTTAGCCTTTTACTCTCCATCTAGGGCTTTGTATGTGATTTAGTGAGGGGTGCTTTGGATTGTACCTTGTAAACACATGCAATAAAGATTCATCTTCAAGCATTAAGGAGTGTCGTATCACGTTCTTTCTTCTTAATGTTCATCTGTTTGGATCGTTTTGGCTTATTCTGTGATTTTACTTTTACTTGCGACTTAAATCAAATTGATTTATCCAAAACCTTGCTAGGATATTAAGAAAGAGATCTACAAATTTTTAATGGTTAATTCCTCGTACTTTAAGAGTAATTAAGGTTTTAATTTTTGGATCGGATCTGCTCTGTTTTTACACTGCAGCAAATCTCAGGAATCATAACTTTTTATTGGAAACTCAGATTTGAGTGAAATCTCCCAGGAAAGTTTCGTATTAAAGTCTAGTTTCTTGTGTTAAAATTTTAGATCAATTAGAATTACGGTTTTAAAGTTACGCTCATTTTACCATACCTTGGTCAGGCTATTTTCAGCTCTCGGGAGTGCTCTCGAGAAATTTGTTGAGTCCTCGAGAAAGCCCTCAGGAAATTCGAGAACTCCTCGGAAAATTTCCTTAGTCCTCAGGAATTTTAGTTTGGTCAGGGATTTTGCTGATTGGTTAGGAATTAACTTTCTGATTTTGTTTTTGGGGTTATTTTTGGGGTACTGCAACCATTCACCCCCTCTCTGGTTGCCGTGGTTAGCGTATTTTGATCTTATATTATGAGACACTGTTGAGATTTGATGTGTCATCAGTAGGTCTTAGTAGTGTTTATATAAAGTCCTTAGACCTGAGATCACCATAGTTCCTAACATGCATGGTAGCTTATTTTGGGACTACTAAATGCCATTCTATAATTGGGTAGTAATAAAAGTAGTCATCGGGTCTGCTATGAAATATGTAGCGGGATGTGAGTGATAAAGATGGGATTTGCCCCTCCTTATGGGAGAGATATCTCTGGCCCCTCGATGTAATGGATTATGAAAGTGCATAACCATGCTAATGTGATTAAGGAGATAATCACATATTATAATTTAATAAGGAGATGAAGAGAGAGATTGAGCTATTGATCGGATGACACAAGTCTTACCTTGTGCTCGATCAATATCATGAAGCAAATGGATTTGTATATGAGAACATTACAAGGTTTAGTCGATATAATCTTTACATATACTTGGGTTAATATGTT
The DNA here is from genome assembly GCA_000418225.1 of Zizania latifolia. Lineage (NCBI taxonomy): Eukaryota > Viridiplantae > Streptophyta > Magnoliopsida > Poales > Poaceae > Zizania > Zizania latifolia. Next base: position 4,941 of record KE372858.1, on the reverse strand, counting down.
TTGCTAGAGGCCACTGTTAACGGAGTATTAGAAAGGAGTTTCCATACATTAACCAAGTTATACTTGAACCTACAGGGTCGCACACTTAATGGGTTGGTACAACTAGATTCAAATAGGATTCGAATCGAGCACCGTGTGTACCCCCTCTTGTATAGCGTCATGGTTCACATCAGTAGACAGAATACGATTCTATGTCTAACTTATTTTTGTAGAGAATGATGTGAATGGTATGGCCATATATTCTGTAAGAGATGTATGTGATGCATGTAACTCTTATGCATGGCTTACATGCCATAATTATTCGGCTATTGAATAGATATCTCTGCTGTATTTGCTAATCTACGTGTCGACTTAGACGCTTGATTTGTAATATTTTATTTCTAGCTATGGTAGCCTAGACATAAGATTGCAAGATATCAAGCATGATGGCCTGAAGGAATGATGTAGTGGATAGAGATCATCTACATCAATATGGAGATCACCATATGTTGGGCCATACTAATTCATAGTTAAAAGTGTTTATCTGTGATATTTTATATCTTATTCTCATGCTATATCATGTTTGATATGATGCCATGATAGGATAGAATCCCTCAAAAATTATGTTTCGATGTCTTTCCAATTGCTGCACCTAACATGGCGATGTTCTTCGTTTGGTGGGTCTGCCAAAGCAGAGTGCAGGTGATTACCATTGCTAGTTGGGTTAGATGTCAGACATCTATGTGCGGAAGCTTTTGGTTTGTTTAATAAGGTTATCAAAATAGTTTTGGACCTTAGGACATCAGGTTGGAGCCAAAGCATAGAGATGTTAACCCAACAAACAGGAGTTACATAGAGATGTGATTAGCAAGGTGTTGCTTACCCATGTCATTAATTTCTATCAGTGGTGCCAAAGCTCACTAGAAATTAGTGAAATGTGGATCCTGACCCACTGTGTAAACTAGAGGGAGGTCATAGTGGAAGAATATTTTATTAAATAGTTTAATAAAAGATTAACATAAACATAGGTGCTAAACTTTGTATATCTTATGTTGTAGATAATGCCAGTCTCTACCACATCTAGTTCTTTTAATTTACGATCTATTCTTGAGAAAAAAAAGCTTAATGGAACAAACTTTATGGATTGGTATACATATTTGAGAATTGTTCTCAAATAAGAAAGAAAATAATATGTTCTTGAAAGTCCTTACCCTGATGATTTGTTGGATAATGCTACTATGACTGTACGACGTGCCTATGAGAAGCACACTAATGATGTCCTTGATATAAGCTGTCTCATGCTTGCCATAATGTCGTCTGAGCTTCAAAAGCAATATGAGAACACGGACGCTTACAATATCATTGTGGGACTGCGTGGCATATTTGAGTACCAAGTGAGGGCCGAGAGGTTCAACACCCAAGCTCTCGTTTGTGTGCAGGCTTGCTAAGGGAAATCCCATCAGTCCCCATGTTATCAAGATGATTGGCTATATTGGGAGTCTGAAAAAGCTTGGTTTTTCTCTTAGCCAAGAGTTAGCTACTGATCTGATTATTCAATCCCTGCCATCCAGTTTTAAACCATTCATACTGAATTATCATATGAATAGTATGTATAAAAACTTGATAGAACTGCATGAGATGCTGAAAACCGCCGATGAGAGCATTAAAAAAACAGTAATCATGTAATGCTGATGCAAAAAGGCAAATGTCAACCCTGAGTAAAGAAATGTGCGGTCAAAATAAAGTTAACTCCCAATGAGATCGTGACTACTTCCAAGACCAAGCATGACAAGAAAGGGGTGACTCAATATGCAGTTTGCTTTTACTGCAAGCAGTCAAGTCACTAGAAAAGGAACTGCAAGAAGTACTTGAAAGATCTTAAGAAGAAGGGAAGTACGACTTCTGCTTCAAGTATAAATGTTATAGAAATCAATGAACAATGGTTGTTCAGTGTATCTTAGAGATATGTTCTATTGTCATGTTTCATTGGTAACTGGATTATACATTTTGAACCTTTAAGGGTCACCTGTCTATAACATTAATACAAAAAGGCAATGCCTCAATGATTTAAATCCCACATTTATCTAGCATTGTCATTTGGGCCATATAAATGAGAGACGCATGGAGAAGCTCCATAAAGATGGTCTTCTTGACTCATTTAATTTTGAATCACTTGAGACATGTGAATCTTGTTTACTTGGTAAGATGACAAAGGCTCCTTTTATAGGTCAAAGTGAGAGGGCAAGTGACTTATTGGGACTAGTACATACTGATGTATGTGGTCCAATGAGTTCATCTACTAGAGGTGGTTTTAGTACTTCATAACTTTTACCAATGACTTTAGTAGATATGGGTATATCTATCTAATGAGGCATAAGTCTGAATCCTTTGAAAAGTTCAAAGAATTCTAGAATGAAGTACAAAATCATTTAGGTAAAACAATCGAGTTTCTATGATCGGATCGTGGAGGGGAATACTTGAGCCTTGAATTTGGTAATCATCAAAAGGATTATGGAATTGTTTCACAATTGATTTCGCCTGGAACACCTCAATGGAACAAGGAATTCGAACAGAGGAATCGTACCTTATTAGATATGATCCAATCAATAATGAGCCAATGTGATCTTCCATTATCATTTTAGGGATATGCTCTTGAAATAGCCGCTTTTACACTTAACAGGGTTCCATCAAAGTCAGTTGTGAAGACTCCATATGAGATATGGACAGGACAACATCCTAATCTATCTTTTCTTAAAATTTGGGGTTGTGAAGTTTATATAAAGCGTTTACAGTCTGATAAAGTTACTCCAAAATCTGACAAGTGCTTCTTTATCGGGTATCCTAGGGAAACCAAAATATATTGTTTCTATAACAAGGAACTCGGCAAAGTGTTTGTCGCCCAACATGGTGTATTCAAGGAGAAAGAGTTTCTCTCGAGAAGGGTTAGTAGGAGCTCGGTGCATCTCAAAGAAGTTCGAGAAATGCCTGAAAATATTTCAACTTCCACACAACCACAACAGGATAATCAAGGTATTGAAGAACCTGTTGTAGATACAACAACACCACGTAGGTTAGAGAGGTTGCACCGAGTGCCTGAGAGGTACATGTTCTCGACCACATGGGATTGAAAAGGAGTTTCCGTACGTTAACCAAGTTATATGTGAACCTACAGAGTCGCACATTTAACAGGTTCAAACAACTAGATTTTAATAGGATTTGAATCAGGCACAATTTGGATAGAGATCTAAACGGTTTGGATAGAGATCTGAGTAGAGTCTTGGTTGGGCCTGGAAGGGGCCAAGCCAGAACGTCTATATATATGAGGGTGCAGGACACAGGGAAGATAGTCACAAGACGCTACGAACAACAACATATGGCACATCACAATAACGATGACGTGATGTCGGGCTGGCACTCCCGGTCGGCCGGTGCCCTGGCCCATATAAAAGCTACCAGCCCCAGTCCGCGCGCCACCCACCATTACCGTTACCATCGTCCCATGGCTGCTGCCATACGATATCGATAAGGGCGGTAGCATCAAAGCTTCGTCGATGGTGGCGGCTGCATGCTTCCTCCTCTTGCTGGCCATGGCCGATGATGCCACCGCGGCACCGGTGGGAGAGGTGGCGGCGGTGCTGGCGTCAAGGAGGTTGGAGGAGACGGTACTAGAGTTGGTGCCTCTGCCGTCGGAGCTCAACAAGGTCTAGAGGTGGGTGTTACAATCGACAAATATGCATATTTCTCCGGCCTCACAATATCCAAAACGACAGGTTTGCCTCCGCAACGACAAGTGCCTTTCCGGTGCCCAGTAGTCTGTTCCTCCACCCGGATCGCACTACCATAGAAAACCCTATTAGTGACGGGTAATAACCTATATTAGTGATAAGTAAGTCTACCGTCACTCTTATCGCATCAGTGATGTAACATCATTTGTAACGGGTGTTTACCCGTCACTAAAGGGTCAACCTTTAGTGACGGGCAACAGTTTCACCCATCACTAAAGGTGGGTCTATCGGGTCACCTGTTATGGCCCTTTAGTGATGGATCGTAATGTCATCCGTCACTAAAGGGTTCTTCAGTGACGGGTAATTATTGTCACTCGTCACTAATATTATGGTCATTTAAAAAAATTTGTATTTAGGCTGCATCCTAAATCAAAGCCAAGATTTGGCAGCCAACATTCCGGAGCATATCACAGACAATTCATCACAGAACACAAACAATTTATCACAGAAGATTTATAACCAAATTAATATCGCATATATTAACTTCTAACTCGTTATCTCAAAAAACATGGCTAAAATAAAGTTTTATAAGATTAACTTCTAACTTCTAACTTCCACTAGGGCATTTCCTAAGAGCGATATCAAGAGCTTAAATAGTGTCGTTCGGAGATTCTCTTTTATGGTTAACTTCTAACCCGCCATGAATTGCTTAAGGCTGTACATATCTAGTTTTGCAGCCTCTTTTATGGTTACCCTGTACTCCTTCTCCCTGAAGAAAAAAGAATCAATACACACTACTGGAAAGCGAAATATTCCTGTCGGCGGAGCAATTTTCTGTCGGTTTTTTAATCGCCGACAGGAATAAAACATATGGACTGTCGGTTTGGAGTTTACCGACAGGGAAAATTATTTTTTCTAACGGTTTTTCAATTGCCGACAGGGAAATTGGTTAATGGATTGACGAGTGAAAAGAACTGACAGAAAAAAATTCAAAACGACAGAAAATTACTCTATTTCTGCGACGGTTTTTGAATTGCCGGCAGGAAAATTATGAATGAACAGTAAATCATGTTGTTTCTTTGAGGGATTTTAGACTACCGACAGGGAAATTGTCCAAAAAAATTCAGTCTCCCGCCGCTCATTTTCGACAACGCGCCAAAAATCACGCCCTCTCACTACGCCCTTCCGCCCAGCCCTCCCCAGCGCCGCCACCATGGCCGGTGCCGTCCCCCTCGCG
>KE372857.1:1189860-1207982 GCA_000418225.1 Zizania latifolia | reverse complement strand
AAGGACGCGCTTCATCGTCTCTACTTCCGCTGCCCGAACGCGCCTCATGGCTTGAGGTAACGATCCATGATCCCATTACACGCATGGTTCCTACGCTAATGGGGTAAATTTTTGAAATTAAGCGCTAGCGTAGCCTCCCCATAATCCAACAGTGGTATCAAAGCCTATGTGCGTAGTGTTCGATCAAGATCGATCATATATAGGTGATATGTGGTGGAAATAGATCGGATCTATTGTTTTTTGTCGGATTTTTGGAAGTTCCGGGTGTGACCCAGAAGTTCCGGGCCGAAATAAACTTTGATACAGAATGTTATTTTCGGAAGTTCTGGTTGGACTGGAAGTTCTGGTTGAACCTGAAGTACCGGACATAAATAAATTTTGAGTCAGAAGGTTATTTTTGGAAGTTTCGGGTATGACCCGGAAGTTCCGGGTCTAAATAAATTCAAGTCAGAAGGTTGATGTCGGAAGTTTCGGGCCCTTCGACCGGAAGTTCTGGGCCTCTGAGCCGAAAGGTTCAGGCTTGTTTCAGTCACATCTAATTCCGTCTAACTTATTTTTGCAGAGAATGTTGTGACTGGTGTGGCCTTGCAATGTATAAGATACAAGCATGTAATTTTTATGGCCTGCGTGTCATGGTTAATTGCAGCCCAAGGCTGTTCAAATGTTGTTCGACCTGCGCGTCGACATGTGATGCTTCTGCTCATATAATTAGTGTAATGCTATTAGAAGTAATCGACTGATACAAGTTCATGGAGGCTTGAAGCATGATGACCCGAAGGACATGAACCATGGAGATGGAGATCACCATGTGAAAAGGGCCATACTATGTCACAGTTAATATGATTGCCTGTGATGTTTTTTTATATTCCTGTCATACTATTCTTTCATGTTCTATGTGCGGTAGGCATCGTTACCATGTTAGAATAGTTTCCCTCAGAAAATTAAGTATTGATGCTCTTTCCAATAGCTGCATCTACAAAGGTTTTGATCATTGCATGGTGGGTCTGCCAAAGCAGGATGCCATCTTTTATCTTAATCAGTTAGGGTAGATATCGGACACCACATTCATAGTATTGTTTGCTTAACAAAGCTATCAAAACGGTTTTAGGCTTTGGGGCATGGAGTTGGGAGTCGGGCATTGGATGCTACCCCAACGAACAAGAGTCACATAGAGATGTGATTAGCAAAGTGTTGCTTACCTATGTCACTAATCTTCTAGCAGTGATGCCAAAGCTCACTAGGAGTTAGTTGAATGTGGATCTTGTCCCACTACATGTCGTAAGAGGGAAAACAATTGTATATCATGTAGTGGAGCATCTTTTATTTGATAGAAGATTTATATAACATAGTGCTGAATCTTGTATTTTGTTGTAGATCATGGCACCTGCTGCAAAGAACACTTTTGTTTTTAATCTGCGATCAATTCTTGATATGGAAAAGCTTTTTGGAACAAACTTTATTGACTGGTATAGAAACTTGAGAATTATTCTCGAACAAGAGAAAAATGAATATGTTCTAGAGGTCCCCTATCCTGATGAACCAGCTAATAATGCATCTGCAGCTGATTGGTGGGCTTATGAGAAGCATGCCAACGATTCACTCGAGGCTAGTTGTCTCATGTTTACCAGTATGTCCTTTGAGCTTTGGAAGCAAGATGAGAACAGGGATGCCCATAATATGATTATGGGACTCCAAGGCATATTTGAGAATCAAGCTCGGGCCGAGAGGTACGGTACCTCAAAGTCCTTGTTTGTGTATACAACTGGTTATTGGCAAAGGAACTGCAAGTTGTACTTGGAAGAACTCAAGAAGAAGAAGGGAAGTGAGACTTCCGCTTTCACTTCAAGTATAAATGTTATTGAAATTAATCTTGCTACTCGTTCAAGTGATTCATGGGTATTTGATACCGGATCAATGATTCATACTTGCAAATCGTTGCAGGGACTGAATAGGACAAGAAAGTGTACAAGAGGTGAATTGGATGTTCACGTCAGCAATGGTGCAAAAGTTGCTGCGTTGGCCATCAACGTTTATTCTTTGTCGCTACCCTCAGGATTAGTGTTGTTTGATATTTTTGAATGGTATGCTCTATGGTGTTTTTCCATTGTTGAATGGCTTGTATATTCTGAATCTTGAGGATACACACGTTTAAAACATTAATACGAAGAAAACTCGACTAAATAATTTGAATCCTACCTATATATGGCATTATCGTTTGGGTCATATAAATGAGAAGCGTATGCAGAAGCTCCACAGAGATGGGCATTTGGAGTCATTTGATTTTGAATCGTTTGACACATGTGAGTCTTGTTTACTTGGCAAGATGACTAAGACGTCTTTCACTGGTCGAAGTGAGAGGGCAAACGAGTTATTAGCCATTGTACATACTAATATATATGGACCAACGAGTTCTACAGCCAGAGGTGGCTTTCAGTACTTCATAACTTTTACCGATGATTTTAGTAGATATGGTTACATCTACTTAATGAGGCATAAGTCAGAATCATTTGAAAAGTTCAAGGAATTCTAGAATGAGATACAAAATCATATAGGCAAGACAATTAAATTTCTACGATTGGATCGTGGAGGTGAATATTTGAGCCATGAGTTTAATGATCATCTGAAGCAATGTGGAATTATTCCACAGCTGACTCCACCTAGTACACCTCAGTGGAATGGGGTGTCCGAGCGGAGGAACCGAACCTTATTAGACATGGTCCGGTCGATGATGAGTCAAACTGATCTTCCATTGTCTTTCTAGGGATTCGCTTTAGAAACTGCTGTTTTCACACTAAACAGAGTTCCATCCAAATCTGTAGAGAGGACACCATATGAGATATGAATTGGGAAGCGTCCCAGGCTGTCTTTTCTAAAAATATGGGGTTGTGAGGCCTATGTAAAACGTTTGACGTCTGATAAGCTCACCCCTAAATCTGATAAATGCTTCTTTGTGGGATATCCTAGGGAAACCAAATGATATTACTTTTATAACCGGGAATAGGGCAAAGTGTTTGTCGCCCAAAATGGTGTTTTTCTTGAGAAAGAGTTTCTCTCGAAAGGGGTTAGTGGGAGCACGGTGCAACTCGAAGAGGTTCGAGAATCACTAGAAAGTGTTTTAGCTCCTACTGAACCGCAACTCGACATGCAAGAGATTGCAGATCCTGTTGTCGAGACACTAGCCCCACTTCGGTCGGAGAGGTTGAGTTATGCGCTTGAGCGATTTGCATTTTTAACCACTAGGCAGCGTGACATATTATTGTTGAACAATGATGAACCAAAGACCTATTCGGAAGCAGTGATGGAACCAGACTCTGAGAAATGACTTAGAGCTATAAGATCCGAGTTAGAATCCATGCGAGAGAATCAAATTTGGAACTTGGTCGATCCACCTGATGGTGTAAAAACTATCGAGTGTAAATGGATTTTTAAGAAAAAGATAGACGTTGATGGAAATGTTCACATCTATAAAGCACGATTGGTGGCGAAAGGTTTCAAGCAGATTCAAGGTATTGATTATGATGAAACGTTTTCGTCCGTCGCTATGCTAAAGTCTATCCGGATCATCCTAGCAATTGCCGTATTTTATGACTATGAGATATGGCAAATGGATGACAAAACGACATTTCTTAATGGAAACCTAAGTGAGGATGCGTACATGACACAGCCTGAAGGTCTTGATGATCTAGAGAATGCTGAGAAAGTTTGCAAGCTGCAAAGGTTCATTTATAGGTTGAAGTAGGCTTCTCGGAGTTGGAATCTTCGTTTTGATGGGGTAGTCAATGGGTTTGACTTCATCAAGAACGAAGAAGAGCCTTGTGTTTACAAGAAGGCTAGTGGGAGCTCACTTGTGTTTCTGGTCTAATATGTAGATGACATATTGTTGATCGGAAATAATATTCCTATGCTAGATGCTGTCAAGTCTTCGTTGAGAAAAAGTTTCTCAATGAAAGATCTTGGAGAGGCAGCATATATTTTGGGCATAAAGATCTATAGACATAGGTCAAGAAGGTTAATTAGATTAAGCCAAAGCATGTACATTGACAAGGTATTAAAACGGTTCAATATACAGAATTTTAAGAAATGTTTTCTGCCAATGTCACATGGTAATTCTCTCAGCAAGAGTCAGTGTCCTCCGACAGCTGATGAGCTGGAGAAGATGAGTGCGATCCCGTATGCCTCCACAATCAGATCCATCATGTATGCCATGCTTTGTACACGCCTATATGTTTCTTATGCTCTAAGTGTTACGAGCAGATACCAGTCAAACCCGGGTAAAAGTCACTAGGCAGTAGTAAAAAGTATCCTTAAGTACTTGAGAAGAACTAAAGATATGTTCCTGGTCTATGAAGGTGAGGAGGAGCTCGTTGTAAATGGTTACACCGATGCCAGCTTCCAAACCTACAAGGACGATTCATGATCATAGTCTGGATTTGTGTTCTGCCTCAATAGAGGCGCAGTGAGTTGAAAGAGTTCCAAGCAAGAAACAATTGCAGATTCAACAACTAAGGCCGAGTATATTGCAGCTTCGAAAGCTGCGAAGGAGGTAATTTGGATCAGAAAGTTTGTTTCTAAGCTGGGTGTTGTCCCTAGTGCGTCCAGTCTAGTGGACCTCTATTGTGATAATAGTGGTGCCATTGCGCAAGCCAAGCAGCCTAGGTCACACCAGAAGTCTAAACACATACTTCGGTGCTATCACCTGATCCGTGAGATTATAGATAGAGGTGATATGAAGATATGCAAGGTGCACATGGATTTGAACATTGTAGATCCGTTGACGAAGCCTCTCTCACAGCCCAAGCATGAGGCGCACTTGAGCTCTATGGGTATTAGATACTTACGTGAGTGAGTCGAGTATATGTGAGAAGAAGTTGTTTTGTCTATGCTGATGTATATTTGGATAATTTGTTATCTTATTCCTTGAATAAGTATCTTTTACATTGATCAGCAAGTACGTGACTTGTTTGTGAGACTCTTTGTGTTACGATGTTATTCTAAATGATTTCTGATCTGAGATTGTCATGTGGAACAGTGATGATTTATAGATTAGCGCATCTATCTGATTGATGATCAAGTTTCGCAGATCATAAACATAGAGATGTCAAATCAGTGATGTTGACTCATGTTGGTGAACATGGAGTTGGATAGGCCTACTTTGAGATACTGCTGGGATTGTTATTTTATACGTGCCATCAGTTGTCATCTCAAATGGTGTACCTGCAGAATCTTTAGACCTGAGATCGTCATTGATTCTAGAATGTGTAGTAGCACACTTAGGGGCTTTCAAATGCTATTTCGTAACAGAGTAGTTATAAAGGTTACTTTCGAGTGTGTCACGAAACATGTCATGGGATGCGAGCGGTTAAGATAGAATTTACCCCTCCTAAATAATGGGAGAGACGCCTCTGGGCCCCTCGAGGTAGTTAGATTAGAAAGTGTATGGCCATGCCACTATGATCAAAGAGTTGATCATGATTGAATCCACTACTTGATCGAGTGAAGTGTCGAGCTATCAACAAGGGTGGCACGAATCTCGCCTTGAGCTTGACTGATGTCGTGTGGTAAAGGGATTGGTGCGTGAGTATATCGAGGTTTAGGAAATATGATTTTGACTTTGTATGCTTTCAGGGGTCAATAAGTGCTGCTAGGTACCGCTATTGATCGGTGATCCAGAAAGGGTTTCCGAGTAGCGCCCGTTTGCATATGAACCTATTGGGTCACACGCTTAAGGAGATTGGATTTTAAAGCTTGCAAGAATTGGCTCTTGTGCAAGTGGGAGATTGATGGAATTGTGCCCAAGAGAATTCTGGGGGAACCGGAAGTTCTGGCTGAGGGCCGAAAGTTTCAGGTTCTGGAGCATCCAGGAGTTCCGGTTAGACCAGAAGTTCTGGGCCAGCCTCAGTTTCGGTTTCTGGAGGAGCCAGAAGTTCTAGTTGGACCGAAAGTTTTGGGCCTGCCTAAAAGTGAAATCTAGATGAGCCGGAAGTTCCGGTTAGGATCGGAAGTTTCGGATCAAAATAAATTCGATATAGAAGGTTATTTTCGGAAGTTCTGGTTAGGACCGGAAGTTCCGGGTCCAGACGAACAAATTAGATCTTTTGGGCTTTAGTACTGATTAAAGGCCCATGAGAGGGCACTATATAAAGCGAGGATGGGCTAGCACGAAAGGCTGTTGCTTGATCTTGGTTTGATCAAACCCTAGTCGCCACCTCTCTCCTTGCTACCTCGATTGTAGCAATCTCTCCCTGGATCTCGCAAGTGGTGCTAGCACGCCGTCGTGACATGATCCTGTCCCCGAACGTGTGGATACCATAGAGGCACTACTCCAATAGCGGTGCTCGTCTTCCTTCCATGGAGTTCGCCGGATTGTAGGATCGTGTTGTCTTCATCGTCGGATCACCGACGAATGAACGGAGCCAGGAGGAGTAGCTCGAGGACACGCTTCATCGACTCTACTTCTGCTGCCCGAGCACGCCTCGTGGCTTGAGGTAACGATCCATGATCCTATTACACGCATGGTTTCTAGGCTAACGGGGTAAATTTTTAAAATTAAACGCTAGCGTAGCCTCCCCATAACCCAACAATGAGACAGTAGGAAAACTTGCATTTAGAGATTTTATGAATGGCACATCTGAGGTCTGTATCCATGTCTTGAGGAATTCTAGGAGCTTATTTTCAGATGTGTGATTTCCTGTGAAATAGCCTACTGACTTATAAGCTGATGATAATTCAATGTACTTCTCATTCCACCATGGGTTAGTGCCCATTAATCTATAATTCAGTAGTGCAACAAAAGTATTCATAAATACACTTGGGACGTACTCTAGAATTCCCTTGTTCCATGGTCTGTCAAAAAGTATTGGATTCTGCTTGCACGTTCTTCCGCACTTCAAAATTCTTTTCACTAGATATTGCAATCTCACTAGAACTAAATCTCACTTCAACAATAGAGAATGAGAAGTGAGAAAGATAAATTCGGATGTTTTGGGTCCGGCTGTCCGGAAGTTCCGAATTATGGAAGTTCTGAATATTCCTGGTTATGTCGACAAATGGTCTGACGACATATAAACAGTGCTCTGTTGGCAAGTCATCTGTTGATTTACCCTCTGTCGGCATATAGTCTGCCAACAGATGCCTGCCCGGTCGACAGTGGCAATTTTTTGCCAGCGTGGCTGCTGGCCGGCCTCTATCGGTAGACCATTTGCTGACAGAGGGTAAATCGACAGATGGTCTGTCAACAGAGGCCGAAATAGCCTCTGTCGGTAGACCATAGCCCGACAGTAGGCTATTTTTGTAATTTTTGAAATCCGCGTACCAGATTTGAAATTTTGAATAAAAAATATATTATTTAAAAAAATCATGAATCCAGTAATCCAAATTATGATAATCGCCGGAGGACTGGATCGATTCAACAACAGCTGCTATTACGAAATCTCTGGGCCTCTCTCCAATCTCTGTCTATTGCGAAATCATTTCACGAAAATTCTGGGCCGTGGTACAAGTGTTATTTGCTTTTAGGGCCTTTTTCTTCATTGTCCGGCAGATCAGCCCGGATTGCAACTATTTCAAACTCCTAAATAGTGAAATTTCAAAAAAAAACTCTTTGCACATAAATTGAATGAGAATATATTTTAAAGAAATCATCCATTAAGAATATAGTAAATATGAAAACTATTATTTCCCGTCCTAAAAAATATAAGTTCAAAATTTATCTAAAATCTAGTAAACGAGTACTCATAAAAAAGTAACTTTTGCCTATAAAGTATCAATATTATCTATGTATTTACTACTTATTACTCTACCTAACCACTTCTGGACCCATATTCATTTATCCCGAGGAGGGTATTATATTCTTTTTATATATTCTTAATATATGTGCTTAAAGCTAAAAGACATTATATTTATAATTTTTAGATTGAAGCTCCTACCATGTTCGCCGAGGTTGTCACAGAAATAGTAAAGTCGCACGAGTCTCAGCGTTGATCTAATGATGAAAATTTTGACTTACACATCAATTCATTGATAGGATAGATAGATTATTGGGATCTATGTAGATAAACCCCTGTTAGAGGGTTTAAAATTTTGCTATAAACTGAATCTCAAGCTTTTCAAACCAAGAAAAAATTGAATCTGATAATTTCTAGATTTTCTTTCGAATTTACATCATCTCTGCTTTGTTCTAACTTTGTGATTGGTTTGTGATACCCTAAAATTATGATAAAAAATTTAATGTGTTGTTTAGATCGATAGCTTACCAAAAAATTTGGTAAAGTACAAACCAAACCAGCCATTAATTCACGTGTGCCGGCCCTATCCACACCAACCATGAACCATCCCTACCCTACCAATCGTTTTCGCGAGCCTTCAATTCTGACGTGTAACCCCATGGAGGTATATCCATAACCGGTGGCCGGCGTTCACCGGAGGCTGCCCGGGCGGCGTGCAACAGCGACGCTTCATGGCCGGAGCTAGCAGCCGCTCGTCTTCGTTTGGATGAGGCCCTCGGCACGTAACACTACTCCCATGCTTTGCCGCCCCCCGACGCGCAGCCGCAGCGCGCGCGCAGGGAATATCCATCCGTTCCACCGACGATGGGGCCCACAAGGGTGGTCCTGGTGTCAGTGTCGTCCATTGATGGAGATGATGGTGACACTCTAGCGCGATTAATGGCATGCTTAAGAATTACTCTAGAATTTAAAATTTCTCCAAACGGTCAGAATATATATATATATACTGTGAAACTCAACAGCTGTATAATTTGAACTATATGTTATTTATAAATTGTGTAACTATTGAATTTCATAATCTAGTCTAAAATATGGACGAGGAGTTTTATCTAGAAGTAGTTGTAGCTAATAGAAGTTCATCAGACAGGTGCTAACACTTGCTTGTTGTTATATTTGTACAATCATACTTGTAGATACGAAATCATATTAGAAGAGGTCTTTGAACTTGAGAAATTTTGCCTACATTCCACTCGTGGTAGAATTAATCCTAACCGTTTATCTTTTTCCATCTAATGGTTAAAAATTATTTCTAATGTTATCTTAATCAATGCTAGTAGAATTAAGTAGAACTTAGAAATGATAAAATTATTCAAAAAATGAGTGATGCGGAGATATCAACCAGCCGATAAAACAGATATGCAAATTACTTAATGACGATTATACTTAAAATATAATCAATTAAAGTACTAATTACCTTTCAAAATCAATAGTTAAGATCGATTCTATTGATAGTATAATACTACCAATAAAATACACCTAACAATACCATTAAACCTTCATTCTCAAGGCATGTATAGATAAATGAAGGTTAATAGGAGACCTAATGATATTGCTGCATGTGTAGCAGCATATTGGGAAAAAACAAACACAGCAATGTATATATAGAAGTAAAGCAGAGAAGGAAAAAAACAAACACATCAATGTATATATAGAAGTAAAGCAGAGACTCATTGTAATTTCATTGTTCATCTGAGCAAATGTACTTCATATATGAAGAGCAACATGGCACGGAGAGGAACAAATCGATGGGAGGCGTTGAGCAGAACTGAAAATTCTGTCTGATTACAGAGGGGTATAACAACAGGAGGCGGCTGTATTCTAGGTTCCAAGATTTCCAAGAATTCCGTGACCTACGCGTAGTGAAGTAAGCTGGCACTGATCTTGTGATCAAGATGAGAGCTCCTTGCTCTAGCTTACTCCTTGCCATCAGCAGCGCGGAGGGAGCCCAGCTGAACTGGAGCTTGCGTGGAAACCACCTTGGATGATCCGTAGGCAGCGATGTCGATGCCCTGGGTCTTCTCCTTTTCGATCTGCTCCTTGATCCAGAAGTAGGTGATCCTCAGGCCATCCTGCACATCATTTGTGAATATTATGTATTGCCAATTGTGATCTCTGAAGGTCTATTCAGGCATGACAGCTAGACCAGCCTCTCCTTTGGCTATTTTAAAGATGTTAAAGTGGTATCCCAATATGAAGATGTTAGTACTTGAATAACCCCAAGGTGAACATAGAAACAAACACTTCATGATTAATGTAGTATGTGAGAAGATTTAGCAAGACAGGGACATACCTTGAGTTTCATTGTGGGTGCCCAGCCAAGTTTCTCCTTGATGAGGGTGTTGTCAGAGTTACGGCCACGGACACCCTCTGGGCCAGGGATGTGGTGGATGGGCAGCTTCCTGTCCTCAAAGCTGAGAACAATTTCAGCCATCTCATTCATGCTCACCATTTCATCGCTCCCAATGTTTACTGGCTCACGGAAGTCTGACTTTGTCAACCTACAAAGTTTTTTGTATTGTATTAGGTCAATTTCTCGTTTCTAAACCGGTAGTGGTTTACTGTTCTATCTACATAAGGTGACAAGTGCTGCATACCTCAAAACACCCTCAACACACTCATCTATAAATGTGAAGGATCGCGTCTGGAGACCATCACCCCACATCTCAAACCTATCGGCAGAAGTCTGAGTCTTCCTGCAGAATGCAGCAGGGGCCTTCTCACGACCACCTATGCATTGCAATTTGCAAATTGAATTAAATAATTGCATCAGTACAACTATAGTTGAATGACTTTGAGATTTGGTGAATGGCTACCTTTCCATGTTCCAAAGGGGCCATATATGTTGTGGAAACGACCAACCCGGCACTCAATGCCGAAGTCCTTGGTGTAGTGTTTGCACAGCTCCTCAGTTGCAAGCTTCTCCAAGCCATAGGCATCTTGAGGCTGAATGGTAGTAAATAGGAAATTAAGTGCTGGCCATGTTTTAATAATACATAATGCTAAAAATATTTTCATGAACACACCTCAGCAGGCCAGGCATCAGATTCTTTCAGGCTCACATTTGTTTCAAGCTGCTTGAATTCAGGGTAAATGCACGCACTTGAGGCGTAGAAAAACCTGCAAGACCATTAGATGCAAGAAATGAATTAATATGGGTAAAATAAGCTCAAGTGAACTTGATACATAACACTTAAAAGTATGGTCTGCATTTTATAATATAAACAAATAACCGAGTTTGTTTTAATACTATCGGGAGTGCTCTGGTTTTCTTTCAGTTCAGTTTAGTGCTTTTAGTATCGTTTTGACTAGTATACACTAGTTCAGAACTACTACTAATGGATGAGAAAGCATGAACTATTCATTAGTAAAATATCAAATAAGCTCCCTCAAGGCTTGGTTACTTGCTAATACTAATTCCATGGAGGAGTCCACAATGTAGTACATCAAGATATGAATGAAATGGCATACCTCTTCACACCATTGATACGTGCAGCCTCGAGCATGTTGAAACTGATCATGGTGTTGTTGTACATGATCACAGAGTGGTTGGACTGAATGAACCCCATACCACCCATATCAGCAGCAAGATTGAACACATGGTCAACGCCGCTGGTGACCTTCAGGCAGTTGTTCATGACCCTAAGATCAACAAGGTGGAACTCATGACAGAACATGTCCTCAGTCATGTGCTCATTCTTCTTCCAGTCGGATGCGATGATGTAATGTCCCTCGCTCTTCAAACGGCGAGCAATGTGGGATCCAATGAAACCACCAGCTCCAGTGATCGATATCCTCAGCTTCTCAGATGACCAGTACTGCTCCCTCTCCAGCTCAGCATAGGTGTACTCGCCATAAGCAGTTAAGTTCTTCTCCGTGCTCCCCATTCTGTCATAGAAGGCATTTCAATCAATACTGACTATATGCAAAAGTGATTTGATATGCAAGAATTGAGCAACTTTGCCAAAACATTGATAGTTAAAAATAAAACAAAAATAAAATTGCATGGAACAAACGTGAAAAAATGTATAAAAATTGATGACAATAGTCAGTGGAGATAAGGGTACACGAGGAAACCACCTACAGCATCCATCCAATTTCCAAAAGAGCAGATCACCGATTCGTTGCCACATGTCACACATGATTCATAGAAAGAAAACACAAAAGAATACTAGTCTTTGGAAATAATGATGAACAAAAAAAAACTATCAAACATGTCAGCAAGCAACAATGGTCACATACACTGAGTATCTGAACGTTTTAATTTAAGTACTCTTGCATATCCGTCATCCAGTTCATCTGAGTAGTATGTTAGAGTATATAGGATTAGAGATAATGTTAGTTAAGATTCTATCTTATCTCTTCATGTTGTACTCTATATATACCGTCCCCGAGGCTCAATGTATTATTGTCTCATCGTCTCACAATCAATCCAATCTACTATTCCTCTCACAATTCAACATAGTAAGTAAGCACATAGAAAAGAACATGAAACCTCGCTACCGAAATTAAGACAACAGGATGTTAATACCTCAAAAGTAAGGCCCCTCTCTCCCTCTCTCTCTCTCTGGGGGTAATGAAAAGAACACACAACACATTCATGTCAGAATTTTTAAACCCATTTCCAGTGTTCCCCACACAAGAGTACCCGTTCCAAATTCCAACCGACCATTTGAAGACTGCCTTTCACAAGCCAAACTCCCAACACATAGCTTAGAACAATCGCAGCCTCTTGAGGCTTGGAGCAACAATTCAGCCGAAAGCTAGCAACTGACGCAAAAGGCCCCATCTTTCCGATTCAGACAAGCGCACACGCAGGCAGCAGGGGGCATGTATGCATGTGGGGGTCCATCTGCTTCAGCTCGAACTCGCCAAAGGAAATTTCTTGGGGACAGACTGTTATTAGAACGCCGGGGAGAAACCATGATTCTGGATTGGATTCCTCCATTCCCCTTCCCCACAGAACAAAACTAAGACAGCAACAGACCTCTCGACAAAACAATCCAAGCAAGCAGGAGGAGAAAGAGAGAAAGATAGAGATACCTTCGAGCTGGGGCGGCGGCTCTCCGGGCGGAAGAAGGCGGCAGGTTGGCCGAGGCCAACGGGAGACCAACCGCCGACGAGAGGAGGGGAGGGGAGAGGAGACGAAGACGATGAGAGCGAGAGATCTCCTGTGGCGCAGCGGACTTCAGAGTTTGGGGCTCCTTTATTTATACTTGAGTGGAGGGGGCTCTGCTTGGAACACTTTTATGGGCTCAAATCTTAAGATTTTTTCTTTCCTTCTGAAAAAGGAATACAATTAATTTTTTTCTTTCCTTCTTAAAAAGGAACACAGTTATTTTTTTCTTTCCTTCTTAAAAAGGAACACAATTAATTTTTCCCCAACCGGGATGGATACCTGTTGATTTTAGTTAGAGATTCTGGCAACTGTAAATAAAGTTTCTCAAATATATTAGATTTTGTTTCAGATTGTAAAGCTCAATGGCTTTAGAAGCTACAAATGGACTATATAGTATATAGAAGCTAGAAAACATAATTTCTATATATTCTCATTAACTAGATACTCACTAAACATTATCTGCTTCTCAAAATATAAAAAAAATATAAAGTTCCTCAAATAAACCATTAAAGCATGTCTAATAGTTTTAAAAAACATGACTCTCTATGTTCTCATATTGAGGGTTGTTTTCTTTTCAACAATAATAATGGTTTAAAATACAATAGTGGAAGACATGTGAAGACTTCTTCTTCGTTAATACTCTTACAGAAACTACAATAGTTGAAGGAAGAGACACCCCTGATAATCGAATTCACTTTATTTTCTTCTACAAAAATCCTAGGGTGAGAAATTTCGAATCAACTGATATCTTGCTTGACGGTTTTTATTTCCTACTTTCCAGTTGACTGAACAATAAGGAAATATTTCACTGGACCATCCCAATAAAATTCTCTCTCTATATATTTTTATTCTCCAATATATTATGTATATTTTTCTCTATATATTGAAATATTTGTTATTGATAGGTGGACTTCCAGCAGTAGGGGGATTGGAGCTTGTTTTCGTTATCTATATTTGGCAAAGAAGGTAGCTTGTTTTGGGTTATCTATTTATTTAAGGTGGGATGGAAAGTTTCATGGAAGGGTGTTTTTTACTTTTAATCCCTATATTTAGCTTTTAGGAGTAGGATTGCGACTCTTTTGGAGATACACTTAAGATTAGGAGAAAAATATTTATAAGAGACACTAAGTATGGTTGTAGTGCTATAAACTAACAACAGTTGAAAAAACAAACTTAGAAACTTCTAAACACACCAATATGAGTAGGCTGGTAAATCTAACAAACACCTTCAGAAAAAGTGATACTCTATATCTTTTTTGTGTTGATATTGACCTAACCAGTGAGAGTAAGGTGATGTCTTGGCCAAGCTAGTGTGCTTGAAACTACAAGCTTGATTGCTAGATCTATGATCTATCTGTTTAGGCTTAATTTGACAAGATTGTTATCGTCTACTCCCTTCAGTTTCACAAAAGAAGTTGTTTTGGACATGATTTCAGATACCAAGAAAGGTTTAATTAGTGTGTATATTTTCTTATTTGTCTATTTTAAATAAGGTCCATGGCAACTATATTTAATTCTCTCTCTCTGCCCCACTAGTTACCACCGCAGCCTCTGGAGCACTAGATGCTGAGTTCGAATCCTCCCTGGGTATTTTTCCCCATTTTTATGACTCTGCCTGCCTAGAGCGTGCTGTCTTTTTTGCTTTGGCACGCATTCTTTTTTCTGCTTGGCGCGCATTCTTTTATTGCTTTGCGCCTTGTTTTTTCACACATCTGACTGCTCGTTACCTATTCTGTTTAAAGCCAAGGCTGCCATGCAACCGTCAAAGCAAAGAAAATCCAAGCTGGAGTAGAGTAGAAGATGGCCATGAACATTCAGCTAGAACAAAGCCTTTTTGCTGAGTTTGATCTCAATCTGGAGCCTCCATTGGAAGATGCCATCGGTAATGTATTTCTTCTTCTTCTTTTTTCATTTGCTGTGCATATATGTTGCAGATTAATTTTCAGAATTTTTTGTTTATTTGTCAAAGAATCATCAACGTTAATTTATCACTTTTCAGTTTGACTAGCGTAATCTTTCTAGTGTTATTGGTCAGTTTGTCCAGTTTGAATGTAGACAAAAATGTTGGAACGACTTAGCTGAGTAGTGCTGATTGCAGTACAACAATTTGCTGGGCGATGTATCGTCTACGGTGGTATAACAGTTCTAATTACCGGCTCTAACTAGAGTTTTCTTTTGAACAGGGTTTGATTTAAATTTGGAGGCACCCCACAATAGTTTGGATTTGAACTTGCCACTAGAAGATGACCATCACAATGCTGTTCAAAGTGGGCTAGACTTGAATGTTGAACCACATTTAACTGCTGCACGTAGGCGATTATTTTGCCTTGCTTTTCAAATGTGTTCTATTTCTATTGACGATAGCTACAAGTAATATCCTTTTTGATGTTTCTGTAGGTAGGAAAGATCTTTCAAATGAAGATAGAAAAAAGATATACCAAATTTTATTGGCAAGAAGCACAAACGGCAAACTGATGAAACATGTAACCAAAGATGTTGCCGAGCAGTTTGGAGTTCATATTCGCACGGTCCAACGTATATGGGATCAAGGTAAACCATCTCTAGATCAAGTCATTCTAGTTGATGTTTCTAGTAGAAAGCGTGACAGAGTTGGCCGAAAGCCAATTCCAGTGGATTTACAACCATTAAGAAATGTTGATCTTAAGAATAGAACCACATTAGAAGATGTTTGTGCTATCTTGCATATTAGTAAAAAGAAGTTGTTGCAGTGCATGCGTGAAGGTCTCATTAAGCGACACTCAAATAGTATAAAGCCATATTTAACGGATGCAAATAAGAAACAAAGGCTACAGTGGTGTTTGGATATGCTTGATCAAGACAGCATACCGGATGATCCAAAGTTTAAAGGGTTGTTTGACATTGTTTTCATTGACGAAAAATGGTTCTATTTAACTAGAAAATCTGAGAGATATTACTTACTTGTAGATGAGGATGAACCCTTAAGAACATGTAGAAGTAAGAACAACATTTCTAAAATAATGTTCTTATGTGCTACTGTTTGGCCAAGATTTGATGAGAATGGAGTGTGCATTTTTGATGAAAAGATTGGATGTTTTCCTCTAGTTACTTTTGAGCGTGCTAAGAGGAGTAGTGTTAACCGGCCAGCTACAATGGAAGTGAAGCCGATAGCATCGATTACAAGAGATGTAATTAGAGATTTTATGATCGATAAGATTCTTCCTACTATTCGAGTTAAATGGCCACATGAAGATGTGAATAAGCCTATCTACATTCAGCAAGATAATGCACCTTCTAATATAGAACTTGATGAACCACAATTCCTTGAAGCTGCTAAGCAAGATGGCTTCGACATTATATTAGGATTATTTGTCAACCAGCAAATTCACCGGATTTTAATGTCTTGGATCTGGGTTTTTTCTGTGCTATCCAATCTATTCAATATAAGAAACATGCAAGAACAGTCCAGGTACTTGTTCCAATTGTTCAAGAGGTACGGGGTGCAATTTTTTCCTAGTTTATTCTATACATTATCATTAAAACTAATGCTGATTTGGTAAAACAGGCCTTTCAAGAATATTCTCCACGCAAAGCAAATCGAATTTATCTCATATTACAACTAGTGTGGAAAGAAGTGATAAAAGTAGAAGGCTCAAACATGTTCAAAATCCCTCACATGAAGAAAGATAGCCTGGAGAGACAAGATCGTCTTCCTGTTCAGATATCTTGTGAAGCTTCATTGGTCACCCAAGCTACAGCCAAACTTGTTGCATGGAACATGTAAAATGATTAGTTATCCAAAGCTTGTTGCAATTACAATCGTGCAATCCTTTGATCCATGTGACATCCTCTTGCTGTTGTGATCCTAATAGTTTGCTTTTTATTCTTCTCCAAAATGAGACTAACGGATCACAAAATATTCAGAATTTAGTTTCAAAATTTAGAGCAGTTTTTCTAGACATCAAAAGTCCAGATTGAAGATAAGTTCACAACATGGCCCTGGAAACCTTGCTATGGTTACTTTATTAGGCATTCAATTTCCATCTGCATAAAAGAAAATATCATTTCCACTCAGCCTAGAAATCAGTCTACAAGCAAAGACCAGCTCCAACACTAACAAAGACTACAGATCAATGACTCGTGATAGCTTCTGGATGCGATTCAGCTATAATGTGAGATCAACTGTCACCATCCATAGAGTCTGCGACGAATAAAACATCATTAGAGTCATCAAGCTTGACTCTTTCCTTGCTCTTGGCCAAGTTGTCAAGAACTTTGATGAAACGTTTAGATAGATAGATCGTATTGCCATCCATCTTGTGTTCGTTGAGATCAGAAATGAATACATTGTAGTCGAAGTATTCGAGGCCAAATATCCAAGTAGAGACCATGTACTCATAGTGAATGAGACCACAACGAGGGCATGGTCTGTTGCACAAGCATGGAACCTTGACATCGTGGACTCAGCAGCAGCGAACACATTTCTTCGTTAGCTCAACATCATCGCACGGCTCCTTCTCGTCCATGACATCGCCGGTCACCTGGAAGCTGAGCTCGATGTTGACGCATGGCTCCTCCTCGATGGCGTTGATCTGCTGTTCCTTGGGCTCCATGACGATGCCGCTCACCTAGAAGTCGAGATCGACGTCGTCGTGCTGATATTTTTCTGGCACGTTGCTGCCGTGCTCATCCTCCTCCGTGAGATAATGGCAGCTAGCATGCTCCTTCTCCTCCATGAGACAACAGCTGCTAGCATGCGTTGGCCCTTCTGTTGCCTTGTGTTTTGCTGCTTATTGCTTTGCCCGTGCGTGTTGCTTCGATGCATGGTGTGTTGCCTTGGGAGCTGAGGCATGCGTTCGGAATACAAAGCAGGAGAATGCAAAAGACAATACCAGAGTAAATACATCACAGGAAACAAAGCAGAAAAAAAAATACAAAAGACAGTGCTACTTCAGGGGTATAAACGTCCAAACTACACACAAAAATACAAAACGACTTCTTTTAGGAAACTTTAGATACAGGCCTAAAACGACTTCGTTTGTGAAACCGGAGGGAGTAGTTCGGTTGGATGTTTTAATTGAGGATGTCTTTGGAGCTAGGCACCCCAACTTCACCTTGTATATGCAGGAGCTAGGATTTACAATGATCAAGTCGGTTAATGTATCCCTAAACTATAAAATATAATTTACATATAATGTAAGATTTGTTGATCTATTGGATTCTTTAAACTATGACTAACCAAT
>KE372857.1:1155210-1172398 GCA_000418225.1 Zizania latifolia | reverse complement strand
GACATCTATTCGAAAATACATGATGTGTTTTTAGAGAAATCATAATTTTTAATTTTTAACTAGTATTAAGATAAAAAAAATTTAGTTTTAGTGTTATGTATTTCATATAATTAGATTGATATTTGAAAGCATATATATATATATTGAAAGTAACAAACAACTAATATTTCTAAAGACTATATAATATATTGTTGACACTAAGCACCATAAATATATAAAACAATAAGGAAACAGTTGTAAGCTTCAGGCCCGTGCCCGGTGTCCACGTTTAATGCAATTGGTTTTGAAAAAAAAAAACGAAAAGACGTAGTCATGGTTGGGCGGTTTTCCGCATGCAGCTTGTACAGAGCACTATGGAACTCCGAGTACCAGATGGCGATCGACTACGTCAATTTCCAGTTCTACGCCTACGGCCATAACATCGACGTCCCGCAGTACATCGACCGCTATAACGAGCAGGCGAACGCCCCCAACTTCCCCGGCGGCAGGGTGCTGGCGGCCATTAACACAAACAACCCGGCCGTCGTGAACATTGTCAACCCCGACATCGCCCTCGAGGCATGCAACCAACTCAACCAGCAGCTCGGCGGCAAGCTCCCGGGCATCTTCATCTGGTCCGCCGACGGCTCGCTCAATCAGAACCAGGGCTTCTTCTACGAAACCCAGGCGCAGTTGATACTGACCGGAGGCAACTAATTAAAGCGGACTGGCCGCCGTTCGTCGCCGGTACGTTCGATCGTTCCCGGCTTAGGCGCCAAGCAGCGTGTTTGCATGTCGCAATATTTGTCTTCCTCTTTTGCTTTCGTGTGCCGTGATGGATGGATCAATTAAATAAATCAGCTGCGACAGAGATGTGAGCTGTGGGTATGTATGTGTGTTAATTATGTCACAGTGTATGCCTGCGACTGTACATGTGGTCGATTATATGTCGTGTGTAAGGTTTTATGTATGTATCTTTCTATGTCTGTAAGTACTGTTACTGCTGGTTTAATTTATGATTTACCGTTTGTGTGTGTGACATTCATGTTTTCTTCGGTTTGTACTAGCTAGCTTGATCATGGTCTGATTTCATTATTCTTGGCTCCAATGCGCCCACCTACCTATCTATTATATTATATTATTTATACACTCCAAAATAAGTCCACTGCACCATGTTTACTCTGTAGGCTTAGAAATTACAAACCTAATCGAATAAAAACGAAAAAAATATATACTGTACCGTTAGATAGTGTGGTCTACATTATAACGGTAGATATTGGTAGCTGAATACACAAAGATTTAAAAATAAAAGGTTTTATTTCTAACTAATTGTAGTTATATTTAATGCGTAACATGGGAATGTGATTAATGTCAGTGTGAGATATGATTTCGATGACGAAGGTGACTGTGAATATAGGATATCTATAAGGAATATTAATTTAATGTTTATGAATACAAATATGACACTTTGATGTATATGAATGCAAACGTGAATGAGAGATGTCTCTGAATGTTTAATATTTATGAACGTAAATACGAGACTTTCATGTATATACGTGTCTAATATTACCTATATCTAATTGTTTAACACAAATTGATTTTAAAAATGTCTTTAGAGTAACAATATTGTCTAAAAAATGTCACTACTAAAAAAATCATTTTCCTAAGTATTTTAGCATTATATATATACGGATACATAACCATTTATAACATAAGACATATAGAAATATTACATTTACACAAGCGGTTGCACTGACCGCAGGTGGAAATTGGATCTTTACAAGTGATCTGTATAAATTATCCTCTTTGAAAATTAGATTTTTTTTTCAAATGGTTCTCATAAACCACCACAGCAATATGAAGAAAAATAATTTTCTTTGAAGAAACACGCTCATCGTTGTACGTAAACAAACATATATTTAAGACAATAAAACCAGCTTTCCTCTGTTTTATGTGTGTTTGCTTATTACGAAACTCTGAATTAAACTCGGTAACCGATGTTTTCTAATAATTACTCTCTTCTTTTTTTTAAATGACGTCGTTGATTTTTATCACAGCATTTGACCATTCGTCTTATTCAAAAAAAAATTAAAAATTATTTATTTTGTTATAATTTGTTTTATTATTGAAGGTACTTCAAGCATAATTTATATTTTTACATATTTGTATAATTTTTTTGATAAAATAAATGATCAAATGTTATGATAAAAGTCAACGGCGTTATTTAAAAAAGAACGGAGGAAGTATTATATAAACGGGATATGGTAGCGTGTTAGCGTGGCGTTATCCTGTAATAATTCGTGATCGAATATTCTGTTCATCGCGTGATTATTATTTCTGCTATCAATCCGTTGCCTTCATATGATGCGACGTTGTGCAAGATTGCTTCCACGAAAATTAAGTCCAGAATGGTGGCGCGCGCTCGACCGTGGAACACTGAATCTGCCACGTACGTACGCCAGTGGGGCTGCTGATCTCTGAATAAGCACACGTGTCACTCTCACTGTTTGACCATTTCTGTTAGTCAACATTGCTCAGCTCACGTGTCCTCACTTCGAACGGCTGAAAACATATATAGGCAGTTTTGAAAATAAGAAATTTCGGCAGAATTGTAAATAAATTAAACCAGTTATTGTGCAAATCTTGTCGAGAAATTTAACCATTTACTACTCTAAATAATAGTATCTATTCAAATGTCATTGTCTTTGTTTTCGTTGTAATTAACTTTTTACCACTCTAAACATGGGCTAGCTATTATTTTACCATTTTGCAATCCAAATGTACCAACTCACCTACCATTTCAGCATCCCACGTGGCTAATTAACGTTAATTTACCATTATACCCATACATGCTTTAGATTTTCTTGGTTGTCAATCTCATCAACAGATTTTCTTCCCCTTTGAATCTGTGGAGTGCGTGAATCTGAGATCCCAAATTTCGTGTGTTCTTCTTCTGCCGCAATCCGCATAAATCTTTGGACGAAGGGCAGAAATTTCTGTCGAGGGTAGATGAGCTTGCGATTTTCGATTGGTTATTGATCGAATCATGCCATGGTGTTCCCAAATTCATTAGCTTTGTTCGTTTCTTGTCTTGTTCCAGGGAGGGCAAGAAGCTTCTTCCCTTGGTGTCGCAGTGTCCGTACGATTCTTGATCCGTGCTGCACGCTGTGGGCTCGCCAATGCAGCCAGACCCGAGTGGCAACGCCAACGCCAATGCGAAGGCAAAGATGCCGCCGCCCGTGACGGCACCGGCGACGGGGCGGCCAGTGTCGGTGCTACCGCACAAGACGGTGAACGTGCGCGACCACTACGGCATCAGCAAGAAGCTAGGGCAGGGGCAGTTTGGCACGATGTACCAGTGCGTGGACAAGGTGGACGGTGCCGAGTACGTGTGCAAATTCTTTGATTCACATTGCTCATTTCACAGACAATTAAATTCTTTGTTGTTCTTCATATGTCCCAGGTACGCGTGGCTGCTCCCAGGCGCGCGCGGCCGCCCCAGCTCTCCCGCAGCTTACTATCGTCCGCACGTTGTCCGGCCATGGTACAATGACGATAGCATGTATATATGGGCATAATGGTAAATTGAAGCCAATCAGCCACGCGGGACGCTGACATGGTAGGTGAGTTGGCACATTTGGACTGTAAGATAGTAAAATAATAGCTAGCCCATGTTTAAAGTGGCAAAAAGTTAATTGTAACGAAGACAGTAATATTTGAACAGGTATCATTCTTTAGAGTGACAAATAGTTAAATTCACCAATCTTATCAAATCCTACGTTTAAAAGAGTTTATAATCTATACAATAATGCATGATGAGTGTCCCACCTCTACTCCTCCCTCTCCACTGGCCGGAACGTCGCCTGACCTCTTCTTCAACTTCGGCTCCGACACTACACACCATGGTTCATTTTTAGCGTTAAACATTTGTGGAGAAAGATTTACACTTAAAGTTACTAAAACTGTTGGTAATGCATAGTGATAAATTATCTATCGGTAATAGTCATAAATAGCGATCCATTATCTGTCGGTAATACTCTTGATCAGCTATATATGCGAGCTTATGGATTGTGTTTGTGGTACTGAATTGTAGAGTAATCTAGATGTATATCTGTGTTATGACCTTTTGGATGGATATATATGTCAATCAATCTTTTCTTCTTGATGTATGCATGAATATACCGTGTCTCTGGACTATATGTGTTGAATGGATGTACAAAGTAATTTGGTGCTGAATGTATTGTTTTATGATTTTGTATATATATTCATTAAAAATATGTTATTCGTCATGATATCAAACAGTCTGTCGTTATATGTCATATTTACAAGCATCATATTTACAAGCAGCAGGTTGTCTATCGTTAAATGTTGTCTGTCGCTAAAACTAAATTATTTGCAGATAAATCATCTGTAGGCAAAGGTGTAGTCTGTCGGCATAGGAGTTTAACCACAGGGTTTGTCCCCCATACACTTTATGTGGATAAAAATCTTTACCAATAGTTTTTTATGTTAAATGGTGCTTTCAGTAATAGATTTTCAGTCAATGTATAGTGCGACGAGTGTTCCACGGAAACCACGGCGGCCACCCCAAAGCTCCATAGCCACGACAACCACTAGATTACAATCCACACTTTTCGAATGCTGCTAAACACCAGAACTACTACCCTATCCACAGGAATGCTAACCGCACATTTGTTGACCAAAGGGTTTTTCAATAAGAGCAAAACAAACATCTTTGAATGTTGAATGTGTGGTGAACGATGTTCGTGACCACCGTGACCGCCTTCCTCGCCTGTGTCTACCAGTTCTCCACATCCAAGGCTAGGAGGTACCATAATGTGCGGACGTTTGTCTCTAGCTTCTCTACCTTCACCTTCATCCTTTCAACTTCAGCGAGATAGACCTACTTCTACCTAACCTCCACGTACATCTAGTGTGTGAATTAGGAGGACAACTTGAAGGGACTCGATCGATTGGGAGATCTGACAAGTTCAAGTCGAATGTATGGGCCAGTGGGTTAGTCGATGGAGTTGTCGTTGGCCCTGATGGCGTACTCTTATGTTCAATGCTTGCGATCAAGATTTCCACAGTTTCAACTGTCGCTGCAGAATCCTAGGCTAATATATATCGATAATTTAAAATTTCGATGTGTGACTACACGTATTTTAGGATGCCATTAAAAGAACGGAGATCTTATTATATACGTATATGCATAACTGAATTTTTACAACTAGGTACATGCATGCGCACCCGTATTTGACATGTCATTGAATTGATAAATTTTTTAAAAATATTTTGATAACATAGATTACGTACAGAAACATGCCACAACAGTAAATTCAATCAACACAATAAAACAATACAAAATTTGCTATCTCTTAAACACAAAATTTTCGAATTTTTCATATATGTCTACGACGAAGCCTCATTTTCATCGCGACCTTTGCATCCGGATCTAGACAATTTTGATGCGTGCTGATCTGCTTGGTCTCATAAATGAATCCCAGATTACACAGACGACGAATGAATGGTCGACTAGATTGCAAGCTAAGACAGCTAACCTTCGTTTCACGTTTCGTGACGTGCACATGGAGCTTCGATCATTTCGTCATATTGGTAGCTTAGCTACCATGACTAACTTTTGCTTATGCTCATCTATTATGATAATAATCCTTTCGTTACAAAATATAAGATTTACATGTTTTTCACCATCTTCAAAATTATACTTTGATAATTAGTTTCTTTCATAATATATTACCAAATATTATAGTACTAATATCATATTAAGATATTTTTAAATATAAATATAATGGTATCATATACATGACACTCTATATATATATTATTAGTTTAGTTATTAATAACAATAAATCATAAGATAAAATTATGGACAACTTTTATTTTGGTACAAACATAGTATTATTAAACAATAGTTGATGTGATGCATCGATCGAACAGTAACCCGATCAAGAACCTGATTTTTTGCTTGCTCATCTCTCCAACATATATGTAAAATAAAAGCTAATTAATATCAATTAATTTAACTACTACTACGTAATCATATTATATATATATAGCAGCAGAGGCCGGCACCAAGGCAGGCAGCAGCAACACGAGCTGATCAATTAAGTTTATTAGCCATGACGAACGGGTACCTGTTCAGGGAGTACATCGGCGCGCAGTTCACCGGAGTTCGCTTCTCCGACGTGCCGGTCAACCCGGGGCTCAGCTTCAACTTCATCCTCTCCTTCGCCATCGACTACACGCGGCCGGGTGGCCCCGGCGGGGCCACACCGGTGCCGACCAACGGCGTGTTCGCGCCGTTCTGGGACACGGACAACCTTTCCCGCGCCGACATCGCCGCCGTCAAGGCGGCACACCCAAACGTCAGCGTCATGGTCGGCCTCGGCGGCGACAGTGTCCAGGACACCGTCAAGGTCTTCTTCTCGCCGTCCTCCGTTGACTCGTGGGTGCGCAACGCGGTGGAGTCCCTCTCCGCGATGATCAACGCCTACGGGCTCGACGGCGTGGACGTCGACTACGAGCACTTCGCCAACGACGGCACCGGCACCGGCGGCGCCGCCGCTATGGACACGTTCGTGGAGTGCACCGGCCGCCTGCTCACCCAGCTGAAGTCACTGTTCCCCAACATCACCACCTCGATCGCGCCGTTCGAGGACCCGGTGGTGCAGAGGTACTACCAGTCGCTGTGGCGGCGGTACGCCGGCGTGGTCGACCACGTCAACTTCCAGTTCTACGGCTACGGCGCCAACACCGACGTGCCGCTCTACGTGCAGTTCTACGACAAGCAGTCGGCCAACTACCCTGGCGGAAAGGTGCTCGCCAGCTTCAAGACCGGAGACGTCACCGGGCTGATCTCGCCAGAGCAGGGCATCGCCGCCGCGAAGGAGCTGCAGCGGCAGGGGAAGCTACCGGGGCTGTTCATCTGGTCGGCGGACAGCTCAAAGGTCAGCAGCTACAGCTTTGACTACGAGACCAAGGCGCAGGAGATCATCGCCAACCATTGATCGTTGATCCGACGGTCCAAATAATTCGATGCTTTTATTTGCTTTGAATAAAGCTGATGCGCGGTGCAGTTCCGGGCACGCATGGTGTTCTCCTACTAAATGGTATATGTGACGTTTGCATGAGATGGAGAGATGTCTCTATAATACTACCCGTATTTCATGTTTCATACGTATGTTGTTTGATTTTTTAAAGTCAAACTTCTTAAATTTTGACTAAGTTTAAATAAAAATATATTAACATAGATAATATTAAATAAATACACTATTAAATTATTAGATTGTGTCATGACCCGTCCCGAAATCGAAAATACCATTGAAACGGGATGAGCCGAGACGTATCGAAGACGAACGAAAAATCATGAATAATCTCGTTCCATTCGGCAGTAGTACATTACAGAAAGATTATTACAAAAGCTACTAAAGAGGCATACCTCGTAGCAACAATCATTACAACACTCAAGCATGGACTACTGTCTAAACTCCACTTGGGAACTAGGCCCGAAACCCGAATCTTTCATTTCTTCATCGGCATCATCTTCACCTTCGTCTTCAAAGTCCTCTTCGTCTTCAGAGAGATTAGCTAATACTGGGATAAAAATAAGGTTGAGTACTCGAGAGTACTCAGCAAGTCTTGAGAAGAAATATAGATGATGGATACAAAGAGCGGCAATGGTTCTTAACGGAAATACGGTTTAAAACTTCTAAGTGCTTATACCCGTGGATAGAGGTCCCGACCTCTAACCGCTCCCACATATAGCAATATAATTCAATAGCTAAACCAAATCTTATATTTTGACTAATACGGGATTGCTTTGCAACAAATCCCAACATTATTTCCATCAATTCAACTTATCACAACTCATCAACTTAACATCACATCTCTTATGTCGTTTCTCGGTACTAGCTTGCCCATCCATCGAGGAAGTTGTTCCCATTATCATCATAATCTTAACCCAAATCCAGTTTTATCGCTCAACTAGTTTTAACTTCTCACATCTCTCCCTATAAAGTCTTTCGACTTCCCGCTCCACACAGGAACGTTGCCAACCATAAAGGTTAGCCGTATACCCAAGGGTATACTCTGGTAACACCCCATCCCTCCCAATAGTAGTTGAAAAACAAGTGAAAATACTACACAAGGGAAATTATCAAGACACGTGCCCATATCCATGGACACGGCTGTTCGAACAGTTTTTACTTCAGCTGAAGACGCACACTCTATCCTTACGATACAAACTCACTCCTTACTAGCTAGGCAAGGAGGTTCGGGACAAGGCCTTTTTAAAGCAAACCTAGGATACCTCACTGCCACCTAGACATGTCCTCGACCAAAGATCGAGAAGCCACGCTTCCTTCTTCTCCCCTGAAATCCCGCGGGTGCTCCACTACCAACTCCTCAAACTCAACCACTGGCCTTAGCACCGAATCTCATGTCCGTTAGGGACTTTGCAAGTGAAACTTTGAGCCACCCTGACGATTTCACATCTATCGGTAGTCGGACTATCCTAAACCCGCTAAGTACTAGTCCAAAGATACCTCTCACGTACCCATAAGGTTGCACGAAGTTGTGCTCATGCTGTTTCCCAAGGAATCCGTTCTTAACAATTTTGTAACAAAATCAATCATATTTCAACACAATACATTTACAAAATCACATCACCACCTAATCTACATCTAGTCGTCATGTTTTAGTATGAGTGTGTGTATGTGTAGTGTATTCATTTTTCAAGGAATATGCTAAAAGCAATTAAAAGAAAAAAAGTAAAATAATTGATGTAAAAGTAAATCTTAAAGCGACAAGGCAAAACATGATATTCAATAATAAGAAGGCTAATTTGCAAGTTTAGGTTTTAGTTGTCATAATTACTCAAGCAATAGACTATTAGTGTACGTGAGTGCGCAACCTAATCATGCAAATATAAGTTTTAAAAATATCACAAGCATTTCATAGATTCAATAATGTTTAAAGGAAGACTTGCCTTACTTCGAATATAAAATCCGAGTCTTCAACGGAGTAGTCTTGAGAGTCCTCTGTGTCGGCGGCTAGACAGCATCAGCACATACAATGAAGAAAAGCAATCAAGAAAAACTCTAAAATTTATTTAAATAATGCCAAAATAAACTTTGGGATTTTATAAGAATTTGGGTTCTAGAATGGAGTCAATCGGAACTAGAATAAATTCTATATGAATTTTTAAAGTTTTGTTATTTTCTGAAAATGAGAAATAGTACTGTGTTTTATTGATCAGAACGGGCCGGTCGGTTTTAATTTCTGAAAAGGGAAAACGCACTGTTGATAAAAGATGGGCCGGCCTGCTACGAAATCAATAAATAAAATTAAAAGGGAATACTGTGCAATATGGGCCGGCTGAACCGGCCCAATCTGGCCAGGCGGCTGCTGCCGCGCAGCAGAGCTGTAGCACGGTGCGTGTGGTCACGTGCGGACGCACGCGGGGAATGCGGCCAGGCTAGCGCGGGCCCAGCGGCAGTGGCAGGAGCCAGAGGAACGCGCGGCGGGGGCGAGCTGGCGAACGCAGTGGGGCTGGCCGGTGGGGCCCGCAAGTCAGGGTGCGGAGTGGAGCGCTGGATGCTACAGATCGGGCCCACACGTCAGCGAGAGCAAGACAGGGGGCTGCGGTAAGATGATGTGGACGGCCGACACTTCTCCGACGCATAACTTCTCTGTCTTAACTCCGGTTGACATCAAATTTGAACTGTAGATTCTATGCGCAGAGATAAAGACATCCTACGGTGGGATCTCCAAATAGGATCATGGTTCAACCAAAATCCAAAAGGGGGTGAATCTGCAGAGGAATAGCGCGGGGGACGACGGAAACACTCCGGTGACCATCGACGGTCCTTTTCACAGGATTAGGAACGCTAGGAAGTTAGCCATGGTTTCTGATCAGCCTACAACTACTTATACAAGGCTACCCATGGTAAAGCCTAAAGATTGTCATGGCCCAACGTCGTCGGCAAGCTCCGACGGCATTCCGCCATGGCAAACCCACGGAACACACAGGTCTCCGGTGAAGGCTTGGTTCTGGCTGAGAGGACTGTGGAAATGAAGGTAATAGATGATGCTGGTCACGTTCTCGCTAACAACGCAAGAAATAGAGCAATGGGGAAGGAGATCGGGGTCTTACCGAGCGGCGGCGGATGAGGGAGCCTCCCCGGCGACACTAGGGTTTTAGGGAACAGCGGCCGGGTGCAGGGCAATGGAGAGGACGGCGGTGTTTTATAGGGGACGGTGGAAGCTTCGGGAAGGTGGGGGACCGGTAGCCATGTTTGGTGCGGCACGACGATATGCTGACGTCACGACAGGTGATTGGCCAGCGGAGGCAGACTTGACCGCACGGACGTGGGGGCCGGCAGGGTCATGCACATGGCGTGAAGCTTGGCACGGAAATCACGGTGTGAAGCGTGCGGGCAACACGACGGCGTGGTCCCGGCGCGGTCTGGTACGGTCGGATGGCACAGATGGTGCGAGCGGCCATGGCGCTGCGCACAGGGTGCGGTCAGCTTCCAGCGCGACACGGGCGGGGTTGATGCACCGGCGCAGCGAGATCGGTTCCGGCTCGGCGGCCCGATGCTCTGGTGCGGGCGTGGCTGGTGCAGCGCCCCGGCGCACGGGCTGGCGTGGCGCAGCGATCCGGGCACAGTAGCAGCATGGCACGCAGGTGGCACGCGTACGGCGCGGCAGGTCGGCGCCTCGCGTTGGGGCACAGCCGACGCGGCGCGGGCGCACGGCCTGGCAGGTTAGGAAAAATTTGCAAGGTTAGGAAATGAGAGTACCAGATGGTGAATAGTGTTTTTTAGTATTTACTATTTGTTTTGGAGAAAAATTCATTTTGGCACCAATACAAATCATGAAGTTCAACTTTTAAGATTTGATTTTGTTTCAAATACATTTTAACCTATGTTTCTGAAATCAGGATTCCACGGTTTGATTTTTTTAAAGGTCAAACAATTTACATTATGAAATAGAGGGAATAATATATACTTTAATTTAATTTTCTTGAATTCCATCGCAATTCACACCATTGCAAAAAAAAAAAGGAATAGCTATATCGAGAAATTGATATTTGGGTAGAAATAACCCAAATAGCATGACTAGAGCCCAAATTTTTTGGCCCGATAAGGGTACTCTCAACCCTCCATATCGCATGGTTTCTATGGCATTAAATAGCATGCCACCTAAGCAAAAATCTGATATAGTCGGAAGAGTTAATGAAGAGAGAGAAGAAAAGTGGAGGAAATGATTTCTCATGCAGAAAATAATTTCTATGCTAGTACCGAAGAGAAAGAAACCACTCTATATGCATTGGGTGAGTGTACTAATTTCTATACATGGGGAAAATAAGTAGAGACAAGAAACCATGCATTGTGGAATAGAGTTTCTATGAGGATTTTCTTATTAACATAGTATGTATAGAAGCTACAAGATGATTTCTAGGTTTGGGAATGCCCTAACCTGCATGCTGAGCCGGGCCAAGATAAAACCAGTGTTTTTCTTTTGATCCTGGTCTAATACCACCCAATATTAAAAGCACGCTACACCTTAGAGGAGAAAATGTTAATCATGTAATGGATAAAAAATTGAGTATTTATCTCATCCTATTGGGATGTTTGCCACGTGAAATGATCCTAGTGATGTGTAAAAGATAAATCTCGATGAAAAAAAGATACACGGTCGAATCTCCGGACAGGGAAAAATAGATACGAGATGCCGTGTATTTTTTCTGAATTTGTTTCATAGTAGTATTTCTCGACACTTGTAGCATCATATACGTATACATACATATATATGCATACATACGCAGATAATTAAGTAACCTTACACGCATCTGCGGCGTGCATTCATGCGTGCAGAGCTCTGAATAGGTTCATGCATGCAGCTAGGCGGCAGCTGCAGCTAGCAGGCAGCGTGCTGTTCGTGCATACTATATCACTCTAAGCTATCATGGACTCAGAGAGCAGCAGCCAGCAGACAGATCTAAATTAACCTGCAGTTCGATCATCGCGCGACGCATTGGTCCACTCCAGCTCTACTCGTGCACACGTACGCACACTGCATGTGGTACGTACAGATGATTGAATGACGTACGATGGCTGGATCGAGTTCATGAAGACGCCGTCGTCGTCATCCTGGCGCGCCCGCCGTCGCCGCCGTACGTACGTGGCGGTCGTGGCATTATGACTCGACGGCATGCATGCATCGCCGGCGCCGCGCGGCCAGCCTTCAATTCGATGGCCGGATCGATCGGTACGTGCTAGCTAGCCGAGCATGTGTTCTTCTCCTCCAGCTGCTAGCAACTGATCACTGCATGCAACGGCGCCAGTAGGGACGACGGCACATGCATGGATCGCCGGCCATCAATGCCGCCGGACGCCGGCGACCGGCTGCACGTACGTACTACGTGCTACCACATATATATGGCTAGTCAACCGCGGTCAACGAACAATCAACTGTGAGTCCGGGAAGATATGGTCGCTATTCTGCGGACGTCCGCGCGTGGGATTACTATCCAGTGAACGTGTGTAAGTAGTTTCAGTGGCGGACCTAGCCCTAAATTTTTAGGCATGGTGGAGTTGTGACTGAACTACCCAGGACATCACTACCCAAATTAAAGTAAGGAAATCCATATATAAGCCACATTTTAGTAATGCAAAGGATAGGTCGAGTTATATTAAGCTTACTTTTACTATTATTGTGCTCCACAATATTCCAAAGATGATCTTAGATAGAAGTGTATGGATGAAAAATATTATGAGTAATATAAAAATGTTTCCTGCCTACTTTAGTTGCGATGGTATGTACACATATGTTATATAGTTTTAGGTTTTTCGGAGAGACTAATATCCTACGTTCTGTTCTTGTGTTAATATTGTGTAGTTGGCGAGAGATATATCTCCACATATCGAGCATGCTAAAAAAATCATATTACAAGGCCTGATTGCTTGATATATGTTGCGATGTAATAATCGATGTAGATCTGTCTTATCTGACGTGTCTTTAGGGATTCCCTAATTTCATCTTATATATCCAAGAGTTTACACTGACCAAGTCATTCAAGATATTTTTAGAGAATATGAGATAACTTCTCTATGTTCCACCAAATATTTAAATAACTTCTCTTACAGATATACCGGGGGGATTACAAGAGAGATAGTTATACTAGAATATATTAGTCATGTACTAAGTTCTATCCCCTGCAATTAAAGTGCATTGAGATTTAGGAGATGGTTAGCAAATCAGTTAGTTACTTCATTACTGCATTAGACCATTATTAATTAGTACGTACGGTAGGTCAAGTTGGCTAGATTTGCTGCTCACTACTACATATTTTGGTTCACGTACCGAGTTCCCGTGTTTAGAGTTTCGAGAACACTGATACGAGAACCGGCCTATAGCTGCTATGAGCTGCTCGAGGAAAAAGAGGAGTAAATTTGGAGATGTTAGTCTTCACAGCAATCTATAGCTAGCTGCTGCCACGTACAACTTGCCATAAGCTAGCATCCTATCAGGCTCTACCACTGGAACCTTCATTGCTAGGTATGAACCAATAGTAATAATCTTATGTTATCAGTGTCGTTTTAGTAATATCATTATCATATCCGATACCAGTGGATAGTTATCGACCAACACCAGCTAGATATTTTGTGCTAATAATTAAAGAGATCGAAGGTCTTGCACCATGCTTTTATGCATCCTCTCAGGATCTACCGTTGGAGTTTGCTGTCATCCATGGATTCTATTAATTTGTTTCTCTTCTTTTTCACGAGGAAGACGGCCGGGGAGATAATTTATTTATCGTTACAAGATGTTAAATAATATATATGGGGTTATTGGAACACAGCCAATGAGCCTAAACGGCTGCGCTATTAATTTGTCATATATACTAACTCATGCGGTCATGCATGCATGTGCTACTCTATTATTACACGAGTATATTTCAGCATCATATTTCGTCCGATTTACCTTTGCTTCGACCATACACATATGACATAAGCAAACGGGTGACAGTCGACCATACTCCGTACACCAGAAGTTATGATCAGACACTGTGCATGAATTGAAGCACAGTTGAGACGGATGAGCAGATAATGCAGAGATTGAGTTTCCAATCAAGATCGAGATGCTTTGCATGCCAGCACATCCGGCCTGTCCGGCATGCATTGGCATGATCGATCGATCGATCGATCGATGATTAGTATGCAAATGGAATGTAATGTACGTACGTTAGCAGTAGTGGACAGATCGTACAGCACGGCTCGATGTGTTGTCAAATAGGTGGCATCTTAATCACGCCAGGAACATATACGAGTGGGCATACTCATATACGAGCAACGGGAAATTATTTTTCATCTCATGTAGTTAAGTAGTTTGCCTTGGAGAAACTGCAGTGCGTATATTATATTCTGAAATAAAAACATTGAAAACAACTGCATATATAGTTGATATTTGATATGAACTCTGTGCTCTGTCGTTATAAGTGAAAATGTGTTCTTGTGTTTTCCCTAATTAAAAGATGTATTATTGGTCTTATTGCATAGCATGAATGAAGAAAAAACCTTATTGTGAAAGAACATGACAACAATACTAGTCATCACATTTCCCTAATTATTATCAAGGGGAAACACCTATTTTTTATGAAGCCTTCATCATAACCTTGACGATGGAGATCTTTTTCTAAACTACACATCCCAATTCTGCGATAAGCTAGGCCCGCCAACGCTTTTGAAAAGATAAATTTTACGTTGCGTTCTCACTGCTAGAGAAGTGACATTTCATTCATCCCTTTTAGTACTCATTCCAACTTAAGCCGGTACCAAAAATCATCTGCAATGGTTAGAAAAGAGAGAGAACGTCGTGGGTAGCCGCAACCGGTACTAATAAAGAGTTTTAGTACTAGGTCAGGAGACCGCCTGGTACTAAACTTATCAGTACCAGTTAAGGTACCCACCCGGTACTAAAAGCATACATATTAGTACTGGGTCGGCACACCAACCGGTGCTAATAACTTTCTCCTAATGTATCCGATATCCCCAAAAATCTCATATTCCTCATTTCTGTCTCTGTTCTTCAGTTGACTAGAATTTCAATTGAAGTTGAATCTAAATTAGTTGTGAAGAAATTCAATTGAAATAAAATCCAAATTAGTTGTGAAGAAATTCAATTGAAATAAAATCCAAATTAGTTGTGAAGAATTTCAATTGAAATGAAATCCAAATTAGTTGGGAAGAATTTTAATTGAAATAAAATCCAACTTAGTTGACTAGAATTTCAATTGAAATGAAATCCAAATTAGTTGACTAGAATTTCAATTAAAATTGAAATAAAATCTGTGCTTTTTTCATAATCATGTATCTTTGGTTGACTAGAATTTCAATTGAAATAGAATCCAAATTAGTTGTAAAGTATTTCAATTGAAATGAAATCCAAATTAGTTGACTAGAATTTCAATTGAAATGAAATCCAACTTAGTTGACTAGAATTTCAATTGAAATTAAAATAAAATCTATGTTTTTTCATAATCATGTATCTTTAGTACCAGTGTTATTTATGGCCCGGTACTAAAGGTATTTCTAGTGCCGGATAATAAAGAAAACCGGTACTAATGATTTGAAATCATTGCTTCACTGATACACGCAAACGCGTTGAGCCACGCGCGCTGACGGACGGTGAAACTGTTTCGTTCAGTCCTGAGACGATGATTCACTTCCCGCGACAACCGTACCACTTCTTTTTCCTAGCGACGCTTGATCGCAGTATAATCACACGTTATAATCGTCGGCTGTGACTAGTACTAGCACTCCTCCTGCCCCTTCTTCTTCCTTTTTAGACCACCGGCGGAGAGATCGACGTATAGTAGGTGGTGACCATGGCGCCGAGTCGGTGGAACGGGCTCCCGTATGACCATGGCACCGTGAGGATACCGTAACCGAGCTCGCGCTGCGGCTCGTAAGGCTGGTGGAAGGTGAGGCGACGAACA
This sequence comes from Zizania latifolia, assembly GCA_000418225.1. Classification (NCBI taxonomy): domain Eukaryota; kingdom Viridiplantae; phylum Streptophyta; class Magnoliopsida; order Poales; family Poaceae; genus Zizania; species Zizania latifolia. The sequence goes on along the minus strand of KE372857.1, from coordinate 1,156,395 downwards.
AGACGGCCTCCATCATCAGTGGCATGCGGTAGCGCAGGTTCGTCACCAACGAGCACTGCTAGCATCTTCATGAATGCTCGGTTATCAGGGTCTGTCAGGCTGTAGGCACGTGGTGCGATCTCTTACCCAGCACAGCAATGATGCCGCACATCTACATGAATGGCGCCAGTGGCTGCGGTGACTGCAAAAACCCATGGCTTCCAATGGTGCTCTCCTTCTGCAACGAGGAATGCAGAATCAAGCACGAGTGACATCTGTTCTTCTCACGTCTGCCAGCACTGCCCTATTATCGTTAAACTATTGTAATTAATTAACTATTATATAGTTTGGACTTTTGTATTATCCACTGTTTAAATTAAGTGGACCAGTATTATATTCAACTTAATAAACTCTGTTATTCTGTGAAATACGGTGTACGTGATTCATCATCACAAGTTTTAATTTTTTAGTTCGGAAAAGGAAATAAAAAACTTGATATGGTGACGATCGCTACAGTCGCTCACGTCTGTAATGTGGTTTTACGCCCGTCTATTATGGAGCAGTTAGCTAAAATATGGTGCGCGTCTCCTCATTATCTGTGTATCCAAATTTAGTACCGGTTTATAATGTGAACCGGTACTAAAAGGCGAAAGTTTCGCGTCTACGTCTCTTCGGGACCTGAGCCCGTCGTATTTTAGTACCGGTTTGTCTTCGCAACCGGTACTAAAGACACGACTATATAAGGAGGTCCATGTACTCCGTTGTTTCATGTACTACTTTCACAACATCTTCTTCTTTGCCAACTTGCCGTTCGTTATTCTTCCGCATCGGTAAGTCCGATCCGCTCTCATCTTCTTCTGTTGTTCATCTTTAGCTCTACATTTTGTTCGTCTTACTTTTTATTTCTGTGTTCAGTCATGTCGTCTCGCTCCACATCTCGTCTTCGTGGTCGTGGACATTCGAGGAGGACTTCTCGATGACCACGAATGACTCGTATATTCCGTGGGTCATGCAGGCCCAGGAGTATTCAGAGGATGCTAGGGTCATCCAGGCCGAAGACGATGCCGTCTGGGCTAGAAACTTGACGGAGCAAGACTCCACCCGTTCAAATGCCGGTGCTGCTGGCGCCGACACAATGCCGGACGTCGCTGTCGATAGCGCTCCTCGGCAGGACATCTGCGGCAGCGGCAGCGGTGATAGCACCGG
>KE372857.1:1133102-1154973 GCA_000418225.1 Zizania latifolia | reverse complement strand
GTAATATAGTATATAGATCTTTCTATCTATCTATATATATATATGTAAATATACCTACTATAATATATATAAAGTGATAACTTTTATACTATGTTCTCTTCTTTTGCCTTGTGAAATAAAACAAAAAAATACGTACGATACAAATTAAACGAAAAAACATCGAAAATTAAATTCAACTTTACCTGTCTACATCGGACAGAAATATTAAATTAGACTTTACCAGTTAGCTATCAATAGACCAGAATTTAGCGTAAATAATTAAAATTAAGATAATATTAATCATTACTAGTTAACTTAGATCACAGTAGACAATAATTAAAAAATCATGTGTTTAGTATCAGCTGAGAAGTCAAGCCGACACTAAAGTTATGGATTTTAGTACCGGCTGTGCGTTTTAGTCGGTACTAATGCATGGAGAATTAGTCCTGGTTGGATTCCCCACCCGGGACTAGATGGGTGTATTAGTGCTGGTTGAATAACCAGCACTAATATGCTACCCCTTTAGTTCCGGATGGACAGTACCGGATCGAAAACAAGAATAAAAGGGGGTTTACAACCGGTACTAATGGCACGTTCTGTAGTAGTGTCTATTGACAGCAAAATACATCATAACCGTTGATCTTTAATTTTTGAACGGTTCAGATTAATTTTTATTACCACCCTAATGAGAGGTAGTAGAATTTGCTGAGGGTAAAATAGTCCAAAAGAATTTTTTACGTGGAAGCAAATCTTCCATTCATTTACTTCCGTACTCTTTGATGTAAACCCGTCTACCAGTATTCCGAAAGAATTCTGTACGTGAAACTAACTTGTGACATAATGCTAATCACGTAATTTAATTAATCTTTTATACGTTGGTGACTGCAGATTTGGATTTTATAGATAAGGTACAAAACTTGTCATGAAACGAAACGGTGCTCGAGAGAAAATTAATTATAATCAATTAAAAGTATCAAACTACCATTTAAAATCGATAACTATGATTAATCTACTATTATATTACCAGTAGAATGCGTCGTAACGGTACTCTTTACAAATGTCAATTACACTGCCGGCCATTCCCTGTGCCGTAGTGCTCTGGTTGTGGAAGATATGTTTATTGTCTCCCACCGACTGTTTATTCCCTATGCCAAAGGTTGTTTTTGTGGTAGTATCTGCCTTCTAGATTTGGTGTGATATTAGTTGCATTTCGCCACCACATGCTCCACTGGATCCGATCGAGTGTAAACCCTACAACTTATAGATACTTCGTTATTTTTCATCTAAGCAATTAAACCTTTTTAGTACATGGAATTAAAGCAATGTAGGGCTACTACTTTTGATTCAAGCTGGAGTGAACTGGTACCACACAAACATCACTACAATAACCAAGCATATTTGTGTGTGATGTGGATGCCATCTCCAAGTAGCTCATCACATCTAACAGTCAGAGAGTATCAAGGTCCAGTTTCAGGCAGCATTCAGTGCCCCCTTTTCCCTCCCTCTTCTAGCTAGCTAGGCTGGTCCCTGAGCTAGCTGTGCAATGGTCTGCAACCTTCAAGCAAGAGTAGTGCTATTTGTACACACTGTTGTTGGTCATGGGATTTAATTTAACAAAATCCTTAATGAGAAGGCTGAGCATATTATGAAAGCTAACATGTAGCCATTAGATAGACAAGTGAATTCCATAGGTCAATTACTGTCACATTCAGAAATTTACAACCAATTTCCAGAACAAGCCAAAAACGTAATTTGATTCTTCTCACATGCATATATGTCTCGTGAATAACGTGTAACAAATCTACTTTTGGGGTGGTCCACAAGACCACAGCGTGGAAATTAACTCTCAAGCTTTGTAAACCTCGAAATGACCGGCAAGTCAACTTCTATGATAAAGAGAGTACACACGATTGATATGCATTCATGCTCATGCATGCAACTGCACCTGCTCTTTAAGCATTTACTAATGCGCAGTACTAAAAAAATTTTACAGCTCCCAAATCGGGCTTTGCATAGGCATTTATATAAGACGTGAAAATACTGTATTTCCATATATAATTGACAAGTCGTCTATAGAAAAGGCATTTTCATAGAAGGTTCCTTGAGAGACATGCTTGTAAAAATAGATTCAGTTCTTAAGTTCTTTAAGCCGTATATAAAAATTATATGTATTTTCTTAAGAGACACGTTTGTCAAAATATATTTTTTACAAAAGGTTTCATATGGGAACATGTAAAAATAAATTTTGGTTGCTCCCCAAATACCATATTTTATGAAAATAAAAAAGTAACACCCTAGAGGTTACCACATGCACGTGGAATGATATGTACGTCTAGCGTTTTTCCACTTGAGTTTGAATCCACAACCTCATGTCTCGTGCAAAGTCACCTTACTATCCCATCTCACACGAATAGCGGCTAGCTATCAAATAATTTATTTTTTTATGCCTTCGAGTCAAATCTTCAAACGAATATTTGTTCCTCTAAACTATCTTAAATGAAAAAACTTTCAACTCGTACACTTTGGTTTGCAACGTGGAATTCCTCGTTTAAATTTGAATTCTAGGTGGATAATACAAAGGTTATGGTACTGATGCTGGAAAGATATTGTTTCACCTATAACTAATTAACACAGTAAGGCTATTAGGACACTCGAGTTATGGGAGAGGACTGGGGACTAGGCTAGACTTGTCAGATCAACCACTGATAATATAGAGGGTACAACCCTAGCGCTTAAGAGCGTAGATGACTTTTATGGTGGTGATAGTCTTGTGATAGATATGCTTAGTGTAGGTGATGATATCATGGATGATGTTCTCGAGAAATAGTGCCGACTCTGAGGGGGTGGTGCAACTGCCCCAGGCCCCTAAAATTTAAGGGCCTCCAAATCCCATAAGTAGGCTATTTGATGTATTATTCACTAAGTGATCTATGTCTAGTGGATAGGATGTTTTCATTGATTGAAGTTCAATTTTTGACATAATTCCTTCCTATCCCCAAGATTAAATTATCATGCACTTTAAACAACATAATTTATTTTAAAACTATATATTAAACTTTTTTAAAATTATATTTTTTTAACCTTTCAATTTTTAATTCAGCCTGTTGTATTCTTAAATATTTGTTATAAACATATTTTAATTTATAATCTGCTTGCTCTATCTCACACATACTTTATTTTGAAATAAAGTTAATAAATTAGTGATGAATGTATTATATCAAAATAATTATTAACAAAAAGTAGTATTTGTAAGTGATATATATGGGATAAGTAAATATATTAATGAAATAAAGCTTTTTAATTTGTAAATAAGGATACATAAGAAGATTAATATAAAATGTTTTAAAATTGATTAACTAAAAATAATTTTTTTTGACCGAAGAATTACCATTAATCATTACGTTGGAGCCCATAATTCAATGTTTATTTTTTGGCAATAACATATTATTCTATATGAATATTGTTTTATATATATTTTAATTATATATCGATAAGATTTCATATATATATACATATATAAATTTAAGTATAATATTATTGTTATATCACTATAAAGATCCCTAAATTTTATTTTGCTCCGAACCCCTAAAATCTCATAACTGGCCAATCGAGAAAGATCTTGAGCATGCCACACTTGCCTAGACCCTTGTCTCCTATGTCATGCCTAGATATGGCTACTGATCTGGAGGAGAAGTAGCGGTGGTGGTGGTCATTGTGTGATTTGGGGGAGGAGTCGGGGGAGTTTAGAGGTAGGAGAAGACCGGTGTGCGCCATTGGATGTAGAGGGAATGAAGAAATAGGATCAGGATATAGTGGGATGGTACTGCAGATTGTTGAGATGGCGTGAGGCATGGATCGGTGAATTGGTAGGTAGGTGAAATTTTGAATCCAAGGCGCTTGTTCTATTTTTCAAATGACATCATCTCACATTAGTTTTTGGATTTTGGAATTTGCCTCCATGAGATTTTGAGGTGGTTTAGACATGATTTGTGTTGATAATCTAGTGGTATGGACTATGGAGTCGTTCTAGTAGTATCTTCATGAGCAGGACGTCACTCTGTAGCGGCAGACGGCCTTGAGACTCGTCAATAATTAATCCTAAAACTTTTTAGTGACAAGCTTGAGGACTGCATCAATAAGGCCATCGTCATATAATGACTTCATTTTTGAGTTGGATCTCTAGAACATCCGTCACTAATGAGTATGTCGTTTTTTTTGACAGACATCCCTGAGATCCATCACTAACACTAAAACTCATTAGTGATAAGCCTACAAAATACATATCACTAATAAGGCCATCGATATTTAGTGATAGGTATTTATAAGACCCATCACTAAAGATATTTATCTGCGTGACAAGTAAAGTATATCTATGACGTGTGGTACACATTAGTGATAGCTATCAACTTAACTTGTCATTAAAGATTTATTAGTGATGTTTATTTTTAACTGTCACTAAAGCTGCCTCACTAAAGTCAATTTCTACGATAGTGAAAGAGTCGGGATCGAGTATTATAGATAAATAATTATACATAGAAACACTTCTCCTTGTATTTATTTATGGATAAATACAAATGGAGTATTTAGTTAGAATTGGAGGACACGAGGAGAAATCTCTCCGGGGTAAAAAAGGAGTTTTTCCATCTACTTCTCCTTGTCAACTTGTGGCCAGAGAGGAGTACGTGACACCTGCTTTAGCGTGCAGCGATTGGCCTGGATGCATGCGCAAGGCTCGCTAGCTGCTTGGCAGATCTGATTCTGAGCACCACTGTTTCCATCAGTTCTCGCAGTTACTGCGTGCATACCCGGCGTGTCTGCGTGAGTTCAGACAAGGGCAGTTGCATTTGCATGTGCAACCAATACGCTCCTGCATGTACACGTATACATACACATATGTACGAATACAGATTTGTATTCTCTCTCGGAAAGAGCGAATACAGATAAGATACTCATGTGGTCTGATGTGTAAATTAGTTCACAAGAGTATATCATATATCTATGCTGTGCATATGTACGAAGGGTAAAGAATGGGTGCAGTACGACGTACTGAAGTAGCCAGCTAGCCCGGCTATTCAATTCATTTAACTGATCAGCAGCAGCAAACTGATCGATCGATTAATTCACGTCAATCAGAGCGTCAGTTTTCTTCAGTCTTCACTCTTCAGTCAGTTACTCAGTTAACAGGCCAAGATCGAAAACCTGAAAGTGAAAGACCTAGCTAACTAAATTAGACGATCATATCTCATTTATCTCAGTGGCAGCAAGCTAGCCAGTAATAACACACACAGAGAGAAGCTAGGTCAGTTGGTTACAACTTACAAAGTCTGGAATGCACATTGAAGGCCTGGCAAGCAATGAATGTGCTACAGTACTCCATAAACAGCGGAACACAGCAGCCTGACGAGTGATGAGAAGACTGCATGCCCTGCAATCCTGCATGCAGCTGGCCTAGCTTCACTCTCGAATACTGGCTTCTGTGACGTAGCTGCTGTTTGTTTTAGCTTTTAAGACCTGACTACTTCTAAAATCTAAAATAAATGATCTATAGATTCTTCTAAAATCAAATTGTGAGAATCAATAGCTGTAGTATTTAGAAATAAAGTAGAATCCAAAAACTAGAAACACCAGCTTCTTCAGATTCTCACCAGCTAGATACTTAAACTACCTAGCTAACTAGTTAACTACTAGGAATCTCTAACTATAGACTGAAACAGACAGATCCCTAGTACGTAAGTGCGTACTTACTCCATGTGAGTGCCTTCTGCTATGCACTGTGTGCAAAATTAATCGACCGCTCTAGCTAGCCGAGAGAGATGCATGCATGCATGTACCAGGTACGTCTCAGTGTGATCTTATCTACTACTATATATACAACTCGCATAGATAATGTTAATGGCATACATAGAAGTTCTAGCTTCAACTCATTAATTCATGTCGGGACTCGGAGCAGGGTTAATAAAACCGTTTTAGTACTGGATTCGAGATAGCAGTTACCATGGTAACCGAACGGTTACCGAAAAAATTTGATCAAATTTTGCATTTCAAAATTTGAATTCAGATCAGTTCGTGAAATGGGTTTGGTTCGGTAACCGCGGTACCGGGTTCGATAACCACGGTACTGGGTTCGGTAACCGCGATACCGGTTAGATAATTTTTTAAGAAAAATTAAAAATTGTAAAATCATAGAAAATTATTTTTCGAGATAAATAGAAAACTTACAATACCACAAATTTTATAAGTTTATAATAAAATATAAATTAAAAAATAACATAGTTAATTGGTAATTCAAGTATTTCTAACTTATCATTGTTGGTTCTATTGGTTATAAGCGACGTTGTATTTATTTGTAGACATTAGTTGTAAACCACGTGAAGTAAGAATGTTTGCTTTGTACTCATCAAACATGATATTTTATTTAATCAAACATATGACATTAATCCAAGAGGTCTACATGCAAAGATTAAACAATAACGAGTGAAGAAGATTGAAAAAATAAATTATTTTTGTATTTTATATTTTTGTTCATCTTGCTCGGTTCATAACTTTGTGATAGTTCAATATTTTTGAAAACTAATTTCACGATAAATCATATTAATTTACCTACTATTTTAGGAATTTTTTTTCAAAATTTTCCATTTTTTTAATTTTAAATGAAACCGGTCGGTATGCCGATACCGATCACGAACGGTATATCAGTTATCGAGCGGTAACCGTAGTTACCGAACGGTTTTGTTAACCCTGCTCGGGAGGAGCCAACTCCTTCGATCATGAGGTGCAATGGATAGAGGTGATATGTAGGTTAGATTTTGTTAATCTATTCTGCAGCTACTAAAACGGAATTAGGTGCAGTTTTACTTCACACACACGTGTATATATATATATGATAAATTTTAAGATATATCAAATTAATAAGAACGTTCATGTTTATTTTTATAGATTTAACAGTCACGATTATATATGTATATATATGACAAATTTCAAGATATTTTTATAGATTATATATGTATATATAGATTTAACCGTCACGATTAATAAGAATATTTATGTTTAGTTTTATAGATTTAACAGTCACGCTTAAAAGAAACCGATGTATTACCTCCTAAGAGATAATAAATCATTATAATCTAACTGTCATAATTAAAAAAGTCGACGTCTTACATACTAAGAAATAATATATCACCTTTTTTTCTCTAATCAATGGCTAAAATTAATTCAACGTCTTACCTCTCCGGTAATACTTAAGGGCGCATATTGTGCCCGATATATTTATCTCAGTGGGCTAGCTCGTCTGGAGATTGTCGGTAAATTTATGTTTCCGGCAGTTCGTACCGAGGATTTTAAGATATATATTTCTTTACATATGTTGTTTTTTTCTCCATAATTATCTCGCTTCATTTGTACTAAGACATGTCCTGACAAGCAACTGTTCATGCTACAGTTTTGTGTACGTGCTGCCATCGCCGTCGTCACGTCATGCAGATACAACAATGCCTTACTTCCCCGTACGTAGGTCGATGATGACATATCTATCGATGTAGTACTTGTTGGAGATGATCTAATAATTATTTTTTTCTATATCAGTATTTTAATTTGGCAACTCTACAAACAGACACACAATCATCTATAATATAAGATACATAGAAATATTAAATTTCTACAAGCTGCCGGTGTTGCACGTGGAAATCGGTTGACATAAGCCAAACATTTCGTTAACATTTTTTATATTTTAATACACTAGTAGAACATCTGCCGATTACTACATTAATAAAATAGGAGAAAATAAAACAAAAGAAACAACACACTAATACTACTAACTCAGAAATGATCATTGCTGACAGGCAATAAATTTATTTAGTGATAGGTATCTTACTGATCACTCTTATTGTGTCAATAATAACCCATTATTAGTGACAGACATATACCTCTCACTAATAGTCAATCATTAGTAATTGATGTAGATATCTATCTTACTAATGACTGATCACTAGAGACTGATTGTACCTCTAGTCCATCACTAAAGATAGTTATTAGTGATAGATATAGCCTAGGTGTTTGACCATAAGTCATGGGCTATAACTAATGGTCGATCATTAGAGATGAAAAAATTATGTTTTGTTTCGTTCAGTTTAAGTTAGGGTGACGGAGGTGGCAGTGACTAGCTACTAGATCCAGGGTAGTGGCAGAGTGGCTCTCACTGTCACAGAAAACCTTATTAATGACGGGTAATAATCTCTATTAGTGACGAGCAAGTTTCCCGTCACTCTTATCACGTCTTGAAGACATGTCATTAGTAACGGGTGTTTACCCGTCACTAAAGGGTCAACCTTTAGTGACGGGCGACAATATTCACCAGTCACTGAAGCAGTGTAGAATTGTTCCACAATTGACTCCACCTGGTACACCTCAGTGGAATGAAGTGTCCAAACGGAGGAACCGAACTTTGTTAGACATGGTTCGGTCGATGATGAGTCAAATTGATCTTCCATTGTCTTTCTGGGGATTTGCTTTAGAAACTGCTGCTTTCACACTAAACAGAGTTCCATCTAAATCTGTAGAGAGGACACCATATGAGATATGGACTGGGAAGCGTCCCGGGTTGTCTTTTCTAAAGATATGGGGTTGTAAGGCCTATGTAAAGCATTTGACGTCTGATAAGCTCACTCCTAAATCTGATAAATGCTTCTTTGTGGGATATCCTAAGGAAACCAAAGGATATTACTTTTATAACTGAGAAGAAGGCAAAGTGTTTGTCGTCCGGAATGGTGTTTTTCTTCAGAAAGAGTTTCTCTCGAAAGGGGTTAGTGGGAGCACGGTGCAACTCGAAGAGGTTCGAGAACCACTAGAAAGTGTTTCACCTCCTACTGAACCAGATCTCGACATGCAAGATGTTGCAGAGCCTGTTGTCGAGACACCAGCCCCACGTCGGTAGGAGAGGTTAAGTCGTGCGCCTGAGTGGTTAGCATTTTTAACCACTGGGCAGCGCGACATATTATTTTTGGATAATGATGAACCTAAGACCTATTCAGAAGCAGTGATGGGACCTGACTCTGAGAAATGGCTTGGAGCCACAAGATCCGAGTTAGAATCCATACGAGAGAATTAAGTTTGGAGCTTGGTCAATCCACCTGATGGTGTAAAAACTATCGAGTGTAAATGGATTTTTAAGAAAAAGATAGACGTTGATGAAAATGTTTACATCTATAAGGCACGATTGGTAGCGAAAGGTTTTAGGCAGATTCAAGGTATTGATTATGATGAAACATTTTCGTCCGTCGCTATGCTAAAGTCTATCCGAATCATCCTAGCAAATAGATGTCAAGACGGCTTTTCTTAATGAAAACCTAAGTGAGGATGTGTACATGACACAGCCTGAAGGTCTTGATGATCCAGAGAGTGTTGGGAAAGTTTGCAAACTGCAAAGGTCCATTTATTGGCTGAAGCAGGCTTCTCGGAGTTGGAACCTTCATTTTGATGAGGTAGTCAAAGGGTTTGGATTCATCAAGAACGAAGAAGAGCCTTGTATTTACAAAAAGACTAGTGAGAGCTCACTTGTGTTTCTGGTCCTATATGTAGATGACATATTGTTGATCAGAAATGATATTCCTATGCTAGATGCTATCAAGTCTTCGTTGAGAAAAAGTTTCTCAATGAAAGATCTTGGAGAGGCAGCATACATCTTAGACATAAAGATCTATAGAGATAGATCAAGAAAGTTAATTGGATTAAGCCAAAGCATGTACATTGACAAAGTATTAAAACGGTTCAATATGCAGAATTCCAAAAAAGGTTTTCTGCCAATGTCACATGGTATTTCTCTCAGCAAGAGTTAGTGTCCTTCGACACCTAATGAGCTGGAGAAAATGAGTGCGATCCCGTATGCCTCCGCAATCGGATCCATCATGTATGCCATACTTTGTACACGCCCAGATGTTTCTTATGCTCTAAGTGTTACGAGAAGATATCAGTCAAACCCGGGTGAAAGTTACTGGATGGTAGTAAAAAGTATCCTTAAGTACTTGAGAAGAACTAAGGATATGTTCCTGGTCTATAGAGACGAGGAGGAGCTCATTGTAAATGGTTACACCGATGCTAGCTTCTAGACCGATAAGGACGATTCGTGATCGCAGTCTGGATTTGTGTTCTACCTCAATAGAGGCGCAGTGAGTTGGAAGAGTTCCAAGCAGGAAACGGTTGCAGATTCAACGACAGAAGCCAAGTATATTGCAGCTTTGGAAGCTGCAAAGGAGACAGTTTGGATCAGAAAGTTTGTTTTTGAGTTAGGTGTTGTCCCTAGTGTGTCCAATCCAATGGACCTCTATTGTGATAATAGTGGTGCCATTGCGCAAGCCAAGGAGCCTAGGTCGCACCAGAAGTCCAAGCACATACTACGGCGCTATCACCTGATCCGTGAGATTATAGATAGAGGTGATGTGAAAATATGCAAGGTGCACACGGATTTGAACATAGCCGATTCATTGACGAAGCCTCTCTCACAGCCCAGACATGAGGTGCACTTGAGCTCTATGGGTATTAGATACTTACGTGAGTGAGTCGAGTGTATATGAGAAAAAGTTAGTTTGTCTATGCTGATGTACATCTGGATAATTTATTATCTTGTTCCTTGAATAAATGTCTTTTACATTGATTAGCAAGTTGATGACTTGTTTGTGAGACTCTTTGTGTTATGATGTTGTTCTAAACGATCCCTAATCTCATATCATCATGTGGGACAGTGATGATTTATAAATTTGCACATCTGTCTGATTGATGATCATGTTTCACAGGTCATGGACATAGAGATGTCAAATCAGTGATGTGGACTCGTGTTGGTGAACATGGAGTTGGATAGACTCACCTTGAGATACTGCTATCAGTTGTCATCTCAAATGGTGTACCTGCAAAATTCTTAGACCTGAGATCGTCATTGATTCCAGAATGTGTAGTAGCACACTTAGGGGCTTCCAAACGCTATTCCATAACAGGGTGGTTATAAAGGATGCTTTTGGGTATGTCACGAAACATGTCGTGGGATGTGAGCGGTCAAGATGGAATTTACCCCTCCTACATAACGGGAGAGGCGTCTCTAGGCCCCTCGAGATAGTCGGATTGAAAAGTGCATGGCAATGCCACTATGATCAAAGAGTTGATCATGATTGAATCAACTACTTGATCGAGTGAAGTGTCGAGCTACCAACAAGGGTGGCACGTATCTCGCCTTAAGCTTGACTGATGTCGTGTGGTAAAGGGATTAGTGTATGAGTATATCAAGGTTCAGAAAATATGATTTTGACTTTGTATGCTTTCGTGGGACAATATGTGCTGCTAGGTACCGCTATTGATCGGTGATCCGGAAATGGTTTTCGGGTAGCGACCGTTTGCGTATGAACCTATCGGATCGCACGCTTAAGGGGATGGAATTCAAATCTTGAAAAGAATTGGTTCTTGTGAAAGTGGGAGATTGATGGAATTGTGCCCAAGAAAATTCTGGGGGAACCGAAAGTTCAGGCTGTGGCCGGAAGTTCTGGGTTCTTGAGCATCCGGTAGTTCTGGTAGGACCAGAAGTTCTGGGCCAGCCCCGGTATTCGATTTTCTGGACGAATCGGAAGTTCCAGTTGTAGCCGGAAGTTCTGGGTTCTGGATAAACCGGAAGTTCTGGTTGGACCGAAAGTTACGGGTCGAGAATTAATTCGATACAGAAAGTCATTTTCGGAAGTTCCGGCTATAGCAGGAAGTTCCGGGGTCCGAAAGTTCGAGTTTTGTGTTGACAACATTGATGATCTCAACCCTATTTGAGTTCCTGTATCACGCCATGAGGGGAGGCTAAGAGGAAAGGACACACTTGGACAGAAATCAATAATGATCAGTAACGTCAATTCATTGGTAAAGCACACCACACTGTTTTGCAACAATCATCTTTTGTGACTCCAAACATCGAGAAGCATAAGGAGATTCTATACTCCAAACACCCTAGTAAGTCTATGGCCTAGATTACACATCAGCACATGGATAGCTTTGGCGCTTAGTTGCGACAGCACCTTATAGGTTGTCTTGATTGACAATCAACTGACTTGGTTGGCTAGGGGGGCATCATGCTCAATCTTGACATTTCAAGATTACGAGATAAACGGGTATACATTTTCCATGAGGACTCGAGACAACAAAAGTACCAACCAAAATAGTGGAGTACGTATAGATGCTGTAGACAGCACTAGAAAGAAGAACTCCTATTTTGGTGTCATAGAGGAGATCTGGGAACTCGACTACGAACTTTTGAAGGTTCCTCTGTTTCTGTAACAATGGGTGAATCTTTCCAGAGAGGTGTAATCGTAGATCGATTTGGTATGACTACTGTTAACCTCAATCTTATTGGATATAGAGATGAACAGTCCGTCCTTGCCAAAGATGTGACACAAGTTATCTATGTACCTGGCATGGCTAATAAACCCAAAAAAGCTAGAAAAAGAGCAATGTCAAATAACAATTCATAAAACCGGCCAAAACGACACATAGTTCTTCAAGAGAAAAGAAAAATCAGGAGAGTAGAGGATGTTACGGATGAAGATGAATATAATCAGCTGACGAGATGTCGCCATTCATAGTGGAGGTTGACACAAGCATCCTATTAGGCAATGAGGATGCTCCCTTCGTACGGCACGATCCTAACAAAGGAATGCTTGTAAAGAAAAAGTAGCATTCTTGTACTAATTTAAAAAATTTATAATATCTACAATTACGCTACAATATATTATTGTGAGAAGTTAATTATTGTAATAGCACTTTTTAAGATCCATGTTTAACTTTTTTACTTGAGAATTAATAAACCTTCAAGTTAATTAAAGTTATTGGTAAATAATTTGTAAGATTATGCATGCTGATTCATTCCTACACCAATGAAAAATGTTAATTACATATGACATGTAATAACATAATAAACTTAACAAAAATGTTTTTAATATTTATAGGTACTAAAGGGTTTCCCAAACCCTAGCGCGGGCTCCTATAAGCTTACATGGGAACCCTTTAGTACAGGCTGGTAAGGCTACCCGGTGCTTTTAGCACCGGGTAGCCTTACCACCCGATATTAAAGGTTCCTACATGAGGTTGCACATTTTAGTATCGGGTTGCCTTTTCACCCGGTACTAAAGGTTTCCGGCGCGAGATTTTAAGAGCCTGCGCTAGGGTTTGGGAAACCCTTTAGTACCGGGCGAAGAGACCAACTGGTATTAAAGAGGACTATTAGTACCAGTTGATGTTGTCACCCGGCACTAAAGGCTGGGTGTTTAAAAGGAGCCACGATCTCTTCCCAAAATTTCCCCCACCAATTTGCAATTGTAGCCTCCTCCTCCATCGCCATTGAACCGTCCGACGCCGTCTCATCATTTTTCGCTGGAGCCCCTCTCTGTCGCGCCTGGTACACATCTCTTTTTCCCTCTACATGTTCCATTTTGCTTCACTGACTCCTTTATTACAGTGAGTCATAGTGGACACCGTCGTCATTGAACCATCCACCGTCGTCTCATCATTTTTTGCAGGAGCCCCTCACCGTCGTGCCCAGTACACCTTTTTCCCCTCTACTTTTCACCATTTCGCTTCGCTGACTCCTTTATTACAGTGAGCCGTAGTGGACACCGTCGCCATTGAACCGTCCACCGCCGTCTCATCATTTTTCACCGGAGCCTCTTGCTGTCGCGCCTGGTACTCACCTCTTTTTCTCTCTACATGTTCCTTTTCGCTTCGCTGACTCCTTTATTGCAATGAGCCATAGCGGACACCATCGTCATTGAACCGTCCACCGTCGTCTCATCGTTTTTCGTCGGAGCCCCTCACCGTCACGTCTGGTACGTCTCTCTTTTTCCCTCTACTTTTCACCATTTTACTTCGATGACTCCTTTATTACAGTGAGCCATAATGGACACCATCGCCATTGAACCGTCCACCGCCGTCTCTTCATTTTTCGCTAGAGCCCCATGATGTCGTGCTTGGTACGCATCTCTTTTTCCCTGTACATGTTCTATTTCTCTTCACTGACTCCTTTATTGCAGTGAGCCGTAGTGGACACCATCGTTATTGAACCATCCACCACCGTCTCATCGTTTTTCGATGGAGCCCCTCGTCGTCACGCCCGGTAAGCCTATCTTTTTCCCTCTACTTTTCACCATTTCGCTTTGCTGCCTCCTTTATTGTAGTGAGCCGTAGTGGGCATCATCGCCATTGAACCGTTCACCGCTGTCTCATCATTTTTCACTAGAGCCCCTTGCCATTGTGCCTAGTACGCATCTCTTTTTCCCTCTACATGTTCCATTTCGCTTCGCTGACTCCTTTATTAAAGTGAGTCGTAGTGGACACCGTCGTCATTGAACCGCCCGCCGCCCTCTCATCGTTTTTCGCTGGAGCCCCACACCGTCGTGCCTAGTACACCTCTCTTTTTCCCTCTACTTTTCACCATTTCTCTTCGCTAACTCCTTTATTGCAATGAGCCATAGTGGACACCATCACCATTGAACCGTCTGCGGACGTCTCATCATTTTTCACCGGTGCCCCTCACTGTTGCACCTGGTACGCATCTCTTTTTCTCTCTATATGTTCCATTTCACTTTGCTGACTCATTTATTACAGTGAGCCATAGTGGACACCATCGTCATTGAACCGTCTGTCGCCGTCTCATTGTTTTTCGACGGAGCCCCTCACCACCGTGCCTAGTATGCCTCTCTTTTTCCCTCTACTTTTCACCATTTCGCTTTGCTGACTTCTTTATTGCAGTAAGCCATAGTGGACACTGTCGCCAATGAATCGTTCGACACTGTCTCATCGTTTTTCCCTGGAGCCCCTCGCTGTCATGCCCGGTACACATCTCTTTTTACCTCTACATGTTCCATTTCGTTTCACTGACTCCTTTATTGCAGTGAGTCATAGTAGACACCGTCGTCATTGAACCATTTGCCACTGTCTCATCATTTTTCGCTAGAGCCCCTCACTGTCGTGCCCGGTACGCCTCTCTTCTTCCCTCTACTTTATTTTCACCATTTCGCTTCGCTGACTCCTTTATTGTAGTGAGCCGTGGTGGACACTATCACCATTGAACCGTTCGCTGCCGTCTCATCGTTTTTCACCAGAGCCCCTCGTCATCGCGCCTGGTATGCATCTCTTTTTCTCTCTATATGTTCCTTTTCGCTTCGTTGACTCCTTTATTGTAATGAGTCGTAGTGGACACCATCATCATTGAACCATCCGTCGCCTTCTCATCGTTTTTCGCTGAAGCCCCTCGCCGTCGCGCCCGGTATGCCTCTCTTTTTTTCTCTACTTTTTACCATTTCGCTTCACTGACTCCTTTATTACAGTGAGCCGTAATGGACACCATCGCCATTGAACCATCCGCCACCGTCTCTTCATTTTTCACCAGAGCCCCTTGACGTCACACCTGGTACGCATCTCTTTTTCCCTCTACATGTTCCATTTAGCTTCACTGACTCCTTTTTGCAGTGAGCCATAATGGACACCGCCGTCATTGAACCGTCCGTGTAGTCTCATCGTTTTTCACTAGAGCCCCTCGCCGTCGCGCCCGGTACGCCCCTCTTTTCCCTCTATTTTCACTATTTATTTTAGTAGATTCACTGCCGATTTTCTATAGCTTGCCTTATCTAAAGAGCTCACATTTATTTTTCTTTTCAGATCAGCCTTTGGTGAAAGCTTGGAAGGTGTGCACCTCTTGTAAGGTTGATAACTTAGTGGATGTATGATGTGATGTAAATGAAATGCGAATGTATATGATGTAAATTTATATATGGCCTTTTGTTTGCGATGGTCTGAATATGATCTAATTAGAACTATTCATGATGGTATATGATTAGTCATTTTTGTGATTTTATATGATCTAAGTAGGTTTTCGTGATGGTATATGATCTAAGTAATTTTCCTGATGGTATATGATCCAAATCATTCAAACCCTTAGTATCCAACACTGATGCAATCGTTGTGTAACGACATTGAGCACCAACGATAACGTAACTCTATTCTAGTAGGTAAAATGTCTCCCGACAAAGCAAAGAGAATCCTATACGAGGAGATTGCATGAAAATGGCTACGAAGGCTAAGATGGAGATGCGCCATGCCAAGTGACCGATGACATAGAGACTAACGTGTATCTCAATATGTCTGGCGACCAGGCTGACAATGAGGCCGAAGTTGGTGCAGATAACATAAAGTCTTGTTTCGATTTTATCGATAATGTTATACCTTTGATTTCTTTTAAATTAATATCTAGGACTCATGACTCTTCCAAATTTCTTTTCTGGCACTCAGTAGCGACGGGTCAAGTCCGTAATAGGGGTCTAACTAGAAGGATCGAGGGGCTATAGATCATCACAGATGTGGCTGCTGACGGTGACCAATTGCTCCCAACGAAGTTGCCACCAAGTTTGTAAACCAGTGTCGATTTTTGGTTAGAGACAACGTGTCGATCAGCATTCGACATTAGAAATCATCCCAAGCAAATGATCCACACGCGCTCCCTCAGTCAGAGAAGAACATACTATGGGAGAGTTTGAACATGCACTTCTAGTTTCCAAACGCTAAAATTGATAAGGTAAAATAATGGGCTTTGAAGAAGATGGCAATATCTTTTCAAACATTTAAGAAGAATCTTTTCAATAACTATGTCAAGAAGGAGATGAAATCGGACTTCAATAAATTCTCAAAACTAAGGGATCACTGGGATACCTTAGTTAAGTACAAGTTATCAGAAACCAAGCAAACCTCAAACAGTCAGAACAAGTGGAATGCCGCTAAGAAAATATATTTTCATAATTTAGGATCAGCGGGCTATAAAAAGAAGATTCCTATATGGGAGGGAATTGAAAAAGCTTTTATTGAGAGCAGCATAACACCGAACACATACAATTGGAACCAACGTTCGAAGAACTAGTTCTTCGCCCATGAGGGTAGCCTCTCAAAAGATGGACAGCTGGTTTGTTCCGATGCAATAAGAGAACCAGTCCTCGGGCTTGTACAAGCTCGCAATAAAGTCCTAGAAGGAACCTTTCACCCGGACAGGGAAAAGGATGAGATGACTAGAGCACTTCAAAATTCTGAACACCCTGGTCACACGCGAGGTGTTGGCGTGGTTCCATGGAAGTATGGCTTTCCTCAGGACCAAGGCAGCTATGGAAGCCATAGAAGGAGCAAAGTGGTACAAGAGGAGAGGATCCATTTGTTAGAATAGGAGCTAGTTGCAACACAGGAAAGCATGGTTGTAGAAATTAAACAATAAGTGATTGCAATACTTAGCGAGATGCATTCAACATCAACTCCAAAATTGCAAGTGCAACTAGCTAGCCTCCCCGGGCGTGCACGTAGCAACTGCGCTTCCACGGGGATCCTCGATGAGGATGACCTATATTACCCCATGGATGCCATAACTCAACAAACATCGTGTGACCTACACATACCAGCAAGAAACATATCGAATAGGGTGGCATAAAGCGCTGCTTTTCCAGTGGTGAAAGGCCAAACAATTCACGGGAGCAAGGTCCCAAATGGATACGTTAAAGTCTCGGTGGCTGACATAGTTGAAAACTTTCAAGACTTAGAGCTCAACATCCCTAGAGGCAATGGGGTTAACACATTTGGATAGGCCCTCCATGCATTCATTTTGTGGAGTAAATGTTACATCATTTTTAAGGGTAACCGAGCCACAACACTACAGCACACGCGCTCGCCCCTTCCAGACCTACCTATTCCATCGCAATAAATACAGGCACAGAACCCTCCTATTCCATCACTAGAAATGTAGAGGCATCGTAGCCCTCCTCCTATTCAAAGTGAAAGCCCTCATCATCAGTCAACTCAGCCGCCGACGCAAAAACAAAAGAAGAAAGCATCGCTTAAACAAACTCCCATCTCTCGCACACAAAAGCAGAGTTCTAGTAAATCACAAAAGTTTGTAATGGCTAAATGGGCCTATGACCTGACAAATGAGGAAATAGACGAGCGGGTAAAAGCACAGGTACAAGAGCACTTCAAACGGAAGGTGCCTGAGAAAAAGGTGTCCATTGATCTTGCGACGCAGCAATTCTTCATCGATAATAGCAAGCCTGGCAAAAAAAGTAGCTCAGTATATACTACGAGCGTATGCTTACTGAGAATTATCAGGCATCGTCCTCTTCCCGCTGGAAAGAAAAAGATGAAGAACTAATGGACTTGAAGGCCTTTATGAATAATGACACCAATCTTACAACACAATAGATTTTGGGTATGGCACCGGTAGAAAAAGCGCCCCTCAGATGTAAATATACTTTGGGCAATTCTCTTGTGGAGCCTTCCATGCTCACGAAACTCCCGACAAAATATGACAGTTTCATGATTGGTACATGGAGGTGTCCAATGATGGAAGAAACATTTTAGGGGTCAAAATCGCTGAGGACAACTACTTCATGACTGACGATGTAGTCTGGATTGAATTTGACAATATGTATAACTTGTACCACTAAGATACTTTAGACGACAGACTTCTTAGCTACTGGGTTTTGCAAGTCTAGCTTTCCTAAAATTAACGTCAAATATTGTAGCTTGCTCTCTTAATGTTAGGTCATCTTACGCACATGTCATGTATCATGCAGAATGCACATGCAAGCATTATAGAAGGCGGCGTGAGAGGACGTGGGCTTTATGGACCCGATGTACATAAATGAGAAGCTTGTTCAAGATTGCCCAACAGAGACGTTCACTTCATTATGCCACTTCTTGCACAAGCAATATCACAAAAACTACATACTTTTACCTTATAATTTTGGGTGAGTGTATTTACCGTACGTGTTGCACTCATATCTTATCTAACAAATTAGGTAATTACCTAATTTGTTTGTATACGTGCAGATTCCATTAGATACTCCTTGCGATCGACATAAACATGAGTAAAATTATTGTATACGACTCGAAGGAAAAACCAGAGAAATCATGCAAAAGCATCTTAGATTTTATTAACAAGTAATGTCAGCCAATCAATAGACAGGTACTAAAATTGATTTGATTAATTGAATAAGGTTCAAACATCGTTCAATTTAATGTGCAGGGCTTGGAAGGTGTTTTGTTCAAAACACCAGAGAGAATATAAGGAAAAACTTGATGTCTAATTAATGAAATGGGTATGTATGTAAATTATACATTTTCTTAGTTCACGAAATATGACACTAAAATCGTATAACTTATTTTTCCCACTGAACATTTGGAGGCATGAGGATAAAAACAACTTGTGTGGCTACTATGTCTGTTAGTACATACAAGATTTTGTACACAAAAAGAAGGTCACAAAACAAGAGTTGCTAGTACATCGTATCAATTCAATGTTTAAATATTTTAATTCTTATGGTATGGTATATCTAGCAAATAGTAGTTTATTTAATATACTTACATTTTCAAATGACAGTTGCAGCAGATCAAACGTGAAATCCTCCCCAAGGACATCATTCAGGCAATTCAAGAACAACTCGTCAGTTTCATTCTCGATGAGATTGTACGTCCCAAAGGAGAGTTCCACTATTCGTGAAGAATTTTTATTTCACACAATAAAAATTGATTATGTATATACATTATTTGTGATTAGATGTGTTTGTTCTACACAATACATTGATTATGTATATATAATTGTAATAATGGTATTTATTATACGGATAAATATAACAACATCTTATTAATAAATATTTATTCTAAAATGCAATTAAAACCGGCATATAAAAACAGCGTACGAATATACCAGTAATGTATAGTAGATATAACATGAATGAAACTAAATAAAAAACAATTATTCTAAATAAAAACAGCAATGAAACATAAAAAATAGGACCTTTAGTACCGAATAGAGAGCCCAGCTGGTACTGAAGGTCTATCCTTTAGTACCAGGTGGGAAGCCTAGTTGGTACTAAAGGTAAATCTTTTAGTATCAGGTGATGGGTTCCCCCATCCAGTACTAAAGGATTATATTAGTATCGGTTAAATAACCGGTACTAATGTGTCACCCCTTTAGTTCTGGATAGATAATACCGGTTCAAAAATCATGACTAAAGAGAGGTTTTCAACCGATAGTTAATGATGCGTTCTCTAGTAATGTTTGATTAGTCAAAAAAATTCCGAATTATAACCGTGCCAAAACGATCGAGATCATCGTGGTGGGCAGCACTATGATGCACTGTATACTTGTACATTTATTCGTACTGTCCTTGTAGTATTAGGAATGTGGAAGAACAGTCTAGACATTTGGACGTTATACATGCATGTATGCGCAGCCGCTGCATCATGCGCAGTGGTTAATGCATTCGGTGGACGTCGCTGCCTCTCATCTGGCTGCAAATTAAATAAATTATATAAAGTCTTTTTCATAAGGATCTTTATTGGATTGGTTATTCGTGTCGGATTATTTCATTTCACTATATGAGATTCTTCTTCCTACTAAATTTATTTCATGCAACTTAGTCTATGATTAAATTACCTCAGTTTTTTATATGATATAAATTTAGACAGGTTCATCGTCCATCGATGGTGCATGCAGCTTTAACTGATAGCTGGTCCGGTGATGCTACTAGCCTACTACTGCCAGTAGTGGCCCAGTAGTCAAAGGATCTGCAGCTGCTTGTAGTGTACTACACACAAAGGTAAAAGCCACGAATCGTTAACCAGACCGAGCTGGAGCGGACGGTCGGGTCGGTTACGATAACACCCTGGCCTGGCTGGCACGATCGACCGATGGATTCGATTGCGCATGCAAGTGGTGTGTACACATAAAAACAAGGGTAGGACGACTACGAGCGACCAGGCAGGCAGCAGCCAACATGCGTGCGACGACCGAGCAATGGACTGCTCCCGCAACCAAGCCGTCAAGACAACACCGATCAGCTTGCACTGTTGCTCACACCGACACACATATCTCGCGCGCACCGCGACGCAACGCGCCACACGAGTTAGCATGCACGTACGTACCATGCCATGTGTAGGCAGTGTCGTCTACGGGAGAGATCGATCACGAGATGAACATGCACACGGCAATGGTGCCATCTTGGCATTCTGTTTTGATACCGGTCAGAATGGCCAGTATGTATCATTTCGTCACTTAAATCGGTACATATTAAGTTGTGTGTCATTTTGATTTTAATACCGATCATTTCGATCAATATCGGTCTCATACTGGTCAATACCGATCATTCTGGTTAAAATTATATTTCAGATTTTTTGATATATATGTTACATATTATTTATATTAAGCTATATATTATATTGTATAATAACTATATACTATATCTGAGATATCAACATATTCAAATATATCATATTTAATCATATTAATATATATTTTAAATATATTTATATTATTTTATTATACCCTAAAATGGTACACCGGTATCATCGAAGGCTACCAAAACATTTTATTGAAAGAGAGGCAAAACAAAATGGAATCAACAACCAACACTACTATAGAACGCGCCATTTGTACTGGTTGTAAACCCTCCTTTTGTCCCTGTTTTTGATCCGGTACTATCCATCCGGGACTAAAAGGGTAGCACATTAGTATAGGTTATTCAACCGGCACTAATACACCCATCTAGTCTCGGGTGGGGAACCCAACCGGGACTACTGAGAAGCTCAGCCGGTACTAAAATCCATAACTTAAGTATCGGTTTAACTTCTCAGCCGGTACTAAACACATAGTTTTTTAATTATTGTCTACTGTGATCTTAGTTAACTAGTAATCATTAATATTATCTTAATTTTATTTATTTACACTAAATTCTGGTCTGTTGATAGATACTAGTAAAGTCTAATTTAATATTTATGTCCGATGTAGACAGGTAAATTTAATTTAATTTTTGTTATTTTTTTGTTTAGTTTGCATCGTACGCAATTTTTT
>KE372857.1:1078079-1118734 GCA_000418225.1 Zizania latifolia | reverse complement strand
CCCAAGCCCGACGCCGTGTCCGCGGCTGCCGGCGACGGGAAGGAGGACCCCAAGGGGCTGTTCACGGACAACATCCAGACGAGCGGCGCGCACAGCGCTCGGGAGGAGAGCCTTAAGCGTGAGGTGAAGCACTGGGTTTTCACTGTTCGATTTTGCTTGGCCATTTGTGGATTTTAGAGCAATCAAGTGGGAGTAACATTTCTTACTGTTCGTTTAATTTTAATTATGTTCTTAGGGTAAGTTAACTAGAATGTGAGCTCTACTTAATTTGGTGGCTTTGTTCTGCAGGAGGATGCAGGGAGGCTGAAATTTTTATGCAATTCTAATGATGGAGTTGATGAACATATGATTTGGTGCGAATGCTAGTTTATTTTGCGAACAACCTGTTAGTTGTTACTGACTGCTGTTTTTTGCCCAGGTTGGTAGGCTTGAAGAATATCTTTGCTCGGCAGCTTCCTAACATGCCAAAAGAGTACATTGTTCGCCTCGTTATGGATAGGTAATTCTCAATGTAATGTGCCTATGGTTAGAATTCAGATTTAGCAAAATGGAGGATTTTTTGGAACTGTGGACAAGAATAGATCCCTTCGATGGTGCTTATAAAAGGCAATTATCTGTGATCTATTTTACAGGACTCACAAGTCAATGATGGTTATCAGGAATAATATTGTTGTTGGAGGCATTACTTACCGCCCTTATGCAAGGTAATGTTTTCACTTTGTGCTAGCATTTATGATGATGATATTTACATATTGTCATTTGTATTTCCACTTGCATGATCAAGTTGTAATACTTCTTCTGTTTAAAGATCTGGTAGTTCTTGACAACTGAAAGCAAATGAAAGCTGTGAGCTATTAATTTAGTTTATTTTAGTTGTTGTTGACTTGTGATAATGAGATTGTGCTATACAATTCTACTCATTCATGAATTTTGTTGTTCAGTGATCTCAAAGCAGTTGAAAGGTTAGGTTGTAGGACAAATGCTGTATAGTTTTGTTTGTCTGGCAATTGATTATTTATATTATGTCATGTTGTGCACCATGTCAGAGATGTTCCTTTTCTGCTGCATATGCCTCTGTCCTAATTCTGGTTTTGTAAATTGTAGCCAGAGGTTTGGAGAAATAGCATTCTGTGCAATTACAGCTGATGAGCAAGTTAAAGGCTATGGGACAAGGTTAATGAATCATTTGAAGCAACATGCTCGAGATGCTGATGGGCTCACTCATTTCTTAACTTATGCTGATAACAATGCTGTTGGCTATTTTGTAAAGCAGGTTTGACAATTTTACTTTTCTCTTTTCTATGTTTTTTTCCATAAAATCCATTATGTTGTGATAGTTCTCAAATGGCACCTACGAATTACACTTGAAACTCACAAAACATGATCTGCAGAGATCTCGATGCAATAGTGACTTCATAGAATTAGCACCAGAAGAAAAATATGTTTTGATGTATGGTTCATAAAGTTATTTCTAAGTGTGTTATGTCCAACATTCTTTAGTGATCTGTGTATCAGGTGACACTTTAAAGTTTAACTTCTAAGTCCTAATAGTTTAGTTTCAGCTACAAACCAGTTCCCTTAGGCATCTTGTTCAGAAACAGTTCCGGTACTTAACAGTTGTTTCTTGATAATGAGTTCCCTTGAGATTTTAAACAAAGGATAACAATTAGTTCAACTTGTGAACAAACAGTTCCAAAAAAATAATTTGGTTTATTTTATTGTGCTTTGCTGCTGGTAATTTTGTAGGGTTTCACAAAGGTGATCACATTGGACAAAGAAAGATGGCAAGGGTAAGCATTTTATGGGGCACATCTTTAACAATTATATTGATTTATCATTTCCTTGAAGTGTAAACCAGGTCAGTGACACATGAAAAAAATGTGTTAACAATGATAGCACTACTCTTGCTGTATGGGCATTGGGCTTCAGCAGGGTTTTATACATGTGATCCAAGTGTACGATAGGGTTTTATTGAAGTTACCTTGTGAATGTTGAGTTCCATAATTTGCTGATTCTAGGTATATTAAAGATTATGACGGAGGAATATTGATGGAGTGCAAAATTGATCAAAAGTTGCCATATGTTGATCTGGCAACAATGATTCGTCGTCAAAGACAGGTGATTTAAAAGGCTAATTGCTGCCCTAAGCATATACTGGAAGCAATATTATGCCCTTTCAGCTGTCCTGAGCGCTTCAAGATCATTATAAATCAATTGAAGTTTTCTGTTTTTTTGGGCAACTGGCTGTATTTGGACTGAATAGGCCATTGATGAGAAGATCAGAGAGCTTTCTAACTGCCATATTGTTTATTCAGGAATTGACTTCCAAAAGGTTAGTTTCCCTTATCATTTTGGAAAATTTTCATTTATATAATGTTCACATAAGTATGTGCAATAGATGAACTTGCTAGTGAGGAAAAAACTTCTATTGTCTTGGGTACAATGGAGTGTTTTAGTTGATATCGTTGTAAAACATATATTGTCTCTATTGCATGCTATTGTCATTTATATTTCTGTCTTCCAACAAAGAATGTGTTCAATATAGTTTAATGTGTTACTTGCACATTTTATTTTTGAAAAATGGAATAAGTACTTATCTGGCAAGTAGAATTCGAGACATATCTTGTTTTGTTTCTTAATGAGGAACCCGTCCATTATGCATCTCGTTAGGTAATGGCATCTTCTAGGGAAAGTATGGGATTTTTTACTGGCAGCCAGTACTTTATCTCATTTTATTTTGATCATCTTGGGTTTGTACTAGATAGGACAAAAACAAACGGACTATATCCTATTGGTTGAAACTAGACATTTAATAGGCTCATTTCATTTTTTTTTGTAGAAAGATGCTGGTATTCCAAGAAGAACAATGAAACCAGAAGATATCCCTGGTTTGAGTAAGTAGCTATTCTATGCTAGCATGTGTGCCTGGTTCAAATAAGTTTTTGGTTATCTTCAATGTTGTTTGCACAATTATCTCTTTTTAAATTCTTAAACCATCTGCTCCAGCTGAACTAATCAAAATGTGTTACAATTGTATTAGTGTAGCTTGTTTTGAAAACACTCTAATAACATCTGAATTTGCTAGTAGATGAATGGTTACACCAAACATCTTTTTATGGACATGGACAAGTGCGATTTGTAGGGCCATGGCCCATGGGTGCCATCCAAGTCTTCTTGCAAATGTGTTGTCCTCCCCATTCAGGTAGCTCCATCAAACCTCTTTGTGAGCTGCAGGAGTTAGGATGTGAGGGGTTGTCGAGACTTTCTGTTGACATTCACTTGGCCTACCGCACTGCTATCCCATTGGCTCATTGCCACTCTGCCATCGATGATGGCTGCTTCTGACGCATTCTCAACCTCACCTTAGGGGCCCTTTCAGAGCCGTGCATAGAACACTAGAACTAATTGTTAGGCCCAAAATTTCAGAATTCCGAACTACTTGCATATTAATCCATGTCCTAGAAAAGGCATGGTAACAACATCAATGTTACAGGCCAACGAAATAAACGATAAGTACAATAGTTATTAAAAGGCATTTAAAGCCTTGCACACAAAAATAAATGGAAGTAGAGGAAATAGGCGGGGCCTACGACTCCATCTTCACAGGCTCTTCAGTACAGATATGCCTAGTCTTCTAAGTCAATCCTCATCTTCTGTTGTACTATGAAGGATTAAAGCAAGGCTGAGTACATAGGAACACAACAAGACACACGAAAATGCAATAATAGTGCATTAGATACAAAGACATAATATTGTCTTATTTGTGTAAACTGATATTTAAAGGCCATTTAAGATAGGAATTTAAAATGTGGGAAAATAGTACCAATATCAAATAAACAATACAATAAAATTACTTAATTAGGTATAAGATGATTTAAGAACAATTATGCAATTTGAACGGAGTGAATCGGAGTTCGGATGGAAAAGATATGAGCTTTGGAAGTTTGATTTCAAATGAAACGATAGAGAATATTCCTCGAATTAAATTGATTCAAAAGAATGGGATGAGAGCGATATGTTGAAGATGTAATCATATATTGAGTGTTGATAGGTTAGATAGGATTGATATATGGTTGGATTGTTGAAAGGTTAAGCCGTACAGGGAGAGAAAAGTGTGCGGACAATATGGCCATGCCATGACGATTGTCGAGAGGCTAGGGTTGTAGAAGTTAGACGATCAAGATGAGTCTTGATCGAATGGTTGGGTTTGGTTGGACCGAGATCAAAAAGGGGCTAGTTCATACCTCAATTTGACCGGATGCCATCGAATGGATGGCTACTTAAGAGCAGATCGGATGATGCAAAATGAATAGGTTTAAATGGTGGACCGAACGATACCGAAAGAACGAGTACGAACGAACGAGCTTTTGTTCAACGACCGAGTCAAGTCGCTGTTGGAATAATCCTACATTAGTTGTGGGGGAAGAGTTGATCCAACTTAAATAGTGAGGGAGCTCCTCACTTCTTGGGCTAGTTTTTAGGATGCATACAAGGCCCTCTCTTAGTGTGCCGGAGGCTGGATCAATTCCTCATAGAGTGGGCTAACAAATGGTATCAGAGCTTGATCCACAGTCTCCAGTGCTCGTTCAATGGGACCGTGTGATGCGGTCTAAGAGTGCACTAAGGTGGTGAGACCCAATGGATCGTGTGATGCGGTTAGGCTAAAAGACACCAATGTGTGACGGGGGAGACTGTTGGAATAATCCCATATTGGTTGGTGGGGAAAGTTGATCCAACTTAAATAGTGGGAGAGTCCCTCACCTCTTGGGTCAGCTTTTAGGGTGCAGACAAGGCTCCCTTCTGGTGTGTGTTGGAGGTTGGATCAATTCCTCAGAGTGGATCAATAGTCACTGCTGATGAACGGCCGTGTTTGTTTGGTCGAGGAAAACGGGCGACCAAAATGTCGAAGTGGCTGTCGGTGGCGACATCTTTCCCACCGATTGCTTCGTCATGCCACTAGACACCTGTGATGTGGTCTTGGGAGTGCAATGGCTACGCACTTTAGGACCAATCTTGTGGGAGTTCATCAACAAGCGCATCTCCTTCCATTGCAACGGTGAGTCGATCATCTGAAGCGGCATTGACGCAGCAGCCCCGGAGGAACGGTGCGCACACGCTTGCACCGGTTTCGATATCCTCACCGGCCTACGGCTCCAAGGAGAATTGCCAATAGCTCCGCCATCACTCCCGGCGTTAATTCATGGATGGGTGATTCCTTCGCCAGCAAAGGTACTTCGTTCACAATTGGCACAAGGAGTTCTCGAATTATTAGTGCAATGGCAGGGCGCCCAACCATCTGAAGCTTCTTGGGTTCCTTTGGAGGAGTTCCGACGTCTCTGTCTAGATTTTCAGCTTGAGGACTAGCTGATTCTTAAGGAAGGGAGAGATGCCATGTGGCGAATTGGCCCAAGAGGACCCTGGCGCCAGCCAACCTAGGCCCAGGAAGAAGCCCATGCGGCAGATTAATAGAGTCCTGGCCCATGCGGCAGATTACTAGAGTCCTAAGTTGTAATTGAGTCGGTTAGCTATTTGGTTTAGATTTTAGATTACAGATTAGAGATAAGAGGTTAGGTCTATATATATAGGGTTGTATTCAGATCTATTAGCGAAGAGAAGTAATAAAGTTATTCTAGTTTCCCCTATCTAATTCCCAGTTCCGTGCTTTCTTCTCCCTTAACCCCGGTGCCCTCTCTCCTGCGCCCTTCTTCCCTCCGCCGTGTCGCAGCCGCCACGGCGCCCGCGGCTTTGGCCACATGTGCAGCACCAATATAATCTGCGGCCACTTCCTGACCGTGACAGTAACGCACGTGAAGTGGCAGCAATAGGCAGAGAGAATATTGCAGGTGGCGGTAATGGGCAAAACAACGATGACGAGCTCTAATGACGAACGTGGTCGGATAGGAGGGGCACGACGTGTCCCATAACAAGGTGAGTATGTTCCTGATGGTGGAGAAGGGTAGGGTTTCTCAGGGTGTGCTAGCGACAGTGGGGTGGTTCTAGGGTAGAGAGGCGTTGATGGCGGCATACCACAACAGCTGAGAAAAGGGGAAAAGGTAGGAAACCTTCACTAGGTTCGGGCAAAACTGGTGGCATGGTGAATCCAATGGTGGTGGCTAGGGACAGCGGCAAACATCACGAAAACAGTGATGACGTAACATGTCAAAACATATGAGGGTGGCAGAGAGAACATAGGGAGGGGAAGGGCGGAGCACTTACCGCAACGGTGATGGGAGATTGCAGCGGCGCGTGAGGAGTTCCCGACTGCTGTGGCCGCAGATCAGAGTTGGGGTGGTCGGCTTGGCGTGGCGCTTGATGATGGCATTGCTTGGAGGGGGAAAGCAGAGGGTGGCAGCTCAGGCTTTAAAGGGGAGGGGTTAGTGTTAGGGTTCAGCCTAGAGACGTTAGGAGTCGTGCAGAAAATCGGCGGCAGCATCAGGGTTCCTGACAGTGACAGTTGCGTGGGCATGGATGGCTGCGGATGTGGTGCGGAGCCAACGAGCTGGGCTGGGCCAACGTAGCAGTGGTGGGATGGGCCGAGGAAGATAACTGAGGGGGAGATGTAGAGAAGCCGGCACCAATAGAGGAAGGAGAGGGCGAAGGCAGTGACTTGAGCATGACTGGGCATAGACTGACTCACTGGCAAAAAGAAGATGGTCCCTACTAGTGGGCCCCACAGGTCGGTGGGTGGTCAACTGACGAATTGACTGGGCCGAAATGGGCCAATAGCGAGCAGGCTGAGGGAGGGAGAGGTGATCGGCTAGGCCAACTTGGAAGTAAAAGAAAGGGAAAAGAAGAGGTGGGCTGAGTGCAGAAAGGAAAGGGAATGGGCTAAATTCGGCCCGAAGAGAGAGAATGGATTCTGATTGGATCTTCTAATTTTTAATAAATGCTAAAATGATGTTTGTGATCCTAAAATTATTTCCTTTGCTCCAAAAAAATATAGAAAAATTTTGGGAGGCAATTTAGAGCTTGGAGAATTTAAGAAAAACATCTCATGATGTGATTTATTTTTTTTAAAAAAACAGGCCTGTATTTTAGCTTGTTTATTTAATTACATTATTATTATAAATTCTAATACTGTATTTATTATTTTTTTCTAAAACGCCTGAAAATTAGGGCATTACACTGATATTATGGCTAACGTGGATCATCAAACATAAAAAAAGAATTCAAAAAACAAGATGTCCATCCATCTTTTTCTTCTTCGGCCATTTTTGTTTTGCCTCCTTGTTGATTTACTGGTTTAGTAATGATGCAAGTCTGATCAGAGCAATCGATGTGATGTAGGGGAAGCTGGGTGGACTCCTGACCAGTGGGGGCATTCAAAATCGCGTTCAGCCTTCTCTCCTGATTATAATACTTACAGGCAACAACTTACTAATCTAATGCGCTTGTTGTTGAAGGTATCCTATCTCCACAAATCTTTTCATATGGCATGTAGTCATTTAATACTTGATTGTAGTTGTACTGGATATACATGTACCTTTTGTGCTCAGTACTGGACTTTATGCACCCTTCCTGTTTCAAGCATATATTTTTAATCCAGGCCAGCTGATGGCAGGTTGGCTGGTTCAACAGTTCAATGATCAAAATGTCTGCTCATAAAAGTTTTAATATTCAAATATTTCCAGTATACTTTACTGCGGACTCTACTTCAAATAGACAGTAGGCACATTTATCCTTTGAAAGGTTAAAATGATTATTCGATAGGCAAACCACAGTAGTCATTCCCAACCATCAGTTCCAGTTATTACAGTTCACCCATCAATCCACTCTAGTTTTAGAAATTAGGCAGAACTGGCTATATAGGATTGTACTAGGCATCACCAAAGAGGCCACGAAAAGTAACAGGAGGGAACCATACCATTACTCACACTGTAAAGTCATGTGCATATGATAATGGACTACAATGCCCATCAGCAAACAACATATCTAATGGCAAATAGACATGATTTTTGTAGTGTGTATGGCCAGCAAAAGTATCTGTTAGGTGTTAGCAGATGCAATTGGTTTTGTTTTGTGTTTGAACAGTGACTTGACCAAACAAGAACAGTTTGCTATAGTCAATTTTACCTAAAGATTATGTTTCAGAGATGTGGTAGATCTGCAAAAACCTGATGTGTGTTGAACCTACTGTTGTCTTATGAATATGTGCCAAATATTTTGTCAATTCTGATAAGAACTTGTGTTGTAGAATATGAATGAACATCCTGATGCTTGGCCATTCAAAGAGCCAGTGGATTCACGTGATGTTCCTGACTATTACGACATTATCAAAGATCCTATTGGTGAGCTGAAATGATTTAGGGGGGCTCTACTTTCCTTTCCGTTCCAACCTTGTGAAAAAGCAATGTCGCATGCAATCTAAGTTTTTCAGTTTCTGAACACAAGCTTGTCTGCAGATTTGAAGACAATGTCAAGAAGAGTTGATTCCGAGCAGTATTATGTGACCTTAGAGATGTTTGTAGCTGACATGAAGAGAATGGTCAGCAATGCAAAAACATACAACTCTCCCGATACAATCTATTACAAATGTGCCTCACGGTGAGCAATGAACTTTAACCTTGTGTTCTGCATATTTGGTGTAAGTCAGGGATCCACGAATGTTGCTTTTAAAATATTGGGCCTGGCTTGTAAGTTAAAAGGTGGTTGGTTAAATCTCATCTTGCATTTGCTTACCTAGTGCAGTCAGTAATGCCCTTCTATCATAAACAGCACAAGATGCACATCTTAAATACCAGCTGGGACTGGGAAATCTGGCATCAATTGTGTGCCACCTGTGTTTGAAACCCCGCGCATGGTTGTCTAACCAAATGATTGGTTTTGTTCCTTCTTTTTGTACAGGCTCGAGAGCTTCTTCACAAACAAAGTAGCATCTCAGCTTGCCCAAGCCTCAACGAAGAACTGACTTGCCCTCTGGTGCATTTGATATAGTTGCTTCATGTAAAATTGCTGTTGGCTTATAACATGCTGCTTCCTTATTTGTGCTTTCCAGCAATGTAGTGTTAATGTAGCATCTCTGATGATATGTAGTTGCGGTACGTGTTTAATTTTGCTAATATAATTGCTTACATTCAGTTTCTCATGCTGACAGATGATTTGGCTTCTGCCAAGTATTTAATAAAAAACTAGAGTAAATTTCACAAAATCGGTTCAAACAGAAAAGATCACCTCCCTGAAATTTCATGGATCAGGGCTTTACTTGCTCAAGCAGTCCAAGATAACAACTTCATGAGTGAATATTGCATGCAATCAACAACGCTGGTGCCCGGTTTGTGTTTACTAGCCAATTCAAGTTCAAATTTATATTTGAATGAATTTATTTTTTTTTCAAAATTCTGAAAAAAAATCTCATAAATAGTACTACTTTCGTTTCTGAATGTAAGTTATTCATCTATAGATTAATGAATTTAGGAAATACTGGTTTCAGAATTAACATGTTTTTTTAAGATTTTATTAAAAAATCGAAATTTGGAAAACACAAAAATAATAATTGGGCCGGCCTAACCCGCAATCAACAGTTAACATCTTCCATTTTTATTTTTATTTTCACCAAAAAGAGGTACACTACCAATGTGAATCCCTCTGGTAACATCTCCCGTCAACCTCTCCAATCCACTCGGATCCACCGGTTTAGGAACTTCTAACCCTGTTGATGCATTAATTACAATATCACGTCGGTAAAGAATTTGTTGAGGAAAGAGAAATTATGTCTTATGCAATAAAATCAACTCTACACGATATTTAAGGAAGCAAAGAAGAATATTGAAAAAAAAAGAAGATATATGATTAGATGTAGATTTATTTTAAAAAATTATCCACTGAGGAGATATTATCTATAAGTGATGTTTAAATAAAAAAAGAGTAAGACACCACATTATGAGTTGTGACTGATCTTATCGAGCGAGCTCACTAGAGTAGCGTGGATGAGCGGGCCGAACACCTAGGCTCACTTACCGATTAGAGATGATCATGACAGCCACTCAGTAGTCGATGAGAATCACTTTGCGGCAAAAAATTGATAATTTGTTACTTTCAACATGACCATTTTATTATAATATCACTCTGATTTAAATAAATAAATTATTAAATATCTTGTTATCTCGCCTTCTTGTCATCAAATCACTTCGCTTCCATCACCTCCGCCGCCACCGTAAGCTCGTCATCAATCGAAAAAAAATTCCCTACAGGCGGGCTGCAGCGCGCCTCGCCTACAGCCCGCCTGCAGATCGTTGCCACGTGTTCCAGCGAACGAATCGAACGATAGGAAGGGCACGGCTCAAGAATACCCGATGGCTCGCACCACACGCACGGAGAACGGCTTGCAGTGCTAGAGTCGGCTCGGCTAACAGCGGGCTCACAGCATCAGATTGATGGATTCCTTCCAATCTGCACGAAGCTTTCCAATCTTGCCATACAACTGATCGTGATTGATCGCTTGAACACAGGATTGCACCACACGGTTGATCAGCCGAACGGAGGGCATCATGTGGCGGCGTAGCCTGCTGTGCAACATCGGCACCATAGCCTGCTGTGCAACGCCCGCGCCACAGCACACGGTTGCGCTCGGCTCCTGCGCGCGGCACGCACGGCCCTACGTCCAATCGATTGCATCAAGTTGCTCCGCGGTACACGTCGGCTTTAGGTTATCAGGTGGAATATTTGCCGGCATGGAGGACGGGTGAGAATCGAGAATTGTTCATGCTGCCGGAGAAGACCCTTGCACAGTTGCTTATGAGAATTCAAACGCCGGCCATCATGATACAATGCAGGTACAATTTCACCAAGCTCCTCGATAAACTTTATTTTATGGTACATGTTGGAGGAAAATACTTTCACCCTAACAAGACAATAATGAACAAGCAGCTCAAAGTCCCCTCCGAGTGTTCAAGTCGCCGCTTTGGCTCGGGCCATCGCAAGATCTTTCGAAGGCTAGGGGCTCGGAGCTGTCTGTTTGGCCGAAGCCCCCTCCGGCGAAGAGATTGCGCCCATTGAAACCGCTCAAAGGTGACGTCGAAACCATGGGCTCCCTATCCTCTCCGACAAGACGTGTGCCTTGCCCTATTCACACGGAGTGTTACTAAATTACCCCTATGTAAATTTACTGTTCACGCTGTAATAGTCGGTTGAGCGTAGGGGGTAACTTCGTATTACCCTGTTGTTACCGCGCCTATAAATACCCTCCCCCTTGCAGGGTAGGGGCATCAAACACTTGAAGTGTTAATGAATACAACTCTTGTTTGAAGGCTATTATCCGCTTCGGAGGCCTCGAGCACTGTTCAAACCCTTGAAAAACACTTCGAACCCTTCGAGGTTCTAAACACTTAAACATGTTGCGTATTTCTATATTACGCCAACAGTACATATTTTTTATTCTTTGGCTGCAACCGATTGTCGTGTATTCTCATAAGAGAATGTGCATACGGTTATCATGCCCGTAGTGTCGTCCATGCTAATCGAGTCAACATCTACAATTGTTGAGACTATTCAACCTGTAGCCATGCCACAAAATGCATATGAGGTACAAGATGTCGATCCAAAATTACCGAAACAAAATTTATCATATTATGAATGAAGTCTTTACGTGATTTTAATTATTGACTCATTATATTGTAGGTGGCTGATAAAGTTCGGTAAACTTTGATTGTTCCAAAAGTTGGCATGACTTTTGAATTAAAGAATGATGCTTATGACATGTACAACACATATGCAGGCAGTGTTGGATTTAGTATAAGAAAGAAAGACATAAAGCGTCGAGGAGATGGCACTATCTATCACAAACATATAGTTTGCAGTTGTCAAGGTCATGGACCATTTGGTTCAAGAAAAGACACTACAAGGACGGGTTGCAATGCTCGTGTTCAGTTCAATGTCAGCAGGGAGGGGGTTTAGAGAGTGCACAAGTTTATTCTTGATCACAACCATTACCTTGCTAGTCCGAATAAAAGGCAAAATTTGAGGTCCCAACGTAGCGTTCAAGAAGCGGAGAAGAAGCTCATTGGCCAGATGAGGGAGAGTGGGATGAAGCCTAAACAGGTTTTTGAGTTTATGGTGCAATTTTATGGAAGAGTTGACAAAGTACCATTCTCAAATATAGATTACAACAATGAGATAGGTCGGCTATGCAAGAAGTACTTAGAATTGAATGACGCGCAGACACTATTGGAATACTTAAAAAATAAGCAAAGATGAGATCCGGCTTTCTTTTATGCCATTCAATTAGATCCAGAAGATGGCAGGATGACTAATTTCTTTTGGGCAGATGGTCAATCTATCATGGATTATGTTTGTTTCGGTGATGTGTATTTTGATACCACTTTTTAAACTAATAAGTTTGAAATGCCTTTTGCTCCTCTCTTTGGAGCTAACCATCACAAGCATACAATAATTTTTGGGGCTGCATTGTTATTTAATAAGATCATTGAATCATTTGCTTGGCTTTTTGAAACCTTTGTATCAGCAATGGCAGGCAAGCATCCTAGCACAATTTTCACTGATCAAGATACGGCCATGGCAGGTGCAATTGCTTATGTATTTCGAAAAACAAGTTATCATCTTTCTTTATGGCATATTTATCTAAATGCCGCTAAACATCTCGGACATGTGATTCATAAGTATCCTGAGAGATTTCTTCCTGATTTTAAGAGATATGTGTATGAAGACAGATCAGAGTTTTACTTTAACAAGTGGGATGAATTATTATGTGAGTACAACCTTGAGGACAATGAATGGATGCTAAACCTATATAAATTAAGGACAAAGTGGGCTATTGTGTAACGTGACTCATTTACAGCTGATATGAACTCCACTCAAAGGAGTGAAGGTATGAATAATGTATTTAAGAAAAGATTTCGTAGGAAACTTGGTCTTTCTGAACTGCTTGCAGAATGTGACAAGGTGTTTGATAGTCTTCGTAACAATGAGTTGGATGAAGATTCTCAATCTTGTCGAAAGAACCAAGTTACTTACATTCTAGGTTTTTCTTTGTTGAAGACCACAGCTGAATCGTACACAAGAAGGATATATAAAGAGTTTGAAGGAGAATTTAAAGAACAATTTTCATTCTCTTGTAAATTGTTACAAGAGGATGGGGCAATTTTGACATATATGGTCACACATATGCACTCTGATTATGGAGCAAAGGTTGTATTCAACAAAGCAAATATTAATATTACATGTGCTTGCAGAAAGTATGAATCTGTAGATATATACACATATTTTCTATACTACTCTAAAAGAAGCTAGTGGTGGTGAATCTGCCACCACTACTAGCTTCTAACTGACACGTGGACCCCTATTTTTAGTAAAATTTATATTACTTTTAAAATTAGTATATTACTTTTGAAACCGAATTACGATAAATGTTATTTTATCATGTTTTAAATTATTTGTATTATTTACGTGGTGTTCTTTTAATGTTATAAAATTTTTCCCGTTGTAACGTACAGGCACTCAACTAGTAATTTGCAAAAAAATAGTTATAATATAAATTGATGAAATATGCTATTCTATATCTTATATGTATATTGTGTAAGCATGCCCTAAAAGTCTTTAATGTCAACGATATTTTTATTTTGCCATCACATTATATAATGAACATATGGATAAAATATGCCAAGAAGGGATTTTATATTGAGAAACATGGATCTGAGGAGGAAAGTTTGGTAATACATGCTGCACGTATCTCACGGAAGGTGACATCTGTTGCATCGAAGTGTTCACAGAAACATCAAGCAACCACTTGCAGGATCTTAGCTGGGTAGATCAATGCTAAGTACAGTCCCATAAAAAGCTTGACCTTTCCACCACTTGCATTTTGCATATCTTCATTAGATGCAGAAGATGTAGTGAATGAAGCATCAAGGCATCCTTCAGATATAGTTGTCTGGGCTAGCTTGTCAAGTAGAAATTTGATAGCTTTTCAAGATGCATGGGTAACAAACTTCCAGAGGTAGCTGATTTGGATATCAAGTCTAGTTCTGATGCCTTTTGGAGCAGTACTGAAACTGTGAATGTTGTTGATGGCACCTGTATGCCTTCATGTATGTTCGGGGATGTTGAAGTACCTGCAGAAGTTTTAGCATCAGAAAATGGACACAAATAAACTACAGGTGAAAGATCATTGTCAGGTAGCTGCCAACAGTTACTGCTGCACTGCGTGCCCGATGCAGGTGTAGAAATAATTCTTATGCCAATAATTTGAAAGCATAATTTCAGTCATTGCAGTGGTCACACCATTTGTTCTGGCATGTTTTCTTTTAAGAACCAGATCATCTCCGGTTTGCGAGCTCCCAGCATGACAGTATTCATGGTAATTCCCTTACTATGACCTGACATATTTAGTTGGTTGATTCGGATAAAAAACTACTCAGAATTAAACTCTGATTCACATTGTTTTGCACTTTGTAGTGAGATACAGTACAGAAAGGAGCACTTGAGCAGGGTCCAACGACTTGCCGGACTGCTAGCAAATGATACAGAGCACGCAGAATCCAACTCCTTCCAGCAGTAGCTTGCCTCCTGCTATTCCAATCAAGTACTTGCACTAAAACCTCATCCAGATTCTTACCAAGAACAAGACCAAGCGGAAGAATGAAAT
The DNA here is from genome assembly GCA_000418225.1 of Zizania latifolia. Lineage (NCBI taxonomy): Eukaryota > Viridiplantae > Streptophyta > Magnoliopsida > Poales > Poaceae > Zizania > Zizania latifolia. The sequence continues at coordinate 1,104,135 of KE372857.1, read as the reverse complement.
GGGGGGAAACAAACCTGGTTCTTGGAGATTGAGATCTTGGGCACAAAGTGAGGCTGAGGAAGTATAAAATGAGGGGAATGCAGCAATGGAGGCGGGGTCGAGCTCCCTGGCGGCGCCCACCGGCGAGGATCGGGAAGGAAGCGGCGGGGCATCGGTAGAGAGGGGCATCGTGGAGGGGAAAGGCGAACGGGGCGGCGCATGTGGGAAAGATGAGCTGGACGCTGTAAGCCGACCCTGCGCTGAGTGAGCTTCGAGCCGCCGCCCGCACTGCAAGCTGTTCTCCAAGCGTGTGGTGCGAGCCATCAGAATTCTTGAGCCATGCTCTTCCTGTCATTCGATTCGTTCGTTGGGACACGTGGCAGCCGCCTGCAGGGAATTTTTCTCCCATCAATCGTCTCCTCCTAGGGGTGAGAGTGATTCGGATTATTTCCGTCCGAATCCAAAAAAATAGATTTGGATTCAGATTTTTTTTGTTTTGGATACGGATTCGAATTCGGATATTTTTTATACGAATACGGATATGATATCACTGATATCCGATAAATACGGATACAGATTCGGATAATCCGGATAATTTCTATTCAGATATCCGGACATTTTTTCAGCTGCACCTTTTTTTTCAACTGCACACTCTGCCTCCTGCCGCACAAGTGCACACAGCCTCCTCCTGTCACATGCTGCCTCTCCTCTTGCCGCAATGCTTCGGCCCTGGCCACGCCATGGTGGCCCCGTTACTGTGTCCCGGTTGCCCTGTGGCCGCCCCTATCGCCCCGCGGACACCCCGGGCACCTTGCTGTCGTGCCGCCCGGTAGCCACCCTGCTGTCGCGGTACCCTACGGCTGCCCCCTTCACCCCGCAGACACCTCGGCCGCCCTGCTGCTGCGCCCCCGGTGGCTGCCTCGCTACCGCGCCCCGGCCACCATGCTACCACGCTGCCCGGTGGCCACCCTGGCTGTGCCCTGGCCTCCCCGGCCATCCTGTTATCGCGCTGCCCCGCAGTCATGCCCCTGATGGAAATGTGTCCAAGAAAATTCTAGGGGAACCGAAAGTCCTGGCCTAGGGCCGGAAGTTCCGGGTTCTGGAGCATCCAAAATTTCTGGTCATACCGGAAGTTCTAGGCCAGCCCCAGTTACGGTTTCTGGAGGATCCAGAAGTTTTGGACCTACCTGGACGAACCGAAAGTTCCGAGTGAGACTCGGAAGTTCCGGATCAAAATAAATTCGATACAGAATGTTGTTTTCGGAAGTTCCGGTTGGATCGGAAGTTCCGGGTCCGGAAGTTCCAGTTGGACCGGAAGTTTCGGACAGAAACAAATTCGATACAGAATGTTATTTTCAGAAGTTCTGGGCCAGGCGAACAGATTAGATTTGTTGGGTTTTAATACAGATTAAAGCCCTATGATGGGGCACTATATAAAGAGAGGAGGGGTGAGCACGAAAGGCTGCTGCTGTTGCTCCTGGTTTCGAACCCTATCCGCCACCTCTCTTCTCTCCTCGATTGCAAGTGTTGTGATCGATCTCCCGAATCTCGCGAGTGGTGCTAGCACACCGGCGCGAGGTGATCCTGTCCCCGTACGTGTGGATACCGTAGAGGCACTACTCCAATAGTGGTGCTCGTCTTCCTTCCGTGGAGTTCGCCGGATCGTAGGATTGTGTCGTCTTCATCGCCAGATCGCCGACAAACGAACAGAGCCGGGAGGAGTAGCTCGAGAACATGCTTCATCGACTCTACTTCCGCTGCCCGAGCGCGTCTCGAGGCTCGAGGTAACTATCCATGATCCCATTACACGTATGGTTCCTAGGCTAACGGGGTAAATTTTTGAAATTAAGTGCTAGCGTAGCCTCCTCATAACCCAACAGTGGTATCAGAGCCTACATGCGTAGTGTTCGATCTAGATCGATCAATATAGGTGATATGTGGTGGAAATAGATTGGATCTATTATTTTTTGTCGGATTTTTGGAAGTTCTAGGTGTGACCCGGAAGTTTCGGACCAAAATAAACTTCGATACAGAATGTTATTTTTAGAAGTTCCAGTAGGACCGGAAGTTCCGGTTGGATCGGATGTTCTGGACAGAAATAAATTATGTACAGAAGGTTATTTTTGGAAATTCCTGGTGTGACTCGGAACTTTCGGGCCAATTTAAATCTGAGTCAAAAGGTTGATTTCGGAAGTTCCAGCCCTGAGTCGGAAGTTCCTGGCCCTTCAACCGAAAGTTCTGGTTCTCTGAGCCAGAAGTTTTGAGTCTGTTTTCAGTCACGCATAGTATCCGCCTAACTTGTTTTTGCAGAGGATGTTGTGACTGGTATGGCCTTGCAAATGTATGAGATTCATGAATGTAATAACATGGCCTGCGCGTCATGGTTGATTACAGCCCAAGACTGTTCAAATGTTGTACGACCTGCGCGTTGATATGTGATGCTTCTGCTCATGTAATTAGTATAGTGCTATTAGGTGTAATAGACTGATACAAGATCATGGAAACCTAAAGCGTGATGACTCGACGGATAGGAACCATGGAGATGGAGATCATCATACGAGAGAGCCAAACTATGTCACAGTTAATATGATTGCCTGTGATGTTTACTTATGTTCCTGAAATACTATTCTTTCATGTTCCGTGTGCGGTAGGCATCGTTATCATATTAGAATAGTTTCCCTCAGAAAATTAAGTATTTATGCTCTTTCCAATAGTTGCACCTACCAATGTTCTCGATCATCGATGGTGGGTCTGCCAAAGCAGGGTGCCGTCTTTTATCTTGACCAGTTAGGGTGGATGTCGGACAACCACATGCATAGTATTGGTTTACTTAACAAAGCTATCAAAACGGTTTTGGGCTTTGGGGCATGGAGTTGGGAGTCAGGAATTGGATGCTGTCCCAACGAACAAGAGTCACATAGAATGTGATTAGCAAGTGTTGCTTATCTATGTCACTAATCTTCTAGCAGATATGCCAAAGCTCATTAGGAGTTAGTTGAATATAGATCTTGTCCCACAATGTGTCGTTAGAGGAAAAGCGATCATTTTACATATTGTGGTGCATCTTTTATTTGATATAAGATCAATCTAGCATAGTGCTGAACCTTGTATTTTTGTTGTAAATCATGGCACCTACTGCAAAGAACACTTCTGTTTTTAATCTGCGATCTATCCTAGAGAGGGAGAAATTATCTGAAATAAATTTTATTGACTGATACAGAAACTTAAGAATTGTTCTCAAGCAAGAGAAAAATGACTATGTTTTAGAGAAACCCCACCCTGATGAACCAACGGATGATACACCACTTGCTGATAGGCGGGCTTATGAGAAGCACGCTAGTGATTCAGTTGATGTCAGCTATCTCATGCTTACCTACATGTCCTCTGAGCTTTAGAAGCAATATGAGGACAGGGATGCCTATGATATGATCGTGGGACTCAAAGGCATGTTTGAGAACCAAGCACGGACTGAGAGGTATAATGTCTCAAAGTCCTTGTTTACGTGCAGGTTGGCGGAAGGTAGTCCGGTGAGTCCTCATGTGATCAAGCTGATTGGTTACATTGAGAACCTGGAAAAACTTAGGTCTGCTCTTGATAAAGATTTGGCTACAGATGTAATTCTACAGTTGCTTCCTGCGAGCTTCGAGTCGTTCATTCTGAATTTTCATATGAATGACATGCAGAAGAGCATGGCTGAATTGCATGGGATGCTCAAGACAACTGAGAAAAGTCTTAAGAAAAATCCTAGTCATGTGATGATGGTTCAAAAGGAAAGTAAGAAGAGAAAGCGTAAGGGAAATGCTAAAGCTCCAGATGCGATCTCGAGCTCCAAGTCTAATTTGGCTGGAAAGTCTAAGTCGGGCCCTGCTAACTCTGATAAGCGCATACAGAAGCTCCATAAAGATGGCATTTTAGAGTCATTTGATTTTGAATCGTTTGACACGTGTGGGTCTTGTTTACTTGGCAAGATGACTAAGGTGCCTTTCACTGGTCAAAGTGAGAGGGCAAATGAATTGTTGGCCATTGTACATACTGATTTATGTGGACCAATGAGTTCTACAGCCAGAGGTGAATTCCAGTACGTCATAACTTTTACCGACGACTTTAGTAGATATGGTTACGTCTACTTAATGAGGCATAAGTCAGAATCCTTTAAAAAGTTCAAAGAGTTCTAAAATGATGTACAGAATCATACAGGCAAGACAATTAAATTTCTGCAATCGGATCGTGGAGGTGAATATTTGAGCCATGAGTTTAATGATCATCTGAAGCAATGTGGAATTGTTCCATAGCTGACTCCACCTGGTACACCTCAGTGGAATGGAGTGTCTGAGCGGAGAAATCGAACCTTGTTAGACATGGTCTGCTCGATGATGAGTCAAACTGATCTTCTATTGTCTTTCTAGGGATTCGCTTTAGAAACTGCTGTTTTCACACTAAACAGAGTTCCATCCAAATCTATAGAGAGAACACCATATGAGATATGGACTAGGAAGCGTCCCGGGCTGTCTTTTCTAAAGATATAGGGTTGTGAGGCCTATGTAAAGCGTTTGACGTCTGATAAGCTCACTCCCAAATCTGATAAATGCTTCTTTATGGGATATCCTAGGAAAACTAAAGGATATTACTTTTATAACCGGGAAGAGTGCAAAGTGTTTGTCATCCGGAATGGTGTCTTTCTTGAGAAAGAGTTTCTCTCGAAAGGGGTTAGTGGGAGCACGGTGCAACTCGAAGAGGTTCGAGAACCACTAGAAAGTGTTTCAGCTCCTATTGAACTGCAACTCAGCATGCAAGATGTTGCAGAGCCTGTTGTCGAGACACCAGCCCCACGTCAGTCGGAGAGGTTGAGTCGTGCTCCCGAGCAGTTTGCGTTTTTAACCACTGGGAAACACGACATATTATTGTTAGACAGTGATGAACCTAAGACCTATTCGAAAGCAGTGATGGGATCAGACTCTGAGAAATGGCTTGGAGCCATAAGATCCGAGTTAGAATCCATGCAAGAGAATCAAGTTTGGAACTTGGTCGATCCACCTGATAAATGAATTTTTAAGAAAAAGATAGACGCTGATGGAAATGTTCACATCTATAAAGCACGATTGGTGGCGAATGGTTTCAGGCAGATTCAAGGTGTTGATTATCATAAAACGTTTTCGCGCTTCGCTATGCTAAAGTCTATCCGGATCATCCTAGCAATTACCGTATTTTATGACTATGAGTTATAGCAAATGGATGTCAAGACGGCTTTCCTTAATGAAAACCTAAGTGAGGATGTGTACATGACACAGCCTGAAGGTCTTGATGATTCAGAGAATGCTGGAAAAGTTTGTAAGCTACAAAGGTCCATTTATGGGCTGAAGCAGGCTTCTCGAAGTTGGAATCTTTGTTTTGATGAGGTAGTCAAAGGGTTTGGCTTCATCAAGAACGAAGAAGAGCATTGTGTTTACAAGAAGGCTAGTGGGAGCTCACTTGTGTTTCTGGTCTTATATGTAGATGACATATTGTTGATCGGAAATGATATTCCTATGCTAGATGTTGTCAAATCTTCGTTAAGAAAAAATTTCTCAATTAAAGATCTTAGAGAGACAGCATACATTTTGGATATAAAGATCTATAGAGATAGGTCGAGAAGGCTAATTGGATTAAGCCAAAGCATGTACATTGACAAGGTATTGAAACGGTTCAATATGCAGAATAACAAGAAATGTTTTCTGCCAATGTCGCATGGCGTTTCTCTCAGCAAGAGTCAGTGTCCTTCGACACCTGATGAGATGGAGAAGATGAGTGCGATCTCGTATGTCTCCGCAATCGAATCCGTCATGTATGCTATGCTTTGTACACGCCCAGATGTTTCTTATGCTCTAAGTGTTACGAGCAGATATCAGTCAAACCAGGGTGAAAGTCACTGGGTGATAGTAAAGAGTATCCTTAAGTACTTGAGAAGAACTGAGGATATATTCCTAGTCTATGGAGGTGAGGAGGAGCTCGTTGTAAATGGTTACACCGATGCCAGCTTCCAAACCGATAAGGACGATTCGCGATCGCAGTCTGGATTTGTGTTCTGCCTTAATGGAGGCGTAGTGAGTTGGAAGAGTTCCAAGCAAGAAACGGTTGCAGATTCAATGACAGAAGCTGAGTATATTGCAGCTTCAGAAGCTGCGAAGGAGGCAGTTTGAATCAGAAAGTTTGTTTCTGAGTTGGGTGTTGTCCCTAGTGCGTCCAGTTCAGTGGATCTCTATTGTGATAATAGTGGTGCCATTGCGCAAGCCAAGGAGCCTAGGTCACACCAGAAGTCCGAGCACATACTGCGGCGCTATCACCTGATCCGTGAGATTATAGATAGAGGTGATGTGAAGATATGCAAGGTGCACACAGATTTAAACATAGCCAATCCGTTGATGAAGCCTCTCTCACAGCCTAGACATGAGGCGCACTTAAGCTCTATGGGTATTAGATACTTACGTGAGTGAGTCGAGTGTATGTGAGAAAAAGTTAGTTTGTCTATGCTGATGTATATTTGGATAATTTGTTATCTTGTTCCTTGAATAAATGTCATTTACATTGATTAGCAAGTTGATGACTTATTTATGAGACTCTTTGTGTTATGATGTTGTTCTAAATGATCCCTAATCTCATATCGTCATGTGGGACAGTGATGATTTATAGATTAGTATATCTGTCTGATTGATGATCAAGTTTCGCAGATCATAGACATAGAGATGTCAAATCAGTGATGTGGACTCATGTTAGTGAACATCTAGTTGGATATACCCACTTTGAGATACTGCTGAGATTGTTATTTTATATGTGCCATCAGTTATCATCTCAAATGGTGTACCTGTAGAATCCTAAGATCTGAGATCGTCATTAATTCCAGAATGTATAGTGCACACTTAGGGGCTTCCAAACGCTATTCCGTAAGATGGAATTCATCCCTCCTAAATAATGGGAGAGACGTCTCTAGGCCCCTCGAGATAGTCAGATTGGAAAGTGCATGGCCATGTCACTATGATCAAAGAGTTAATCATGATTGAATCCACTACTTGATCGAGTGAAGTGTCAAGCTGTCAACAAGGGTGGCATAAATCTCGTCTTGAGCTTGACTGATGTCGTGTAGTAAAGGGATTGGTGCGTGAGTATATCAAGGTTCAAAAAGTATGATTTTAACTTTGTATGCTTTCGGGGGTCAATATGTGCTGCTAGGTACCGCTATTGATCGGCGATTCGGAAAGAGTTTCTAGGTAGTGGCCGTTTGCATATGAACCTATCGGGTCGCACGCTTAAGGGGATTAGATTTTAAAGCTTGCAAGAATTGGCTCTTGTACAAGTGGAGATTGATGAAAATGTGCCCAAGAGAATTCTGGGGAAATCAGAAGTTCTGGCCTAGGGCTGGAAGTTCCGGGTTTTGGAGCATCCGGAAGTTCCGATCATACCGAAAGTTTCGGGCCAGCCCCAGTTACGGTTTTTGGAGGATCCAGAAATTCCGGTTGGACCGGAAGTTTCGGACCTACCTGGACGAACCGGAAGTTCTGGGTGAGACCCGGAAGTTCTGGGTCAAAATAAATTCGATACAGAATGTTGTTTTTTGGAAGTTCTGGTTGGACCAGAAGTTTCGGTTCCAGAAGTTCCGGACAGAAACAAATTCGATACAGAATGTTATTTCTGGAAGTTCCGGCTATAACCGGAAGTTCTAGGCCAGGCGAATAGATTATATCTGTTGGGTTTTAATACAGATTAAAGGCCCGTGATAGGGCACTATATAAAGAGAGTAGGGGTGAGCATGAAAGGCTGCTGCTGCTGCTATTGCTCCTTGTTTCGAACCCTAGCCGACCTCTCTTCTCTCCTCGATTGCAAGTGTTGTGATCGATCTCCCGGATCTCGCGAGTGGTGCTTTCCCGCCGGCGTGAGGTGATCCTGTCCCCGGACGTGTGGATACTGTAGAGACACTACTCCAATAGTGGTGCTCGTCTTCCTTCCGTGGAGTTCGTCGAATCGTAGGATCGTGTCGTCTTCATCGCCGGATCGCTGACAAACAAACGGAGCCAGGAGGAGTAGCTCGAGGACGCGCTTCATTGACTCTACTTCCGCTGCCCGAGCGTGTCTCGAGGCTCGAGGTAACGATCCATGATCCCATTACACGCATGGTTCCTGAGCTAACGGGGTAAATTTTTGAAATTAAGCGCTAGCGTAGCCTCCCCATAACCCAACTGCCATGCCACCCCGCTGCGCCATGGCCCGCACTGCTGGTGCGCTTAGGAATAGGGAGGATGAGGAAGAAGGGAAGCCGAGAGGAAGGGGAAAAAGAAGAAAGGGAAATGGAGAAAGGAAAAAGTAGAAAGAAAAAATAGAAAAGAAAAGAAAAAATTGTTCTGTAGCAAATAATTTATATTTTTATTTTCCTTAATATGATAGGTTTATTATTTCATGCACTTGCAGTTTAAATTTGACGTGTTTCAATTTAAATCCTAGAAACATAATTAATTAATTAAAAATAGCTAACTGACTTAGAAAAATGCCAAATTTTTTCATGGAATAAGATACGCTGTATTTTGATTGTAGAAAAAGTTTCAAGTTCAAATGAGGATTTAACTGACAATTTGCTTTCAAACCCAACACATTCCTTCTTTAAATCCTAATTCGTCCTCGGAGAATATCCAGTTTTCTTAACATCCTACGCGACAGCTTTCTCAAAATACTTTTAAATTTTTATCATAGTATGTACATATCATATTATAACACCATGATACATCTCGTATTTTTTAGACTTTATTTGATTTTTTAAAAAATTAAAAAATCATTAAACTCCACGTTGCCAATTGAGTGTCGCAACCTAGATTTTTCAAAAATTCTTTCCATTTAGTGCGTACGGCCTACAAATGGACTCAAAAATATGAATATGATTTTTCTACAATTTTTAGTTCATTATTTCATGCACTTGCAGTTTAAATTTGATCTATTTCAATATAAATCCTAGAAACACACTTAATAAAATAAAAATAGTAAATTGATATAGAAAAATACCAAATTTTTACATGAGATAAGCTATGTTGCATTTTGATTGTAGAAAAAGTTTTAAGTTCAAACAAAAATTTAACCATCGATTTACTTTTAAACCCAACACATTCCTTCTTTAAATCTTAATTCGTACTCAGAGAATCTTTGACTTTTTTAACATAGTACATGACAACTTTCTCTAAATTTTTTAAATTTTTATCACAGTATCTATGTATCATATCATAACATTATGACAGGTCTCGTGTTTTTCAGACTTCATTTTATTTTTTTAGAATTAAAAAACCATTAAGCTCTGCGTTGTCGATCGAGTGTCGCAACCTAGATTTTTCAAAATTTCTTTCTATTTAGTGGGTACAGCCTGCAAATGGACTTAAAAATATGAATATGATTTTTCTATAAATTTTGATTCATTATTTCATGCACTTGTAGTTCAAATTTGACATATTTCAATATAAATCCTAGAAACACACTTAATAAATTAAAAATAGTAAATTGACCCGAAAAAAAACATATTTTTACATGAGATAAGCTATGCTGCATTTTGATTGTAGAAAAAGTTTTAAGTTCAAACAAAAATTTAACCATCGATTTACTTTTAAACCCAACACATTTCTTATTTAAATCTTAATTCGTACTCAGAGAATCTTTGACTTTTTTAACATCGTACGTGACAACTTTCTCTAAATTTTTTAAATTTTTATCACAGTATCTATGTATCATATCATAATACCATGACATATCTCGTGTTTTTCATACTTCATTTGATTTTTTTTAGAATTAAAAACCATTAAGCTCCACGTTGCCGATCGAGTGTCGCAACCTAGATTTTTCAAAATTTCTTTCATTTTAGTGAATAAGAACTAAAAATGGACTAAAAACATGAATATTATTTTTCTATAAATTTTGGTTCATTATTTTAAGCACTTGCAGTTCAAATTTCATCTATTTCAATTTAAATCCTAGAAATATACTTAATGAATTAAAAATAGCAAACGGACCTAGAAAAATGCAAAAATTTTACATGGAATAAAATGTATTGTATGTTGAGTGTAGAAAAATTTTCAAGCTCAAACTAAGTTACAAATATCACATAGGCTCGAAAAAATACACTCAGCGTATAAACCTCTTTGTCGAGTGCCCGAAAAAATATACTCGGCAAAGAGCTGGGCACTGATAAAGAGCTGTTTTCCCGTAGTGAATATTATATTTCTTTAATATTTTTAAAAAAAATGGGATATTTTAAAAGATTTTAGAATTAAAAAATTCTAAATTTGAGGAATGCTTATTATCTACTAGATAATTTTTTTCGATAAATATCCGTAACCGTATTCGTATCCGTTCCGTATTTATATCCGATAATATCTATTTTCGTATCCGAAATATTGAATCCAAATCCAAATTCAAAATAAATATAAAAAATATAACATCAATGATATCCACCGTATCTGATTTATTTTCATCACTACCTCCTCCTCGACCCCCGCCGGGGGTGTGCAGCGCAGTGCTTGTTTTTGTGAGTAGCGTTGGAGGGGTAAAAGGGTAAACTCGCGCCGCCACATTCGCGCGGGAAGCCCGTAAGAGGGCCGCGGCTTTCCCTTTCCTCTCCCCGTCCCCTCTACCCCTCTGGCCCTCTCTCGCTGCTCATCGTTGCTGTACGGCATGGCGCTGCTCTCCTGCGGGGGCGGGGGCTAGGGTTCCGCCCTCCACCGCTCTCCATCCTCAGTGGGCCGGCACGAAGGTCTCGCTCCCGCTCCAGGCTGTTCGTGCTACTGTGTGCCATTTGCGAGGGCCGCATTGCAGAGGTAGGCAGCTTCTCGCGCGGCAAGCTTGGCGACATAGATTTTTTTTTTTGGAATTTGTTGTATGCACGGTGAGTTTCTCCATTTATCTTCTGCAAATCGAGTGCTTTAGTGTAAGCGTACACTTTTTGCTAGATGCATTGGCCTCTCTGTGGTGTCTGGATCGAGTGGAAGGCCTGATGGCGTCACATTGTTGTGGTGTAGCAGAAAGCTCAGGCCGGGCCGTGATTTCTCTCATAACAGATGGGTTTATGCCTCCTACTCATTGTGCTTTTGATATGTTTATCCATAGTAAGGGATGTTCTGTAGCAATGGTCCATGGATCAACATAGATTAAGCAATGTTGGTGCTACATGGATTAAGAAATGCCAGTGCTAAGGACTTCTGTCATGTGGCGTTGATTTTATCAACAGCGCTGGTGATTTTGTTTTTGGATTCTTTTGCACGGGATCGTGTTTGTGTTCAAGGCTTGTGCTTGGTAATGACAAATTGGGAAAGTGTGTTGCACCCTTTTAAATCATTATATGCATATGTAGTAACCAAACTAGTTTAGTGTTATGGTCCGGATCCGTAGAACCCGAACTGCGTAGCCAATAGTGACGGGTAGCCATGGCTCGAGGTTGTTCCTCTCTTGCCGCACGACTCGAGGTTGTTCCCCTTTCGTCGCTTGATAGATAGACACGGCAAGACTTTGCTGGCTGGCTTAAGCATGTAGGAAGGAAGTAGATTGCTTTATTACTTAAGTTTTCATGGTACAAACTAGTGCCATATATATAGCTTGCTAAACTCCTAAACATATTCTGATTTGCTAATAGACTCCAAAAGGTATACTAGACAGATTCCTAATTTAATCTGCTAACTGCTAATTTATTTAAGGGCTCTATTAATAATCCGGACAGCTTAAGGCCCAGCCGAGCCCACCCTGTGGCTATTGCTAACAGATTCCTAAACTCATACGAGAAGGATTCCTAACTTATCCCTAATATTACTCCTTGCCGTGCTCCTCCTGGACTCTCCTGGCGCCCTCCTGGATCTCCTAGACTCTCCTGGGTGCTTGGACTGTCCATAACATTTAGGATGAAAGCCAGATACACGGCAGATAATGTCTATTGAAGTGTATTTTAGGTGTTTTTTCCGTTATATTTTTGCCCTGTTTAGAAGACAAGAATTCACGCCTTACGAAAATCCACTGTATGAAAATAGAATCGGTATGAGGATCCTGATTCCTGAAGGGCTCCTTATTTATCTTGAAATGGCCAACTTGCCTCACTTTCTAGAGACTGTACTACTGAAATACCAATGCAATCTTCAATATCTTTACTCTTTAAAAGCCTAACTTCAGAAATATGGGTACAAAATGCTACTGTTTCCACAATGATCCTGAATTTTGTTATATAAAAGTGTTGCTTTATCCAAAAGCATATCAACTTTGTAACTCATTCGTCACCTGGCTTTGGGGATTAGGTAAATGAACCAGCACTAGTTGTGATGTTGGGGTCCATGAAAGATTGGACAAATTTAAATATCCTGGAGTTTGGCTAGGAAAGGTTCAGATTCTCCGGTGCTAGTGTTAGGTCCTGTTTGGCAATTGGCATGCTCCAATTCCAAATTCAAGTTGGAGTGGGCAATTTCTAGCTCTAAAAATGCTTGGAGTTGGAGTTGGAGCTATTTTTGTTTTGTTTTTGTTTACTGCATTATCAAAATGACTTAGACGTTCAAGCTTTTCACAGGTCCAACTCCAATAATTTTTGGAATTAGGAATTTCTAGCTCCAACTTGAAGTTGGAGCCATGCCAAATGGGGCCTAGTCATCTTAGTTGGAATTGTGCTACACATGGAATGGATGGTTATTCTGTATTGTAATACCTTAGTTTCAGCTTGTAATGACTAATGATTTGCTAATTACATTTGACATGTATTGTGCTATGTTCTTGTGATTGGGTTGTGATATACTTTTCATTTTAGCAATTATTCCTTGTTCACTAAATTCCATCTAGCATAAATCTAATGAACTTTAGTTGAATCACGTCTTCATGTTATACACAGAAACATCGATGGGTATGAAGTTTTGTTTGTACATTGAACTTGTAATTGATTTTTCTTGACCACACTCTATTTGGATTGTTCCTTTGATCTGTGTTACACATTTCAAATGCACATAAAAAATTTCTATGCTATCTTTATTATGTACACAAACATACCATGTGTAACTTGTCTTGGATCTCATTATCTCACAGTACTATATGGATGTTCACATGTAACCCAATATTCACTTTCATCAATAATTATCAGTTAGTGTATTTTACAGAGAATGTATGCTAGACAGCTATGCTTATGTGATGGCATTGAATCATTACTCTCCTTGTATCCATTTCAGTTTCTTTGCTGTGAGTTGTTGTACTCCTCCATATGCTAACAGTTGAAAGTTTGAAACATTCTCCCAATTGCACATTATGTCAGTTTCAATTACCCTATGATTTAATCAACTCACACCTACCATCTTAACAACTTTCACCTGCTTTGTATTGACTTGCATGTGTTCTCATTGTACTTCTTTGTCATCATAGTCTTGCATTAGACTTTATGACCGACAAGGTCACTCTGAGTCAATTTAATTGTAATTGTACTTAAAACAGCATGTTTAATTTTTAAGCAATGTAACGTCCATTTCTTTGCATAGGTCCACATTAAATGCAGACATAAAACCAACTCCACTAATAAGATCGGTTGCATCATTGTTTCATAGTGGTGGGGCTGTACAAACTACTAGTAGATCCTGAAGCCTGCTTTTTTCCTATATAAGGATTAGTTTCAGATACTTGGGAGACTCGACCTCTACGAGGTCATGAAGTTATGTGTGTTGTGGCAATATCCTGTAGTAACCTTATGTAGCGTCTCTTGTATCAGTTATTGGTTTCAGGAATCAGGATTTCCCATTCATATTATCGACTCAGTTTGACTGATTGCACTTAGCTATCCTGGTCTCCTGGCCACCTTTGTCCATAATATCTTTGTTAGTGTGATCATGTTTTTGTTCTCACTTTCAGATAAAATCTGCTTTTCACCGTGAAACCAGAAGATTTAAAATTCTAAGTAGTTGGTTAATTTCGAGTTCAGGTCTCTACTCCTTATTATAACTTACAGAGCGTTTTATTCATTTTTGCAGCTTCTAAATATGGTTGCCCCATATATATCAAATATAGCACCATGGGAGGAATTCATTACTACTTTTGGACCAGCCAAGGTATTCATAACACACCACCTTTGGAAAATATATTTTTGGCAAGTGGTATCTGTGAATTCTTAGGATACAGGCATGGAGTAGCCTTTTTACACTTCACTATGGAGTAATTTTGGGTAGGTATTCATGATGTTTTAGCCATACATGTGCCTTTTCTTTGGCTGTTTTAGCCATACATGTGCCTTCCAAAAAAATCACTGAAGCTACAATTTATATTTTAGATCTCTGATTTTAACTCTATAATCTTGATCATAAAAATTGCTAAAAAGGGTAGCTGCCTTTTAGATTCAGTGTTCTTGCTGTTGAGACAGACAACTCACTGATACTTCTAAAAGTAAATTTATGATATCTCGAGTATCTAGCTGGATATAGAAACGAATTTCTCCTTTGCTCTTGGTGAAAAGCTTCGCTGGATGAAAGCTGTTTTCAGTTTATATCTAGCTGTGTTCTAGTTGCCTTTGACATTTGGATGATTTTCCTGTTAGCATTATTTAGAAACTATGATTGGTTGACCTAATGCAATTGATAGCTGTTGGTCATTAATTTTAGCAGATAAAGTTGAATAAGATTCCAATGCATAAACTGATGAAGAATGCTGCCACAGACCTTGTTTTGTGGATACCATGATATATGTGAAACTTGGATTCTTAGAGTAATTGCCTTATTTTTCTTATGTCCATCTTGACACTTGACAGTCAGATCAGAATTTACTTCAAAGCAAGGACTTGCTTGGTCAACTAGTCTTAGTTTCATGTTTTTTTGCTCAACTATTACCAGGCATACCTCCTAACCTCTATGTGTATTCTGATATTGGCAGAGTTTAGGCATTCTGCAAATCAATATGCTTTTAAAAGTTAAAGATGTCAGATCAAAATTAGTGCATTTCACTTCTCTCATGGACTGATGAAGTGATGATAAGCTCATGTCAATATTCGGACCAATTTCCTGAAAGAAGAATCCACACCATTTATGCTCTATCTGTTTACAGAATATATTGAAACATAAGGCTATAAATGTTTCCCTGTACTTGCTAAGATAATCTGTCTAGATTTTTTTAGCCTCTTTCCAGGACCTCAATGTTTTACCACAAGCAACTTTTAGATGCCATTAGCCTAGGTGCAAGTTTATGATTTATTCTTGATCAACTATAAACAGTAGTGTGCCTATTGCCTGCAAATTTCCAAGGTTATTTAATGCTAGATGTGATAGACTTAGTAGTACAATTTTCTTAGGATTATCAAATACCAAGATATTTACTGCAGAAGTATTGTAGTTGTAAGTACGAACAGTCTAGTCTAGTGCTAATGTGATTTGGCCATGTTGTGCGGCAACAAATCAAACATGCTCATGATAGTCAACATTTTGAGACTTGTTCTGTGAAATCATTTCTTGTTTAAGTTCCTTTGCATATTGTCTTTTAAACTCATTAGCCGTAAAAGATAGAACCGATCAATATACACAAAATGGTTTACACTAAGTCTGCAGATGATCTGAGATTTTTCTGATTAGATATGAAATAGGCATCAATATATGCTATGTGGAATACAGGTAATAAATAAATGTGGAATTTGAATCATATGATATTCTGATTATTGGCTCAAATTTTTAATTAATCTACTGACCTCTGTTAGTCCCCCCTGTTTTTTTTGCCTGATTTTCACCTCCAACTCCAATCTCAATACCTGTTAAGGGTGGAAACATCTAAAACTGATATAGATTGACATGTGTTGAAGATCTTAAACTACCCTTAAAAACAAATCTGCCTGCTAGAGCAATGCTATCGCAATAAAAAGGATTCAATGACTGCTCATGATTTTGTTTTGTGATTGATTTATGCTTGTAATGATGCTGTAGATGCTTTTCCTTAACCAGTTATTACTGAGGTGCCTTAAACTTGTCATATATGTATTATGTTTGTGTTAGCATGTAAAACAGGTGGTCTTTTTCTTGCATTGTGCTTCCACTTTGATTTTGCAATATTTGGTATCACAGAAAAATAACTACAAATAGCAGAAAATCTGTATTGATCTAAGAAATTGATCCATGGCATATATGTGTACCTTCCTACCACGATGTGAACACCAGTATGTAAATGCATTTGACGTGCTAACCTGATTGACAACTTGTTGATCTTCCATAGCACAACATTAGATCACTACTTTGATCTACATTTTGATAACATGTGATGGATGAGCTTGTTGAGGTGAAGCTAAAGAGCAGGAGCATGGCTGTAGCTTTTGCCCCTGTATTTGGGCTGAGGTTGATGCCATTATATATATAGACATTACAGAGTATTGCAACAGTAGCCAGGAATTATCTGTACAATCAAACTGGCTGGCACTTGCACATTTTATTAGTTGTTTGGTTGCCTTCGGTTATTTGCACTGTACACAAGACATTTTCCTATAGGCTGTCCTGCTGCAGTCCAACCTAATATGGAACCTTCTTTTTGACTGCTTCCTCCTTTCTGCCAGAAGAAGAAACCTCCAGATCTCTGTAATAGTTTGTTTATCCTTGATGCAAACCAATGGTTTGTGTCTACTGGCCCCTACATGTTTATCCAAATTGATCTTGGATATGCTTATATAATCTTGAAGTTACTGCCTGATGACACCAAACCACTAGTCTTTTTTCTTCAAGTGATGCCACTATATTTTTCGTGTTTAGCGTACTCGACCTCATTATGAGGTTTATTATGATAAATGGTTTCACTTTGGCACTGGAATTTGCTGCAGTTTCTCTGCAAAGATATCACATTGTTGTCTTCTGTTATTGCAGGACAATGCACTACCATTGGTGGGTGGAATCAAGGTTGGCTATGGTAGCGAAAGGCGAACCAAAGGCTGTCTGGTTGCAAAGATGTGGATCCTTGTCTACGCCGCACACCTCTGAGGTCTCACCACCATGAAATGCACATCTATGGCATCCCAAGCCAAGCCCCAGCGCAGCAACCCCTCATAAGACTTGTTCTTGTTCTGCACGTGCCCATGGACCACTCCTGCAATCTGTTCTCCTGCCAAACGCGGTTGAACTCATCGGCGCTTTTTCATTAATGGGATAGCACCGGTGATACCTAACTATATGTAGCATATAGTTTCTCATTCCAGCAAACCATACTGTTTTCGCCTCCATGAACCGCTTGATTTTGCCGTGGTTTTGTTTCGGAGGGTGCATTGTGATGGCAAGGAACAATGGCTGAATGAACTGTACTCGAATTGCTAATTGCTGATCTGATCCCCATATGACACCTTGTGCCTGCTAATTTTTTATAATGCCCTTAAGATGGGGCACTGGCTTCTTTCGGTGGCCATAGCCTGGTTTATAGACTGGAATTGCTGGATTATGTGGCATTATTCCTTCCTAACATCATTTGGCACTATTGTGTTGTTCTATCTTTTCCATGCCTTATTTTTTTCTATATATTCTACAGCACATTTATAATTGAAACAATTGTATATATTTTTTCATGCTCCCAGGTTGCCCCATGGAGTAGTTACAGCCTTACAGGCTAAGTATCATCACTGTATCGGTGTATCTTCCCACTAGTTGGGTCTCTTTGCCATGGATCTCAGCCTCCTGTCTGTGTCCATGCTGCTTATCTTTCACTACAAAGGTTCATACTGTCACCTGCACTGGCTGCCCTTGCAGATCTGATTCACTTGCTCTGTGACAAGCAAAATAGACGGCATTGGAATTTTGTAAGCATGAACCTGACACTGACAGAATCACAGAAAGGTGTGGAGTGTGGACTCCAACTGGGTAGCAGATGGCTCGTGCTTCCTTTGCATCGCATGGTTGATTGGGTAATAGATGACAATTACTGCATCTCGGCCATGCTAAAGCCCCTGCCACCATAGTTGAAATAGATGTAGCGATATCAATGGGATGTTCTCCATCCTTGAGCTATCTAGATTTGGTTTTGCTGACTCCATGATATACTTGTGAAAATCTAGTCATTTAAATAGAGATAAAATCTAAGATTAGATTTTGACTCTAGCTTATTATAACTTAAGATTGAACGAACTTGAGAAGAAATAATGTGTGTACGTGTGGCGTGCATTGATCCAGCGTATATCTATTTTGCTTTTGCTTCCAGATATGCGGATGTATGTTGCCTGTGCCGTTCTGAATGTAAATCACGATTCCAACTTGCAAGCAGGGTTCAAGAAACCGTTGCATTCTGGTAACTAGGTACCGTTGAAAATTGGAGAAAATTTAAATTCTAAATTTTTGATTTCAAAGATTTTCGTGCAAGTTTAGAATAGTAACCGAGTGATAACCACCAGTTACCGATGTCAGTTTGTGTTTGGTTTGGTTTGTTATCGGTAACCAATTGATTAGCTACGTTAACCGACCAATTTACGTTAAAAACTGATCGGTTTTCAAAAATATAGAAAAATAGAAAAAATCATATGAAATATAGCAAAATTTAGAAAAAAAAATGTAAAATAGGGGGGATCTAGAAATGTAGGATGTAAATAAAATTTATGATACAAAAATAAAAAATGTGGTATAATACTTGTTTTTAGATGAATTAAATAGTAGATCATCACAAATTTATTAATACCATTTTTGTGGAAAAAACCAAAAAAAGGGTAATGGCACGCTATTAGGCTAGCCCAATTAAATTTTAAAAAATTCAATAGATCATTTTTCTTCAAAATAAATTTTCATTTCATCACCTCTTTTCTCTATTCTTTACTCAATCAATCCCATCTTTTTTTTTTCTCTTATAGAGTTGGTTTCTTATATAAAAATTTATTTCCTTCTTTCTCGTTAATTCTATTATCATATCATCCTTTTACTTATATTATATACTAATTAATGCTATAAAAATATTTTAGTCATCCTACTACTAGTGCAGAAACATGTTCTTGCATAAAGTATTATATACTAAGTCTATGTAACATTCTCACGTATTGCTGATTGATCACTTAACCTTCTGATCTAATAAACTAGATGTTTAATCCCCTAACCTTTTAAACACCACTTACATAACCTCTAAGATGGTTTTTACAAACTGATTTTGCTCTGCTGGAGTGCCACGTTAGACAAGATTATCGCGTTGGTCACACGTGCCTGCATAAAAAACTAACAGCCGCACCCCCAAACTTCTCGTTCACTCCGTCAGTGTCTCCTCGTTCACTCCGACGTCTCCTCCCATCCCCCTCTCTCTCTGGCTAGACGAACAACGTACTGATGACAGGGAGTAGACCATCAGATTGCAGCATAAGTTGAAGGTGAGTCTTCCCACCTTGTTGCTATGATTTTTTTTCTAGCCATGGTGTGTTAAAGAACAAAGAAAAGCAAAATCCAGAACTCTAAAAGTTGTCTAAAAAATAAGTAATGGTAGGACGCGACAGAAAATATTTTAGACACTGTATTCATAGGACAAGAAAAACTAATCAATAGCAGCATTCTTTTCAGATCCAATGCTAAATTCATCAAAAATAGCAACGACAGCAACGCGTTAGGCACCAACTAACATAAATTTTTACTTCTACTTTCTTCGAGAGGTCAAAAGATTCAGCAATAGCGTTAGCATTAGAGAGATGAGGACGAGGAGAAGATGAAGAACAAGAAAAAGAGTAATCTTGTCTAACGTGGCACGCCAGCAGGATAAAACATATTTGTAAAACCACCTTAGGGGTTAAGTAAATAATATTTAAAAGGTTAGAAGGTTAAACATCGGATTTATTAAATCAGGAGTTAAGTAATCAATCAGCAATACGTGAGGGGGTTATGTAGACTTATTTTAACATCTCATAGTGGTAAGTAACTCATAGTGATAAGTAGAAGTAATGCCATTATAAAATTTAATAAAAATATAGCTATATAAAAATATTTTTTTGACAAATATATTGATATAATTGCTGTAAGTGAATTGAGAATATTCAGTTAAATCATATTTTTTCATTTTAAACAAAATAAAAAATATATATTTTATCGTACAAAGCTGGTGCAGTACTGGCAAGCACTCTCTGTGCTTTCCTCAGTCGTCACTGCTCTCCCCATCTCTCTCTTCTCCGTTTCCGGCGGAGGCACGGCCGGCATTTTCCCGTCCGCCGCCTCGCCTCCTCGCGCGTGCCGCCGGCGAACAGGCTCGGAGCCACCGGACGGACCCCTTCCCTTCCCGATCCCGCCCTAGCCCTCTCCGCGGTGCGGCCTCCTCGAGGAGCGCACGGCCAGCGGGAAGGTTTGGAGGGGCGACGCGGCCGACCTCGATCCACTGGTCTTCATCTAGGTTTGAATCGAACCGAAGGTATTCGTTCTTGTCTCTCAGCCCTCCTTCTCCTCCTCCACCTCCGAGCCACTTGATTAGCTCTCGTGGCGTGGCGTGGATTGGATTGGAAATCCATCCGGACTCGGATTGATTCATTCCCTTAAGTTAACACATCTAGTTTCTTCTGGATTTGCTTATGCGTGGTGCACTACTAATAGCAGGTTGTTTGAAAAAACTGAACCCCCATGCCCCACGCTAGGTCGGCTCCTGGTTTATTTTCACAAAATCGGAGGTTTTTACGGAACCACCATGCTAATTTTAGCTGTTGTTTTTTCAATTTTCTTTTTTGAAACCGAGTAATTTTCACTAGTTACTGCATTGTTCGAATGCTAAGCATTTTTAGCCCCTCAATTTCTAAAGTTGGATGCATGTCTTACTATATGCGCCATTTCATTTCTTTGCGTTTGCAGTTGAGCAATGACTGCTCTGACCAAGAAGAGGGGTGCTGCGGAGAGTGGGGATGCCGGCATCGGTCTGGGCCTTGCCGCCTTCATTGCCAACGGCGAGGATTTGGGCCCTATTGTTCGGCATGCGTTCGAGTCCGGGAAGCCTGAGGCTCTTCTACAAAGCCTCAGGAACTTAGTGAAGAAGGAGGAGGTTGAAATTGAAGATCTTTGTAGGGTCCACTATGAAGAGTTCATCCTTGCTGTTGATGAGCTGCGGGCTGTGTTGGTTGATGCTGATGAGCTTAAGGGTACGCTGTCCGGCGAAAACCTGCGCCTGCAAGAGGTTGCTAGCTCCCTGCTGTTAAAGCTTGATGAACTCCTTGAGTTGTACTCTGTAAATAAGAATGTTGGGGATGCCCTGGCAACATTGAAGATCTGTGTGCAAGTCACTGGACTGTGCCATATTTGCAACAAGGACATTGCAGAAGCCAAGTTCCATGCTGCTTTGAAAAGTTTGGAGTTGATTGAGAAGGATTTCTTGCAAAATATTCCTCTAAAGCTTCTAAAAAAGGTTGTTCAGAAGCAAATACCAGTGATAAAGCTGTACATTGAGAAGAAAGTTTGCAATGAGTTTAATGAGTGGCTTGTGTATATCAGAAGGACAGCAAAGGAGATTGGGAAGGTTTTGATAAGCCAGGCATCCTTGGATCGCCAGAAAAATGACAGAATACGTTCCCAACAGAGGGAAGCAGAAGAATGCAGCCGTATTGGGTTTGATGAGCATGCTTATGCCTTGGATGTGGAGTATATTGGTGAAGAGGAAACGGTAGAATTTGACCTTACACCAGTATACCGAGCACACTACATTCACATGTGCCTTGGTCTTGGGGAAAAGTTCCGAGAATATTACTACAATAATAGGGTTATGCAACTCAATTTGGACATGCAAATTTCATTGACACAGCCCTTCCTCGAGTCTCATCAGCATTTCCTTGCTCAGGTAGCTGGGTTTTTTGTCATTGAGGACCGTATCCTTCGAACTGCAGATGGACTTCTTTGTGAGAGTCAGGTTGAGACAATGTGGGAGACAGCTATTTCTAAGGTTGCATCCATCTTAGAGGACAATTTCTCTCGCATGGATGCCGCTAACCACCTCCTCCTTGTAAAAGATTATGTCACCCTTCTGGGTGCAACCATGAAGAAGTATGGATACCAAACCACATCATTGTTTGAAATTCTTGACAAAAATAGGGACAAGTACCATGAACTTCTTCTTTCTGATTGCCGTAAAAAGATAGATGGCATCTTCGCTAAAGACTCATATGAGCAGATGGTTATAAAGACAGAAAACGAGTACAGCATGAATGTTTCAGCATTTCAACTTGAACACATTGGCATTGTTCCAGATTTTCCATATGTCACACCATTTTCCTCTTCTGTTCCAGATGCTTGCCGTCTTGTGCGCTCTTTTATTGAGGATTCTGTGAACTACCTGTCATATGAAGCTATAATGGATGTCTATGATGTGGTGAAAAGATACCTAGACAAACTCTTAATTGAGGTACTAAATGATGATCTTCTGAATTTGATTCATGGCAGTTGTCTGGATGTTGCACAGGCGGTGCAGATTGCAGGTAATATTGCCATTCTTGAGCAGTCCTGTGATATGTTCCTTTGGCATGCTGCTCAACTTTGTGGTGTTCCTAGGCAGCTTCTTGACAAACCTCATTCTGGCTTGACTGCTAGAGCTGTGCTCAAAGCCTCCCAAAATGCAGCGTACAATGGATTAATAACCTTGGCCAACTCCAAGATTGATGAATTTATGTTGCTTTTGACTAGCATCAATTGGACAGCAGAGGAAACTCCAGAACATGCGAATGACTATATGAATGAGGTCCTCATCTATCTGCACACGTTAGTATCAATTGCACAGAATGTTTTGCCAAGAGAGGCACTGTACAAAATTGTTTGTGGTGCATTCAGCCACATCTCAGACTCTATAATGACAGTTTTTCTTAGTGATCGGGTGAAAAGGTTCAATGCTAATGCTGTTGCAGGTATTGACATTGACCTCCAAAAGTTAGAGGAATTTGCAGATGATAAATTCCATAGCACTGGGTTGTCAGAGCTGAGAAAGGAAACGAGTTTCAAAGATTACCTGGTCGAAATTAGGCAGCTCACCAATCTTCTGCTCAGCAACCAGCCTGAAAACTTCATGAACCCTGTAATCAGGGAGAAGAATTTTGCATCGTTGGATCACAAGAAAGTGTCCATCATTTGTGACAAGTTTAGAGACGCTCCGGAAAGCTTGTTTGGGAGCCTTTCAAGTCGAAGTACAGGGCAAAGTGCTCGAAAGAAGTCCTTGGATGTGTTGAAGAGAAGGCTGAAGGATTTTAGCTGAGATTAGCTATGTTGCGTCAAAAAATAAGTTAGTGCTCCCTTGAAAAGACTGCTGCCCCAGTGGTGGTGAGCCTTTTTAAATTTCCTTTCCCCCCTGTAACCTAGTTTGTTCTGCAACTCCATGTAGTATTTATGTAGCTTCCATATGGAATTTATGTAGTTTCCGTATGGAATTTATGTAGCTGTCATGGTTTGTATAGGTCAATTTTGAGTTTTTGACTGTTGTGTTGGGCGGTACTTGCATTCTCTCGTCATATTAAATTATGACCTTGAATGGCGCTAGTATCCTTCAAGGGGGATATTTTTGATTTTTTGTTGAGACCAGAATGCGTGGCTGCTTGTGCTCAAATCACTGTGAGAATCAGTCCTGAGATCTTGATGTATCCTGAATATTTAAGTTTTTCTCTTGTTTAAGATGGAATTCGTCCATCTGACAGCATCTATTATGTTTGCTTTCTCCCAGATGCTTCTGTCACCCTGTCAAAACCCAGAAATTTGAGAAAAAATGTTTTTTTTCCTGAAGTGTTGCCTCCATTTGTATAGCACACTGCAATTTAGGCATCAACCACTGGCTCACACAGACAAAGTCATCTCACCACCAACATGGTACTAGCTAACTACAATCACATGTCATGGAAGAATTTGTAGGTCTTGATGTCAATGGCGATCGCTCTGATGGCGCCGATGCATGCAAGAGCTCCGACAATGGAGAACAAGACGGCGACACTGCAGCAGATCGCCTTCACAGCACCGCGCAGCACTGGGTTTTCAGGTAGCTTCCCAGCCTTCAGAAATGCAATTGCAGGCAGCACAAAGTCCAGCGGGGTGAAGCCAACAGCTCCACAAACTGACACAAAGTCCCCAAAGAATGGCATTGCTGCAGAGATGAGGGTGATCACTACCATGTATGCAGATGTATAAATCAGCCGCCAGAGCCGTGCATTACAACCCATGTTTTTCGCCTGAATGCGCTCTTCAAATTGTGCATAAGTTGGCCTGCAGTATATCTTGGGGAAGATTTACAGTTACTGGATGGTTGGTTAGACTGAAAATTGTGGAAAAAAATTACTGATGGAAGCAGTACGTGTTACCTGAAAGCAGCCAGTGATCTGAATGACTGCAAATAGATTTGCCATCACAATTGTCCATCTTGGAACAGTCAGGGAGGACAGGATGTAGGGCTGGACTTCAGAGCCAAATGCCCAGTAGCCACTGAATGCCAGGGTCCAGTAGGACATGATGATGACTGTGTATGCTGTCGATACACCTCTGTACATGTTCATCCTCACTGGCTCTCGCACGGTGCTCTGAATTTCAGTGAGGTTTTGAGAATGACTGACTGGATACTACTAACACGAGTCTCAACCTGATTTCAGATGTGCACCTGAATTTCTGGCAGCATTGCGTCCCCAAATGAGAAAGCTATTGTGCCCAATGCATTGAAAGCTCTGAAGATCTTTGATGCAGTGCTTCCTTGCAGACTGTAATCAACTCCCTTTCGATCAATCCGATGTCCTGAAGCAGAAAATTCTGATAAGTCTTATGTATTTTCAGTTATGCAGTACTTCTGAAAACTGAAGATGTAACCAGATTACCGTCATAAATGGTGACACCAATGGCTGTCCCTGCAAACCCAATGGTGCTAGCAGTGCAGACAGCATTGACCCATCGGAGTGAGTGGATATCAGGAAGCTGGGAGAGTAACAACTCGAATGCGCCGAAGAGAAGGATGAACTGCTGCAAGGTCATGGCGCCATCATCAGCAGTGTAGTAGTGCTTGTACACAGCTTTGAGGCTGCTCCCAGCTGCAATCTGGATTGCGATGTTGTTTCCAACGGATGCCACTTGCTGGAAGAACGACACATACCAGTAACCCCAGGGACCTTGAATAAAGCACAGATTTTTGACATCACTTACAGGTCAAATCTGCAACAATTGCTGCACTGCTAACTAGTATTACAACTAGATCATCAGAAGTAAATGTTTATGGTGAGTTATTCAGAAATCTGTAATCTTATTGATCTTTTAGCAACCCTTTACTGGTACTCAGAAATTTTCTTGTGACAGAGTACTGTGAGATCAAAACAACAGTTTTGATGTGAAAGGAAAAAAAATGGTGCTGACCAAAGATGCTCTTTGCAAGCAGCCGGTAGCTGGTGTGCTTGTCTCCATTCCACTGCCACAGTGAGGCAACAGCCAGGCTAGAACACCATGTAACCAGTGTTCCTATGACCAAGCTGCAAACACCTGTGCTCAAACAACAGCTAGCTAGTTAGTCAACCAAAGAGGAGGAGGAGAATAGGAGATCATGCAGGTGACCAGAGAAGCTTCTCTTCAAGACGTTTCAGGCATTTACTAGATCAGCAGCAGACAGTGATCCATGGAGAGGATGGTTACTAGCACTAACCAAGAGGCCAGCCAAGGGAGGCAAGAGCGAACGGGAGAGGAGCATAGGCCGCCGGCGTGGCGATCGTCGTCGCCACGTGGAACGCCGCGTGCCTCCACGTGCCTCTCCCTCGTCGCTCGGCGCCGGCCACCTTGTCGACGTCGTCGGCTCCGCCGCCCTGCTGGCCCTCCGGCGCGCCGCCTCTCGCCGGCGACATGTGGAAGTATGGTAATGTTACCACTTTACTAGCACCTTCCTTTCATGGCTTTCTTGAAAAGGAAAGCGGGTATATATCATGGAAAGAAGTAGAGACCATTAGGAGGAGGAAGACACTCCAATTAGCTCATGTCATCTCCATCTCATATCCTGAATTGACCAAAACGCTGTCACTATCCAAAAATGCAATTTCGCGAAGGCCACGAGTATTTGACACTTCAACTCGACAGGGTCTAGTTTGGTAAATTTTTGGGCCGGCTATTTAGAAATACAATTTCGCCACATAAAAAATTATTTATAAAAAAATTATTCTTCTCACAGCAATGTGGAAATGGAATATATACGCCATTTG
>KE372857.1:1054681-1069494 GCA_000418225.1 Zizania latifolia | reverse complement strand
CTCCTCCTTACTAGGACCTGGAACCTACTATGTTGAGACAAACATATAGCTTTGAGATGTTTTTTTCTAAATGACAAGAAAATAGCAAGACAGCAATGACAAAACTTCATTTATTTATTTATTTTCAACATGCATGTCAAGCTAAAAAAAGAAAAAGAAAACCAAAAGCTCAAAGCAAGAATACTTTCCTAGCAAACCACCTCAGTCTGATGGCCGTCCTTTTCTCCTCGTCCACACTAATCCACATCCACAAAAAAAAAGTGTTCTTTAAATCTTTTGTAGCTGCAGCTTGCATGCAGGGAGTCCCATGGCTAGTTTCTTAAGTGTTAAGCTTGGAATCAAAAAACAACTCGGCAAGCGTAGTGCAAAGAGGCAAGGAACCATGCTTTGCTTGCAAATAAAACCATCAACTTGATACCTCAAAGACACAAGCTGTTTTAGTTAAATGCCAGATTTCTCTGCAGCTCAGTGCAGAACTACTGATGTGTTATGCTTAATCATAACCAA
Source organism: Zizania latifolia (assembly GCA_000418225.1). Taxonomy (NCBI): domain Eukaryota; kingdom Viridiplantae; phylum Streptophyta; class Magnoliopsida; order Poales; family Poaceae; genus Zizania; species Zizania latifolia. The sequence continues at coordinate 1,068,987 of KE372857.1, read as the reverse complement.
GAATATGCGTAATCATCTCTTCCTCATATGTTTTCATAATCCAGCTGACTATTCTCAGAATCTTGGTGTTCATGATTACCACTAAAACAGATGCATCCACGATTAAATTCCTTCGGGTTTAACTAGCTGTTTCGACTTGATTAACTCTGCCAATATAAGTGCAGTGCACTCTTTGACAATTGCAAATGTATAACCCAAAATTAAGCTCTGTTCAGTTCGGAAGAAACCATGTGTTGAGGTGCAGTGCGAAAGCAGCAAGGAAGAAAGCAACCGTGTGTAAGGCTGTGGAAATCATTTGCTGCTTGCAGGCAGCTGGTATATAGGCTCTCTTCTTCCTCCATTTTCCTCTCCTCGATCAACTCGTTGAGGGGAATGTCGTCTGGCCCGAGACCGGCCGGCCGGCCTGCCGCCGGCGGGTGAACGGTCTCGGACCAGGCTTCATTCCCCCCAACGACTAAACCTGTCGTCGTCGGAGCCACCGGGGAAGACAGCCAACACGCGAGATGGTCTCTGAACTTCTGAATTTTGTCTGGTAAGTGCTACTTTGTTTCCCTGTCAGGCACTGCACATTTGACATTTGGCACGATGAAGCATTGAGTTTGATGATGATGATAGCAAAATTCTTAATCGACTATCTTGATTAATTCGTGTTAGATCACTGCCCGTACAGTTGGTTGGAGAAGAGATTCAGAGTTTCAGACTAGCTAGCACATTCACTGTTGTAGGTAATTTCAGGGTCCGATCACCAGCTTCCCCATCATATCAGGTTTTATCTAGTACCTTCGTAAACACTCCCAAAACACAAATACTAGTTTGGCACATTAATCAACAGATTAACCACTGGTAACTTATACAAAGTTCCAGACAGCAGATTGCATACTAGTAAGCACTATAGATGCGTTTGGTTTGAAAGCGAGGTGGAATAAAACGGCTCTATACTATATTTGGAATTGAATGATTTCAACCTCTTTTGAGGATTGTTTGACGTAAGAATGAATGTATTAATGTTTTTTATTTGATTTGAGAATAGAACACTTCCTCTTTCCATCCCCTTCTCTATCTTCGTCTCTTGTTCTTCTCTTCACCTCGCTCGCCTCCACACCATGCCATCCATCCACCAGCCCTCCATCGCGCCACCCATCCGCCGCTTCACTGGCCCACCACCACTCCCCGTCGCTCTCCCGCTGCTCACAAACCGCTCCCTCACTACTCTCCACCGCTCTCCTGCTGCTCCATTACCGTTGCTATGCTCCTCTCCACTCTCTCTCGCTAGCGCGCTCACGTGATAGAAATATGACGGTTATGTCTAGTAATAGGCAGTACATGTATTGACCACTGGCGCTGCGTGGGTTCTGGTGTCGTCGTCTCCAAGGATCATTCCTATCATGGAAAGATCGCTTCCAAGATTGCTTCGCCATCTCGCACGTGCGAATGCCAAGAATCTCGCGTGGCTTTCTTGCAGAGTAGATCAGTTTGCATGCCGCCGACACATGCAGTTCGGTGGCGCCACTGATGGGCTGCAGCCTGCAGGCTAGCTAGCGCCCACGCAGATCATCTGAACCAATCGTGTGCCATAAATCACTGTACTCTCTGCAGTGCTAACGACTGTCTGGGGAGAAAAAAAAACTGGAGACCAACTTCAGAGAAGAAATATGATCATTCTGATGCTCTCTTAAGTGAAAGGCAAAATGAGTTATGATAAGTAGACAGTAGTGGCTTCATCTTCTTTGGGCTGTCATCTAGCTTGCTCGATCTGAAAGTTCTTACAGGACTCACTCCATGAGTGGCCTGACGATGGCATGTGTTAGGCCGCGTGCTTTTGCTTGTATCAATCCAAAACAAAAAAAACTGCCAAAAAGAATAAGGAATAAACCCTAATTTGATATCTAAATTTCTTTTTTTTCTTTCTAAAATTAGAGCTTGGTATTAGTCCCAGCAAGCAGGCCCTTGGTAAGATTTGTTTAGTAATTACTCCCTTCGCTTCACGATGTAAGTCGTTTAATTAACTTTTTTTAAAGTCAAACTTCTTCCTGTTTAACTAATTTTCTAAAAAAATATATTAACAATTACAACATTAATTTAGTTTCTATAATATTTTTAACTGTGTATTTATTTGATATTGTCAATATTAATATATTTTTACTTAAACTTAATCAAAATTAAAGAAGTTTAACTTTGAAAAAAGCCAAACGACTTACATTATGAAACAGAGGTAGTATCTTTATATGATTCATTTTCTAACACCATGCTTATGTCTAAACAAAGAAGTTTGACTTTAAAAAAACTCAAAAAGATAAGTGGCAGTCGTTTGATCAAGAAAGTTAGCTAGAACACTACATTAGCCACTATATATTACAAACATTTGAAATATTTGGTCGTTAAATCACATTCTCGTATAATTTTAGATGCAATCTTGTAACGACGATCGTGTTTGGAGTATTGTAAAAGTGTTGGTAGTCATTGATACTTTTAATTATGATTACTATCACAAACACCAAGTCATCAACCACATTTTATGTCATTAATAATCGTTTCTCTAGTAATGCAAAGACCAATATGCACGATGTCATGCTGCGACTTTGGAAACTGAACTGATGATCAAATCTCCGACCTTTTGACTTCAGCATTGTGGGGAAGATGCTACATATGATGAAACTAGTTTATCGTTACTTAGTTTAATAAGGTGTGGTTTGGATAGAAGCAGTTTTGTGATGGAATTCATGTCGATCTCATCATCACGCATGTGATCAAAGATCTTTTTGAGGAGGAAATTAGCCATCGTCTGATCAATTCAATTTCACTAGTATTGTACCCGTGCTACGCACCGGTGAAAATAAAAAACAATTATATTATTAGTCAGGAGTTAGATTATTTAGAACTTTAATTTAGTAGTTAGAAAGATTGTAGCAGCATCAAAGAATAATTACAGGTGTAAATCAAACTGTCATATACTCAAATAATCAAATAAAAGCACAAGAAAAATATTTGCTTGCAGTCCAAGCCATCAGGATAATTTTGGGAGTTGGACTGCCCTTGGACAGCCCTTCGAAGTTCCTCTAGTGAAACTAATGATCGGGATAGTTTTGGGAGTAGGACTGCCGAGCAGGAAGAATGTGTGTGTTCTGCTTGGGTCAGGTCTTCCCTTTTATAGAGTATACTGTGGAAATCGGGAACTCATCCATATAGAAAGAAAGCACCTTTCGATCACGGCGCTCACATTAGATGGAAATAGATCAAACCGAAAAGGAAATATCTCAGAATAAGAAAAGTGGGAAATATATTAGCTTACTAAAGAAAATTCTTTACATAGAATGTCTTTAATCGGAAATATATCTATTCACTAAGGAAATTCCTTTAAATGAAAGGTTATTATACAGAAAGATATCCATCCACTAAGAAAGTCATTTAAATATAAAATTATTATACGAAAAGATATACATCTTATAAAAGGAATGATCTAGATAATCTGGAAAGTCTTGACTGGTTATTATGGAAATATGTGGGAGAAAAGAGATCAATCTAATCTCCTATAATTTTGCGCTGAAAGGAATGGCTGAGATTTAATATTTATATTTTTAATAGAGTAAAGATAAATGGCTGAGATTTTTCAGATGGTAGATGATTAAAGATGAATGGCTGAGATTTATCAGAGGGGTGATGTGTCCACTCTTTCAACTCGTTAATTATATAGTAGGGTAGATAAGACCGGGAGGAGAACATGTTGGTCCGAGGGGAAAGAAAGAATGAGAAAAGAAAATGGTCCATGGAGGATGGGCCAAAGGCCTCCAGCCAGGTTAGGGGGAGTTTTGGAACAAGACCGTCGCTTGGGTGTGCAGCACGTGCGATCGCATGAGGCGCCCAATTTTTAGGGGCTCACAGTAGTACTTCTAGTACCGTGATCTATTCCGATAGATTTATTGAACAATAAGTAAGAGTAGATGATTAGATGTGACTGTGGAAGCTATAGACTTCTATAAACTATGATTATTGTATAATAGCTTAAAATTTTCTCATAACATAACCGTCCTGAGGCTGCATTTAAAAGAGATGAATAATCTGATATTGATGCTAAAGAATTATATGTAGAGTTATAAGGTTTTATTTGGAAAGAGAAAACAAGCGTAGTTGAATTTTGAAGTTTTTAAGTGACAATTGTTTTTCCAATGCAACTATTGCATATAGAATTTTGTTGACCATTCATGTGAGATTTTGTATCAGCAGAACAAAACTTTTCTAAATTAAAGTCGTACTTGTGTTCTATAATGACATGAGAAAGATTTAGTTGATTGACTATAATAATAGTACTTGAGAGTGACATGTTGGGGAGAACATTGATTATAAAGATTTCATTTCAAAGAACATTAAGAGAATGTTACTTTTCAGTGAAGATCATGTAACCGTATAGTCTTTGTTCTATTTCATGTTGTTATGAAATATACCATGTAGTATAAACTGCTATCATTTTATTTCGTCACTTAAGTTTAGGCGTCACTTAAGATTTCGTACAACCCCAATTTCATGGGAGACCCTGTTTTGGAACTTGGGGTTTTGGAAGCATGATAGTGGATTTCTACTTGGTTACTAGGGTTTTTGGGATGTTTACACTTCTCTATAGAGAAAAGAAAAATCAAATGATAGAAGAGGTTTACTCACTAAGTTGATAGATAAGATATACAATATCAAAATACAAGCATGAGAAAAACATCCCGTCATCAAACACTATTTGATCTAATAGCTATAACTTCGAGTCCAGCTTGGATAAAGAGAAACCTAAAGTATTAAGCTAAAATTCCATTTAATGAATACAATAATCTTATTTGGTGCAACAGCTCTTAAATATTTGATTTTTGGCAAACCCTTTTCATTTTAATCTATATTGCAAATAATAATATTGCTGTGATCCAAAAATATATAACAACTTTAGTAGACGTGCTAGTTGGATAATATATGTTTTCTAACACCTTAATTCGGTTGATAAAATAACTATACGATTCATATTTCACACTAAATTTAAAAATAAAACACAGTGCAACAAACATAAAATTTTCAAGGCGATATCACCAAGCTACATAAAGTTTCATACTAAAAAAGAATCTTTGTTCTTTTATCACATCATATATATATATATATAATAATTAGGTCTAGAAGCCACATAGTATATATCTAGATAAAAAAAAGGTAAACGTCACCCATTTATACGCCCTAAACCTCAAACCCTTAAAAATCGGTCGTCCAGACTATCTGTGACATCGCGAGGCCCAAAAAGTTTCCGCATAAGCCCATATCGACCGTCCAGATAGGATCCAACGGTAGCTAAGCTCACCGCCATCTTCCCTGAACTCGCTCTCCAATCCAACCTTCTCGCTGCACAACGACGACACTCGCCTCCCTCTGCCCTCGCCGCCGCCGCCGCGGCCGTCCATGACGTCGCTGCTACGCCTCCAAGCCCTCTCCCTAACCCTAACGATACCTCGCCGCCTGCTCTCCCCTCTTCGCCTCGCCACTGTCGCGGCTCCGCTCGCTCGCCACCTCTCCGCCGCCGCCTCCAGCAGCTCGCCGGAGCCCCCCGCCTCTGAGCCGGTGACCTCTCCGTCTCCCTTAGTCCCACTTCTTATGCTTCGTTATTTTCTGCAAAGTTTTCTTACTGGTAGCCCGTGAAATGTGTCGTTTGGGGTGGACATGGCGGTTTCACTGTGCGTGCAGTCCCGAAGGGCTAGAAAAGTTTTGCTGTTTTGGTAGTTTCAGAACAATGCATTGTTGCATCTGGTTTGTGCTGTAGAATTATAATCATCGGTTGTGTAGAAGGAGTAATTGTGATTTGTCAGTATTAAGAGTTAAGACAATAGCAATTAAGTAAGAAAAGCGTGTTTTTCATGCATTACTATGTGCCAAATTGCGAGTATGTGTTCTTCTAATGTTTGTGGAAGCGTAGCTTTGTTCCTGTGGAGTGTGGACCATGTGGATCTCTCAAGTAAAAAAGAGTTGAAACTACTCTCTTTTGAAATGTTACTTTTGTGCATGTGTTTGCCTATAACACAAGAAGTGTATAGTTTTCACTGTATTTTATGGGGAAGATGTACATCTTAACCAATGTGATTTTCCATGACTATTTTGTGATGCTTGTTTTTGCTCCATTACAATCTACAGGGTTTGGATTCTGGACTTTATCTCGTGGCAACACCAATTGGGAACCTTGAGGATATCACCTTAAGGTATATTTAATTCATATTTTAATCTGTTATGGAGTCAATACATAACTTTTTATGCATGGAGAAGTGCTTGGTGATTAAGCTGATGCCTCCATGTTACTTTATGTTATGGAACATCTTCTAAATTTTACAGATATGGCACAATGCCTAGTGATTTTATAAGGGTATATGTATATCAGAGTCATAGAAGTGAAAATGGCATATGCCATTTTTCTAAAAAAAAAGTAGACAACATATTGTGTTTTCTATGATTAAAAATTTGTTGTAAACTCTCACCAAAGTTGTGAATATGCAATCGGAGTTCAAGCCATGTTTATTTTAGAATAAAAGAGGACATGGAGCAATTAATCAATGTTCTACTGAAATCCCTACAGAAAAACCATTAGTTTACTTGTTTGATAGCACAATTAACACCGGTTATTATTTTTTAACAAGCCTTTTAACTTTTACTGTGAGGAGGATAGCAAGAATGGCATGCTTTCTGTTTTACAAAAAAAATTAGTGATTTTTACTCGACCTTGAGCCTCTGCCTTGTGCTATTAACTTGTAATTGGAATGCTTTCTAGTATCCTGAAACATGTTCCTTTAAGCACTCTGATGGTTCTTTCTGCAGGGCATTGCGTGTCCTTAAATGTGTGGATGTTATACTATCAGAAGACACAAGGCATTCTGGAAAGCTACTTCAACATTATAATATCAAGACACCTCTTGTGAGTTATCTGCATACTTATGTTTACTTTCATGAATCACAAGTGTACGTTTGCACAATGTTGTGTGATGTGTACTGTTGAACTTATAATCTAAACTGTAAACTTGCAGCTCAGCTTTCATAAGTTCAATGAGCGTGAGAGAGAGCCTAATATCTTAAAGAGACTTCATGAAGGGGAGGCAATTGCGCTGATCAGTGATGCTGGTACTCCTGGAATTAGTGATCCCGGCATGGAACTAGTAAATCTCTTTACTCCATCTTTACAAACTTGCCAATCTATTATAATACTACGTTGTGCTCAGCTGCTCTTATCTTAACACATGAAGAAGCAAAGAGCCAAAGAGTACTAGAATAGTAGTATAATGGTGATTTTATCCTGGGACATCACAATATTATTGGAGTGCATGCTACATGCGCAATTGTCATGGTTTGGATCTATGATGGGATAAATACTGCCGGGAGGATAGCCGGGCGGCATCGGCTACTAGAGATGAGAGGTAGACTTAGGTTGAGGAGACGAACATTGAGACGGGAGACTAGACTTCTTCTTTCTTCTTTTTCATTGATTACTTGATCAATACAACCTTATTTATAGAGCCTACAAGACTTAACCGAATAACTAACCGAATCCATTACGACTCTAGGACTATTAACTCGCTAGGACTCTCAATTACAGATCTGGACTCTTATTAACTGCTGGACTCTAATCTGCACTGGACTCTTATTAACTGCTAGACTCTAATTTGCCCTGGACTCTCTAATTTGCCGCACTGCTACACGTGGCTGGGCCTGGCAGCCCTGGCCCACAGCCCATGACAGCCATCAATTAATTGACAGTATTCATTGTTACCAATGAAAAGCATAAGAGGTTATTTTTTCTTTAAAAGTCCAATGCTGTTCCTAGATGTTTAAGATGTTAAGCATGCTGTATTATTGTTTACAGGCTAGATTATGTGCTACTGAGAAAATCCCTGTTATTCCCATTCCTGGTCCATCTGCTGCAATAGCTGCTCTTTCTGCGTCGGGTTTGCCAACCGACGAATTCACATTTGGTAAAATAAAACGATGTCGTACTCACTTTATTTATCAACGGCGATGATTTTTGGGGGGTTAGTTCTGATTTTTCTTTTCTAGTGGGGTTTCTACCAAAGCATGCTCGATCTAGAAAAGAAAGGCTTGAAATTTCTGCTCGTGAAGCTGCCACACAAATATTCTATGTTCCTCCCCATGGAATTCATCAATTTCTTGCTGATGCTGCTTCATCATTTGGTGATTCTAGGTAACTGATACTCTCTCACCCATGCATATCATTGGCTATGACATGATCTGGAAATTTATTGTTAGAAAATATAGTAGTATATAAACAACAGATATACTGCACTTTATCAGTCGTTACATCCTGCACATATGTAAAATGTGAAAGATTTGTGTTGCAATGAGCAATTGCTGTATGGGCAACTTTATTTATCTCCAAATACAAGATGTTTACAATTGTTGTGCTCTCTTTTTTATGTGCATTCGTTTGATGAAATATTGTGGTGTTAATGTGTTGCAGTACTTATGTTATATATGCCTTAATCTTGTTTTTCTTTATGTGTTGATATTCAGGTCATGTGTTATTGCAAGGGAGATAACGAAATTACATGAAGAGGTAATCATAAATTTATTATTTTGTTCATATTACAATCTTCAGTAAAATACTTCAGCTGTTTCATCAAATAAAATAAAATACACCAGATGTTTCCTCAAATATGTAAAATACCCCAGCTGTTTATTCAAATAAAATAAAATACATCACCTAGTAGTTACATCTGATGGCATATCCCACCCACTGTAGACAGGCACTCTAACTTGTTCTGCTGTCATTTCCAAAGTTACATGGCTGAAGCTACTGAAAGTGCAACTGACCAGTTTGTACTTGGTATTGACTAGTCTGATTAAAGCAACACGAAGTGGAATAACATATTCAGTCTCTTTCATGCATTTAGTAACATTCAGTTACACTGAATTATCTGTATCATCTGTACTCCAAGTTCTTCTGCATCATATTTGCTACATGGTGGGCTCGTAATTTCTGTGCTGTTTATTTCCCATTGTCTGTCCTGAATTTGGCATATATCGTGTAGTTTTGGCGAGGAACTATTGGTGAAGCAAATGCAGCCTTTGCATCTCGACAGCCAAAGGGAGAAATTACAGTGCTCATAGAGGGAAAGTTAATTTCAGTTGATGAAACTCCATCTGAGGATTTCCTTGAGCATGAACTCAGAGAATTGATGACACAGGGACATCCTCTCTCAGCGGTGCACATTCAACTCAATTCATTGATGCCTTTCAAGTCTTCAACAATGTTTTGGTTTCTAGTTTTTTAAAGCACATATTTTTTTCATTATTACACTAGCTGGTCATACAATCATGTCTTATTTCCTTTGTTTCTGAACTATTGTTTGTCAACTATAGGCGGTGAAAATTGTCACTGAAGCTACATCAGCAAAGAAGAAAGATGTTTATGCACTAGCGTTGAGGTTGTTTGGGAGATGAGTAAAATGCAATGTTGTGCTCACATTTGGCAATAGAAATCATGAAGTATGTTTGGAAGGCATCATTTTTTAGTCCATTTGCAGTTTTGCACATCACAAATATCTTACTGCTTGTATGTGCAGTTAATAGCCTGTTGGGCATGCCCATTCCATGGCGAGTGCCACTCAGCGCCTCAGCGGTCACATAGTCACATTGACATGGGAATAGCAAGGACTCAGCTTTCTCAACAACTAACTGATTCAGATTTTGAAAGAGGCGATATTGGAGAGTTCAGTAGGTATTATTGCAAGGTTGATGGAGAATGGATCACCTTCTTTGAGGGTACTTCCTGATAAGATGTTTTCTACCAGGAAAGCGGCCATATTCAGCGTTTATCATCAGCCATACAACATGATCAGGTGGCCTCTTAAATCGCCAGATATTGCGATGGATATTCAATGTAGCTTTATGAATTCCATTTGACGTTCAGTTGAATGCTATTATGTACTCTCTTTGTCCTAAAATACAACTATTTCTATCATTTAAATTTTGTCCTAAATATTAGGACTTCTATAGTTTTTCTCCTTAAATCTTCCTATTTTACCCTTATCTAGAGTATTAGTTGCATATAGTACTGATTGCTTAGAGTACTAGTTGAGAGGTAGTTTGAGTTTTTTTCTTTGTATCTTAGTAAACGCGTTAAAGTCTAGAAATGACTATAATTTGGGACGGAGGGAGTAATAAATAGACAATCGGTTCAAAGCTACTTAATGACTCTTGTTAATTAGTGCAGTTCCAATAGGATAGTTAATGTATTGTTATGTAAGCATTTTGCTAATGTAGAAGAAGAGTTAAGGAGAGAGATGAAAATTGTTTCTTAAGCGAGAAACTGTGTTAGCTCGTGTACAGGCAGAGCCAACAAACAATTAGGTATATTAGGTATATGGGGTCAGACATATAAAATGGACACATTATAAAATACTGCTCTATTCATGCAAATTATATCGAAGCTATCAATTAGTATATTCATGGTAAACTATATTGTATTTTCTCAATGTAAATTATTAAGTAATCTTTTAGAGCTTATCTTTCATTTTATTTTGAAGCACGATCTTAATAAGTTTATTATAAAAAAAAGTCATGCTATCGTTGTTGAAATTGGTAGAGCTAAAATAAGTTGGGTCAAACTGGCAACGAAATTATAATTATCATTTATTATAATAGTTAAAATAAAATTATTAACTAAATAAAAAGGTAAAATCAGTAGTGTAGATCTTTAAAGCCAGATAAAAAACATCAGTAGTTTTTAATAAGTTCAATGAATCTATAGGATAAAAAAGTATATAAAGCGAGAAGTTCAATAGCTTAACATATCATTCAACTCTTATGTTTGTTTATCAACTGTAACTGTGAAAATATTATATTTGTACTAATATTTAACTTTGATTAACGCAATTCAGGAGAGTATAAGAGGAGGAAAGATGAACAATATGCAATTAGGCTAGAAGCCATAGAAGACATAACTGTCTTTAGCATAATTGTATGTAACCTAAATAAATGTTATTGAACTTGATACTGTACTGTACAAATTATTTACTTTGTAATATGCATTGTATTTGTCTATGATTATTATTTACAATTAGAGTCGAATTTTGAATGCAAAATTCTTCAAAAATTCATTATGTGGAAAAAACCCTATCGTCAAAACATTTGATAACAAAAGTACTATATTATCGATTGTTGATTTAGCGACAAGATAGACAAGATATTTTTGACGAAAGGGTTACATTTACATTTTTTTGAAAAGTCATTTCAAAATTGAAATTTCTATTAAAAATGATTATTAAAAAATTCTCGGCCGGCGCGTCTCACGATGCTCTAAAAAGTCAGCACGTAGACGCAGCCCCGACCTCGTGCCACCACCGGTCCTCGCCGGAGCGGAGAGGGACCCATCACCCATGGACGCCGCAGCCGCTCGACCGCACCGCTCGCCGCCGACCGAACGCTTTCTAGGCCTCTTCTCCCCGTCATTGTCTCTCCCCACTGCCCTCACCGCGGGCGACGAGCTCCACGAGGGGGACCTCCTTTTCCCGCCGGCCCCGTCCTCGGACCCTCCGCCATCTGATGCCTCTAAGAGCCCGGGCCGCGTCCCACAGGGAAAACTCGGGCTCCTCGCCACGCTGCACGATGGGGACAGGAGGATCCCTAGATGCGGCGGCGGGGCCACGGCGGCGGCAGCGGCTGTGGCTTCTGCCGGAGCAGCTGGGGCGCTGCTCTGTCGCAAGGCGACCATCGCCGCCGCGGAGGCTACGGCGGCGTCGTCCTCCACGTAGACCCAGTCGCCTCCGTCCACCGCGCGCACGATCCCGTCGGCTCCTAGAACGAGGAACCCGGAGCAGGCCCCTGCGGCGCCGTACCACCAGTCGGCTCCCGTCAAAGTGCCCGTTTGGCCGCCGCCGCCGTAGTGGAGCGGTTGGGACGAGCTAGCCGGTGTACCAGGTGACGGATACGACGGCGAGGAGGAGCTCCTCTATGGGGACGCCGCGATGCTGCCCCCACACGAGATGGTGGCACGTGCGTCCGCCGGCGGCTTCGGCGCCCCGGCGAAGCAGTCCTCGATGCTTGAGGGCGTCGGCCGCACGCTCAAGGGGCACGACCTCCGGTGCGTGCGCGACGCCGTTCTCCGGCAAACCGGCTTTCTTGACTGAATTCAGTAATGGTAATACATTTTGCTCTTCCAAGCTCAATGGTGCATGATCTGTGTTGTAGTTTTGGTCATGGATCATGGTATGATTCGACCAGAATGTGACTTGTGTTTGATTTACAAGGAGAGTTTAAGCAAGATAAAAATTAGTTTTTATGCAAATTATCTGCAAATTTTGTGTTCTTGGAGGCGAATGCGATCCATATTTTGTAATTTATAAACGAAGCAATAAGTTGTTAGAACGGAATTGTGGTCTTGGAGAGCTTGAGCTCTTTGTACTTCATTACACAAATTTTCAGGACATTTGATTTTTTTATTCCAAATGTCAATACCATATGGTCCATATGCACTATTGCTGCATTGGAATTTGAAAAAATTGATAATTTGTCACTTTTAAAATAACCCTTTTATTATGATGTCACTCCGAGATAATGATATGTGAGATCATTTATTTAAGTCAATTACATGTAGGTTAGGATGACAAAAAACACCATAATTGTGATGTCACTTTTTGGTGATAGTAAATTATCAAATATTTCTTGGAATTTTACCCTGTTAAATCTAGAGATAATGAGGCATCTGTGGGCATTACACCATAATTGTTATTTTCTGATGTGAGATGTATGCACTGCAATAAGATGTTATACTGTTCAGTATAACAAGATGTCTGCAAAGGTTGGTCACTTGGCCACATGTTTTATTTGTTAGAGATATGCTTCTCTTAGTGATCTATGCAAGAATTTCCCATGGTGATTGTTCAAATGAATTGGCTTATATATGTTTTATTTCTTGTGGATTGCTTTGAGATTATACGTGCGTCCTGATGTTATGCTTCAATCTGGTACTGGTCAACTGAACTCTCAGGTGTCAGGATAGAAGAAATGATAGTAGTACCAGATTTGTTCATCCAATGTGACATTTTGCTATGCAAGATGCTGAAAAGGAACAAACACAAGATCAGGTTTGATGTTTGACTTGATTCTGCATTTGTTACTTTTGCCTTCAAGCATGTAATTGGGAAATCAGATTAGCACATCCATCAATATACAGAATTATGAAGTATTTCATAACTGTAGATCAATATTGTCGAGATTAGAAATTACAACCCAGTTTGTCTTGACAATGCTGTTCAACCGAATTTACTCATGGCATTATGAATTGAATTTACTGCCTAATTGTTGGTTCTTTTAGAACTGGGAGCTGAGAGCTCATCACGCTAGAGGCCACTAGCTACTGCAGGAAAATTTTACATGAAACTAACAGTAGTCTGAGATTGCTCTACCTTTTTTGTGTGCACGCGCGCATAGGATAAAAGTTTGCCCTATTCTCAAACAATTTTTCATGATTTTTACGAGAGTAAACCTGTGAAAACTGTTCAGATAATTCCTCTGAATTCATGAAGGCTTGAACGGCAACTGTTCCAGTACTTCTCAAAGCACCGAACTCAAACTCTGTTGTTACGAAGGTTTGGTTTGTTACCTTATCAAAATTTACCTTACTAAAATTTTGGTAGGTAGCAAACCAAATGCTCTATCAAATATTTTTGTGCTATCAAAATTTTGAAATTAAGAGTATCTTTGAGAGATGCACAAAATTACACTTCCTAATAAAATTTACTCTCTAAATTTCTTTCCTCTTTTACTCTATTTCCTATATTTTACATTTGTGTAGTTAAACTCTATTTATTATGTCTCTTATGGTTCCTTTTCTTTTTTTCTTTCTTTTATCATCATCCATGGTTGGGCCTAGGCGGCCAGAAAGGAGAGTTTTGAGGATGTCTAAAAATTAAGAATTAGAGTTGATATTTCAGAACCAAAATCGCTAAGAAAATAGAGATAGATAGTTTATTGGAGATGTTCTAACTAGCTATTTGTCTCTTATCGGCACTAAATCAAACTTAACCTTTCAAAACTTGCCCAGGTTTACTTCGGTACTACCAAACTAAACCGGTCAAAAAAATTTATCACACCGGATCATCTCACAAGATGTCCACGAGTACTGGCTCTCCAATTACGCTTCCTGAATCTCAAAACGGAAATTACAGTGCGCTTCCGTGCGAGCAACACGTAAGATACCCGAACTGGATTTTTTTCTTTTGGTGTTCTTTGTGAGAGGATTTCATCGGAAGCTTCTGGAAGTAATCACCAACAGATCTCTCGCTCTGCCT
>KE372857.1:1035479-1046450 GCA_000418225.1 Zizania latifolia | reverse complement strand
TGCCCCTCTCGGCACGCGGCCACTTGCTAAGATACGCGGGGGCTCGAGTCCTTAGCCTTAACTTTGCCAAAGCTCTAAAGGGTCCAAAAACTCGTGACGCCTGATGTCGGGTTGGCACATAAGCGGCATCAGTTCTCTGCGCCTAAGACTATACGGCTATACCGGAGGCTCGGGTCCCGACCCCAGCTGTGCAAAGGAGTTAACAAAATCCAAAGCTCCAAAGCTCTCGGGGACTCGCGCTGCCTGATGTCGGTACGCTTGTACGTGGTATGAGATCCCTATGTTGAGTACTATATGTCTTAGCCTGGGTTTCCCGGGATGTTAGCGACTTTGGTACACGAAAATTTGCAAGACATTAAAGATCTTCATCCCCAGATAAACAAAGTTTCATCACAAAAGTTTACAGCAACTTACTACTAATTTTTGTAGAAGCCGATCACTCTCAGGAGGTGCCGCCGGCTGCTTGGGATCTTCGGCAGGCGGCAGGAGCTCGTGGTCCTCGACTGTGGACACGGCAAGATCCTCCAACCTCTGACGATAGGCAAAGGCGTCTTCGAAAGACACCTCGTCAGGAAGCCCAGTAGCCATCCGCCCGAGATCCGCCTCAGGGGAGTGCGCCCGGACGTACGCTAGGGCGTGCTCGATCCCGTTCCCCGACTCCAAAAGCAATTGGCGGAGCTTGCGACATTTGAGTTCCTCGGGAGCCCGGGGGCTCATGCGCCCGAGGCCTTGCGCGCTCGGGGACTCAGGGCTCGAGGATGAAGCGCTCGGGGGCTCAGAGCTCGAGAATTGGGCGCTTGAGGACCGAGGCTCGAGGGCTCGGGGCTGGTTGCGCCCGAGACCACAACGACTTGAAACCTCGACGACAGGCTTCTCTCGGCAAGCAAGATTTCACCGGAGCACCAGCAATTCTCGAGGACAAGACATGCATAAGATTTGTATCTATGCCCGAAGAGCTTCAAAGGATCATCGAGACCAAGACTTAAAAAGGCCTTTACTACAAAAAATTTATGACCCTCGAGCTAAATGTTCCATTTAGCTCGAGGTTCGGGGGCTACACCGTGTGGGTGCACCATGCACCTCACGCAAAGAAGAAGATTAAAGTTTTTTTCAGGATCATCAGACTTCACCGGAAGTACAAAAACTCAAATTAAAGGATGAACTCCTCCCAGCTTGTTCAGTCGAAAATTTTCAATCAATCTAAGAAGAGCTCGGGGGCTGCTGTTGAGGATGTGACCCCCGGGTACCCCGCATTGGGCTTATCAGTCCGGATCGAGAGCAAGCCAAGTCCAGTATTGCAGTCCGTTATGACCTATAAAGGGGGTTTGGTTCCGATAAGGAAGGTTGAATCCTTATCGGGGGACTGAACCCTAAATATGGTATAAAGAGATACGTTTGTATCAGAATCCTTGTAATTAGGGAATTAGCACCCGAGTTCGGTAGGTAATCTTAGATATTCAAGAGACCGACTCGGGATAGAGTCCTGGGTCGTTGGGCTCGCCCCTTGAGTGTATAAAGGAGGCGAGGCACCCCCCAGAGGCAGATCTTATTCTTCTTGCTTTCGACGTCTTAAGCCTTCATAGCTTAATTGCGTTGCGTTGTAAGCTTAGACACCATATTATACATCCAAAACACTAGATGTAGAGCTATTATCCCTCGGGAGGCCTGAATCAGTATAAATCTTGGTTCTTATTTACTAGAGTCGACCATTAAGTTCGAAGGTGCTGCGCTTCCCTTACGCATCTAATCACCACCTCAGGTACCCTCTTTGGTGGATTGCATGGTAATTTACCGACACATCTTTTTACTATGATTGAATTACTAGGAGTGTCCTGTTAAAAAGTAATATTCAACAATACAATATCTGGGTGATTGAGCTTTGATGTTAGTTTTACATATCATATTTGTTCTTCGGTTTTGATCCACCAATTCTCTCATCATGACAAATGCCATTGCTTGTATATTGTTTTAAATGGTCTACTGCTAAAAATGGTGCTATGTGCATTGGCTTTATGGGTCTGCCTCTCATGCTTTATAATGTTTTGCACCTTGTTCATTTTGACCGTTGCATCTGTCTATGCTGTTATATGAAAGCCCTGAGTCATGTACTCATGTTAGCCATATGGATGTCAATACTAATTATCCAGTGTTCTCAAACCATTTGAACCTAAGGGCTCACCAGCTGAGATGTTGCACCATGTGTTCTGTGTTGCAAACATTTGTGTGCACAACTACATGTAGTTCAGTTTCAATTTTGAACCGAAGAGACTGTTCGGGCTACCTTTGCTTTCATATGAGTTGAACCAATAACCTATGCTGTTTGACCGTAGCACATAAATGCTACAAGCCATCTCTTCAGCTGCATATGTTTGTACAGAGTACAAAATGTAACATCTGTACCTAAACTGAACTATTCATTGGGCAGGATGAAGTTGTAGCTGGTATAGAGGAGAGGATTGCAGCTTGGACATTCCTTCCACCAGGTATCTGATATGCCGAACCATTCTAGGTTAAATTGCCTCTTGTATCCCCTTTTGTTGTAGACATTAATGGTATTACCATTATCTTGCCATGCTTAGAGAATGGCGAATCCATTCAAATATTGCACTATCAGAATGGCGAGAAGTATGAGCCACACTATGATTACTTCCATGACAAAAATAATCAAGCCCTTGGAGGGCATCGGATCGCCACAGTGCTCATGTACCTTTCTAATGTTGAGAAGGGGGGAGAGACCATCTTCCCAGAAGCAGAGGTAATTTACTTGCCCTCTACTTTTTACTGTCTTAGGATTTCCCTTGCAGTAACTCAGCTATTCTGCAGGGGAAGCTATCTCAACACAAGGATGATTCGTGGTCTGACTGTGCTAAAAATGGATATGCAGGTATAGTGAATGGCTTCTAATAGAATTTAAGCTATTTGCTTCTAATACTAGATATTACTTAATGCAGAATATTGTTTGATCCTTTTCACTTGATAATGTTTGTGAGGCTTATTAATTCATCATGATGTCTTTAGCTTTGTGTATCTCAATTGTACCTTTCATGATGATCATTTAATCAACTGTTTATATGTTGGTCTCTTCAGTAAAACCGGCAAAAGGTGATGCCCTTCTGTTCTTCAGTCTCCACCCGGATGCAACAACAGACTCTGACAGCCTGCACGGGAGCTGCCCTGTCATTGAAGGTCAGAAGTGGTCTGCAACTAAATGGATCCATGTGAGGTCCTTCGACATCTCTGCCAAACAGGGAGGTTCTACTGACGGGTGCGAGGACGAGAACATACTCTGTCCCCAGTGGGCTGCAGTAGGGGAGTGCGACAAGAACCCTAACTACATGGTGGGTACCAATGAAGCACCTGGCTTCTGCCGGCAGAGCTGCAATGTATGTGCACAGTAAGTTATTGATCCACCTTGTGATACGTGACATGTCATCGATAATTGTTGTCGCCGTACCAGGTGTATATAGGAATGAGCATAGCATCTATAACCTGGAAGGAATTGGAATGTAAGAACCCATCAACTATGTGCGCCTAGAAAATATACACAGATTCTTGTTTTTTGTTCATGCTTACTCATTTCAGCTGAAGCAATGTAATCTATGACCACGGATTGCGTAATCTTCTTTGATTCAATTGCTGTGACTATCGATTGCTTCTCTTGTCGGAAAGGAAAGTATGATCTTCTGGTGAAACGTATTGTTGGCAAAAACAAAAGATAACTCAATTGATATTGACCAGATTTGATAAGTAGGCTCGTGGTATATATCAATAATGTTTGGGGTCGTTTTGCTTGCTGGGTTGTTCAGTGGCTGAATCGAAGGGAACACCTATGTGCCCTGGCCTATGTGTAATGTGATACCCAATCTACCAAATCAAATAAATTTGCTTTTATGTTCTTAGCTGCTGCCTGTTGAAAGATGCATGCTTCTGACACTCAGAAGAATAGTTTGCTTGTCCCCCATTTCTTTAACTTGTGTAAATTGCAATAAACTCCAAGTTGGTGGTACACTGCAATTGCATACTGCACAAATAACTAAAAGAAAGAAAAACTACTGCCCATGCAAATCAACACAGGTAAATAATGTTACTACTACAATTCTCTTTTTTTTTCTTCTGTTCTTCCATTTCTAGCAAGCTTTGGCCTTGTTCGCCGGCGGCGACAGCTTGCCGGTGTCGTTGGCGGCGACAGCTTGCCGGTGTGCGCCCGGTACTTGTCCTCTCCTGGTGAGGCTGGTGCACTCGTAGGAGAGCGTGGCGGCGATGAGCCTCTGGAGTCTGGATGTAATTGGCCACCTCGTGGCTGGACCTGCCACCGGCGCCGCAGGTGTGCTCCGGTGGCAGCTTACCGAGGAAGGTGACAACGTAGGCCGGGCTGGGGTTCACGAAGTAGAAGGGGTCCATAGTCCATCCCCTTCCAGCCCTTCTGCCATGGGGCAGGGCGAGTGGTGCAACCGTTCTGGCCCCACGTAAAAAGGGCCTCACATTTACATGCTAGTTAATTAGCAACTTAAAATTCTTTTCGGTGGGCAGATGGCTTTAGATTCTTACTTACTATATTTTATAAGATATGTTTTTAAAGTTCTTACTCTTATTCTTAGTGTTTATATTTCTGTGCATCTACATACGTGTATTGTTTGTTAAACATATTATGTGGATTACTACGAGCAATGCTGTATTTTTAATATAATTTACTTATATTTTTCTTCATAATAATTTTTATGTTCGAAACACATACCCGCATTAGCACAAAATAGATCTATTCTTTCATTTTTATGTATTTTAATTGTGTATCAGTAAGATTTCATATATATATAAATTTGAATACTATATTATTACGGAACATGCCCATCCGGCTCTCCATCGCCGCCGACACCACCTCACTAGTGAGCTCGGCGAACAATGCCGAGAAGCGCAGCAGGAAGGGCTCCCGGCACGTCGTCCCCTCCGAGCAGATGGCGAGGTCGCCCTCGGCGAGGAGTTTGCTGATCATGACAGCGTCGGTGGCGTGGTCGCATGTTAGCCGCTCACCCGCTTCGTTCTGATCAGGGAGAGGAACTCAGACAGCCGCGACAACGAGTAGGTCACGGTGGCCACCGGCTGGCCGAGCGCCGTGGAGAGGAAGATCGGGTCAAGCAACGTGCGGTGGGAGCAGGCGAAGAGCACACCCCTATGCCAGTGACGGACCTAAGATTTTATCAATGTGTATGCCACGTCGAAATCCTCGTGTGCAATTCGGTAAAAACATTTTTCTAATTGAGTAAAAAATTATTAAATTTACATCTTAATTCAGTATACATGCACTAAATAATATGATAAATCTTAAATTAAAAGATTAAGTTAGAAATGTATATAAATATAAACAGTTTAAACATCATAATAACAACCAATAAGTCATACTTTTATTATGATATATAGTTACACATAACAAAATATTTAATTTGATATAGTCACTAAACGTAATATAGCATACATGTAAATAATAAGTTTTGTTTCTCGAATAGCCAAAACGTAAAAAAAAACCAAAGAAAAAAAGCTGAATTATTCGAACCCAAGAACTCAGAGGAGACTTCATTGCACCACGATATGCTTTTGTAACTTTAGGTTCTAACGTCTACTTCTTCTATCTCGTGAGACCCAGGGACCCTGGGTCTGCCCCTGCGCCCCGCCTCACGCCGGGCGCCCAGAACGCGTAGTACACCCACGGCATCGGCAGCAGCGCGCCGGCGGTGATGCGGACGCAAGCCAGCACGAAGGCCACCGGCAACCAGAGCACCATTAGCGGCGTCAGCCGTGGAAGATGACCGAGAATGGAGCTATTGGCTACTATTGCTGCTAGCTAAGGAAAAAAATGAAGCTCTATATTGGGTTCAGACTTGTCGAGTTGTAGTCTCTTATCTTATTATTTTATTACGGTGAGAGTCATGAACTCCTACTATACCAAGATTTTGAGTGTTTCTTTTTATGATCTGTTATTAAAATATAGCATCCGTTATATTCGCCAGCACTTTTAAATTAACTTCTAAAGATAGCCACATTGCTTTGTTTTCAGCCTAAGATTATAATAATTTAACTTATCGTTTAAACCGTAAAACAAACAGTAAGTTTATTAAATTAACTTGTTATAATTTGTAAGTCAAATTATACTAATCAATAAACTTATAGAATCTAACTTTTTTAGTTTATTAGTCTAGAAATACTACTTTCGTACAAATTAGCTATTATCATCTGGTGATCAACTCTTGCCATTCACACTTTATTTTAAGGGTATGGTAGCCTTTTGATATCTAAACATAATAATCTAACTAGTAATAATCGAGGTTGACAAACAATCCACGTCTTATTTTCTTTTAAATTATTATAAGATAATTTATTATAATCTCTAACTATAAACAAATTAAATTATAATAATGAAACATAGAGGGTCCTCTCTCCTCACATTCAAATAGGTCCCACTTTTGGATCGGTTCCGTGTATCATTTTCTCCGACCTACAAATTCCCGGCGGACACTGGCAGCAGCGTCACCGCCCAGCGGCCGAAATTGCAAGGAGAACTCCGCATTTCCAAAGACCACAGAGCGGACAACGAGAGAGGAAAGAAAGTTAGAGCGATAGTTCTGCGCCCAAAACCCTAGCTTCCCTCCGACACCGCTCCCCGCGTCTCGAGAACCTTCCAGAAGCTTCGAAGTCCCACCCGGATCTCCCATTTCACCCGGCCCGCGAGCTCGCCCGTTGGGATCCTGACCCTGGCGCGGGGGGGTTTTTGCGCAGGAACAGGGCGCGCGGGCGTTGGATCGGGGGAGGCAACGCTGGCGGCGCGCGGCGCCAGGTGATGGCGGATCCTCCTGGCGGTGGGGGATCTAGGGCTTGCATCCGTGAGCGAGGGGAGGCCGAGGCGGGGGAGGAGGTGTTGGCGTTGCCGGAGCTGGGGAGGAGAGGAGAGCAGGGGACGGGAGGATGCTGAGCGTGGTGCGGGTGCACCTGCCCTCGGAGATCCCGATCGTGGGCTGTGAGATCACGCCGTACGTGCTGCTGCGTCTGCCCAACGGCGTCATCTCCACCGACGATGTGCCAGAGGCTGCGCCTGCCGATGGACACTTCATGCGGTACAGATGGTGAGCAACTCGTGATTGTGAACTTTTTTTTGGTTAAACAAGACATGCCACCGTGGAGTGTGTATTTCTGCTTGCAGGCTGTATTCTGGCCTTCTGGGTAGTGAATTTTGACCAATTATGGGACTTTTAGGTGTCAGACAGATTGCTAAGTGCTTACATAGTTGCTAAAAGTCAGGGTAATGCCCTTTTCTTGGTTCAACTGTTGCATATATGAGGCATAGCTATCTGTATTCAGAATGCTAATTGATCTATAGGCTAATTGCTTGTTTTGTTCAAAAAATAAGGGCCTTAATGTGGATGCTTACACATATATACTGCTGAGTTGGAAATGTAATCTGGTGCATATGAATTGAATCAGTCGGTATCTGTTCTCAAATCGCAGTATGGCATCTCATGCAGTGCACACTAGCCAATATTGATTTCTATGAGTAATTTTTTAACAGTTCAATAGACTATCTGATTTTTGGTTATAAAGAAGTGTTAGTAAAACTATAGGACATTAGGAAAGATTCGTGTTAGGGCATATATTATGATGGCTTGGGCAGGGTTCACAATTTCACAAAATCTCACTCAAATTTTGCTAATTTTGAGCTTTCCAAACTGTCATGAAAAGAAAGAAATTGTCAGTATTTCAAGGAAATTTGATTGAGACTTCCGTTTGAATTTCGTGGTTTTTCGTTCTACTGCCAGGGGTCGTAATTTTGCCCTTGAACGGATTTGCAAACCCTAGGCTTGAGAAGTGTTGCCATGCAAGTATGGTTGCATCCATCTTCAATGGAATGGGCATCTAACACACTTTATGATATTCTATTGGGCCATTCTACATATTTTTATGGAAATGCCCTTTCCCGCAAGTGCTAGCAGTTTCTTTGCATTGTCTAATGAGTTGGTGTGGAATTGGGGCCATATGATTCTTGGATGGGAGGTATTCCTTGAAGACTTGAAGTGATTAGAACTTTAACTTTGCAAGGTGATCTAAATGGTTCATTTCTTGATGTTGCATACTTGCATGCAAACTGAATTTTGATGCCTTTGTAGCTTGAAAACAAAGTGCATTTCTTTGGTATATTACAAACTAGACTACATTGCATATTTGATGATTTAAGTTCATGCGCCAAGTTATTTCACTTAAAGTTGGATCAAGTTTGAACAGACCATAGTTATTAAGGCGGTAAGACGAGGCGAGGCGACTGACCCATGACACTACATCCCTCCTTTTGAGCAGTTCATCCTTGAGCTGTAGGATGACCTCTGTCATGGGCTGGGCCTGGGCTGGCAGCCCAGGCCCACAGCCCATGACAGAGGGAGAAGAGCCGTGCCTACATCCCACCGAGCCCACCCTGTGATGCTGCCGAGCACGCGACATGCCCATTCCCTCCACTCTCCTGCCAACAGCTCGCCGCGCCACAGCCTGGGCCGAACCAAAGCTGGGCCCCAACCCCCAGCAACTAAAGTGGTGAGACGCCTTGCCCATGCTGCCTTACTGCCTAGGCAACGCTAAGGTGTCGCCTTGATAAGCGTAGAACAGACATTCCATTATTTTAATATTTTGTTTTGTTTACTACCTGTGTATTGCTGCCTTTTTTTTACTTCTCACTGCTCCTGTTCCTGCACCCCACAAAGAATCCCTTTTCTTCTATGATGCATTGTTTGAATCTGTTGATTTTATTTGTTGTTTAATCTGTTGAATCAGTGTGGACTGTTCTTATGCATATGAACTATTACTCCCTCTCTAGGTTTCAGTAGGTAACAGATACTAAAGAGTGGTTAATTATGAACACAATGCTAAACTCTTTTTTAATAATCTTTCAAAGCCCTACTACATGGTCTATGCAAACCTCCAAAATGCTCTGATTCAAGCTAGGATTATCTATCAGTCTGATCTGGTAAACAGATAAAGAGAATAATGCTAATAGCAGGTTGAGGGGCTATACCGCTAACCACAGTATCAGACATATGATAGCACCCTTGTGATTTGTTATTTTATTGAGTATTGACATCAAGCCAACTTCCATCACTGCATTTGCATTTTGCTGATAATGTAATTGTACATGCTCAAGATGTCCAAACTCCAAACAACACTGAGATGCAATATGCTTATAGTTAGTTTCTTGAGCAGATACTGCAATGCATTGTCTCTTTAGGTGTATCTTCTTGTTTTCAACACTTCCAGTCACCTATGTTTTTAGCTCTATTCATATACAATAGGATGTGGTTATGATAATTTGATTTACTTCTTGTAGGTATCGTATACAAAGTGATCGAAAAGTCGCAATCTGCAGTATACATCCAATGGAACAAGCAACAATTCAGTGCCTTGGTTGTGTAAAGTCAAAAATACCTATTGCTAAGAGCTACCATTGTTCTTCTAAATGTTTCTCTGATGCATGGCAGCACCATAGGGTTTTGCATGAGCGAGCTAGTAGTGCATTAAATGAAAATGGAGCTGAAGAAGAGGAGCTATTTGGCAGGTTTGGTAGTGGTGGTTCTGGGGTTCTCAGTTCTGCTGGGTCTGCCTCAATGTCAAATCTTGGACAGAGCCCTGGTGTAAATAATGGCCCTGTTCCTTTGTATGCCTCAGGCACTGATAAGAACTCAGGTGAAACTTGGTATGAAGTGGGACACTTACGGACGTATACACCAACTGCTGATGATATTGGACATATTCTAAAATTTGAATGCGTAACTATGGATGCTGAAAAGAAAGTACCTGTTGGACCTCCAACTTCAATTATGACATCACGTGTGATTCCAGCGCCAACTCCAACTCCGCGTCGCCTTATCCAAGTGAATGGAGATGTTTTGGGTCACTTAGATTTGGATAGCCAAACTTCTTCTTTCGGGACATTCACAGTACTGTCTTACAATATTCTTGCTGATGCATATGCCACAAGTGATTCATATAGCTACTGCCCAACATGGGCACTTTCATGGACTTACAGAAGACAGAATTTGATGCGTGAGATTATTGGTTATCATGCTGATATCATCTGTCTTCAGGAGGTGTGTATACTAACTAAATTTCCCTATTATACATTTTGGTGATCTGGCCTCTTATTTTCCCTCATCGTATTTGATTTAATAAGCTGTCAGAAGATTTAGAACTGCAGTAAATTGAGTTATATGGTAGTTTGTGGTGATTGGCCCACTTTTTCATCCAATGTTAATAAATCGGCTAGTTGACCCTAGTCACCATGGTACCGACCAGGTGGACTAGTCATGATTAGTCGACAACCAGGTTGATTAGTTGGTCCTAGTCGTCTGTATAATCGTCCTGTATATATCAGGACCTATAGGGTATAGATACTATATACTATATAGTATAAATCAAGCATCAAGTTCTGCAGGTAGTGCTGCTATGGCCTTTTCAGCATCTCGAGCAGCTTAGGAAGCTAAATCAGCTGCACCTAATGCAACTGATGAGTCTCCCTCAGCTAGGGATGAAAACGGATCGGATATGGATGGATATTAGCGATATCATATCATTTTTCATAATTTTTTCGGATTTGGATACTCTAGATATGGATGTGAAAACGGATATCATCGGATACGGAACGGATACGAATACGGTAACGGATATTTATCGAAACAAGATAACAAATGTTCTCCAAATTTAGAAGTTTTTGAATTCTAAAATCTTTTAAAATATCACCTTGATAGATTTTTAACTTTAAACATCCCTCATTTCTAAAAAAATCCTTTTTTCTTTTTTTATTTTGTCTCTTCTTTTTTCTCTCTTTTTTCTCCCTTCCCTCTATCTTCCCTCTTTCCTCTTTCGTCTTTCATCTTTCTTTGCTTTTTTTCTCCAGCGCAACGAGCGGCGCAGGCGGGGCGGCTCGGTGCATGGCCGGGGCGGGGC
>KE372857.1:998442-1020364 GCA_000418225.1 Zizania latifolia | reverse complement strand
GGCGCTGAGGACTGAGCGAGCAGTGTGTTCTGTGTTGGATACTTAGATTTTTTTTGCTAATGGGCTGGGCCGGGGACCCGCGGAGACCCGCGGGTCAAATATTGAACCCGCACCCACACCCGGTTACATTCGGGGCCCCGACCTGATGGACCCGCGGGTCAAAAATTTGACCCGACCCCGGCCCCGTCGGGTCGGTTGCCACTCCTACACCAGGCCCAGGAGTGAACAGTACCGCACGCTACTGTTCATGTGAACAATACCGGCGTGGCAGGCCAGGCTGTTTCCTCGATTAGGGGGGATCTCTTATCCTTAATAAGAAAGCAAGAAATAAAGATCAATCTACAATCCCTGTTCCAATTCTCTAAGGTAGCATTTGGTTGCTTGTATCAAATTGAACCTGTACGGGATGGTTCATTTGGATGGGATGGTCCTAGATGGGATGATACAAGTAGAGTGTTTGGTTGTTTGTATGAGATAGTACATGGTTTTGTTTGGTTGTTTGTATGAAATGATGCGGGATAATATAAGTTCATGTTTGGTTGGTTAAATGGGATAGAGTATGGTCACCACCTCCTAATGGGTGGTAATTTTACCTCCTAACAGAGTTTAATCGATTCTTTGATTACTGTTCATTACTGATTTAATTCTAACCACTCAATGTTCAGTTTTTTTTTCAGAATACATATTCCTCGCTCCCAAAATCAGCTAACGTCAATATGAAGATCTCAAAATCAGCTTTCTTAAACACAAAATGCATCTCTGTATTATTAATCAATGGCTGCATTGTTAACTAGATAAAATATAAACAATATGCATTTTTCATATTAGAGGAAACATCATGAGAGACAACACACATATCAATCCATACATTGCTTCTGTAGCATGACAAAAATACAGAATTATCCCACTACATCAACACACACAAAAAAGATACAATGTATCAGAGTTGCCATTTAACAAAGTTTTATTAAGCACAATAGAATGTGCTAATAGAGGCCTATTGTTAACATAACCACCACTGTGTAGAAAAAAAATCCCGTCATCATGTCATGTACAGCTAAACCAAACAAAGACTACCTGCACGTCGCTATGGAAGCGATTTCAAATCAAAAGAGCTCAGTATTTTTCACTCGATTTTTGTTTGGGTGAGGCTCTTAATTGGACTGTCATTAGAAAGAAGGGTAGATGCGTGTACCTGTATTGAACAAGATCAGGAAACACAGGGACAAAATACCACACGAAATTGCTTGGGTTCTTTCACCGTGCTTGCGCGAAGGGAAAGGTCCTGTAGCTAGGAGAGAGTCGGTGGGCGCCATCGCCAGATCTAGCGTGTTAGAGGGAGTGGCCGGCGGGCGTCGCCGCCAGGAGAGGGCGCGTTGGAGAGGGTAGGCCGCCGCCTAGCGCCGCCGCCAGGGAGAGGGCTCAATGATGTGGGCAGATGCCGGCCACCAGGAGAGAGAGGAGGCAAACAGGAGAGAGAGGAGGCAAACAGGAGAGAGAGAAAGCTTGGGCGGTGAAGAACGGGACGGAGCGGTGAAAGGAAGCCGCCCGCGTGCGTCTGGACGGATTCATCAGGTGATTTTGGTCGCACCACACGATACAGGATGAGAAAGGAATATTCTAGGAATCTGTACCATACCATCCGGAATGAAACCATTCAATTCAACCAACCAAACATGTTTGGTGCGTCGGATATAGGACGGGTTGGTGCAGGGATGAGTTCATACACCCAACCAAACACTGCCTAAATCTCTCCTGTTATCCAACATAGCTCGGCAAGGGGATCAACCCTACGCTAGCCTTACCCACAGATATGATCTACGTAGTCGAGGGCCCCCTACCCTAGGTGCCGACGCCCTTAACAACTTGGTATTAGATTCCAGAAGATCCTCGGCTTCTTCCTTCGCGCCTTCCCCATCAGTGTTGCCGGCGATCTCCGAGCCGTCCACCATGTCGACTTCTGCTCTGGCCGATCTTGTGGCCCTCGTCTAGACGTTGGCCGAGTCGATCCGGACTTTTCGGGCCACCGTAGAAGGGAATGCCACCGCCACCCATGTCGTCCCCATGAGTTTGGTCCGCGAGATGGAGCTCCACGACCAGTGCGCCGCCGCCCTAGTCCTGGCCCCGATGCCACCATGCCATTAGGCCTGGGGCCTCCTGTCCACGCCGCCGGCCCGGTTGACACTACCGGCGCCCCCGCCACCGACCTCTACGACAACACCGGTCATGGTGGAGAGCCGGCCAGTCAAACGACTGTCCCAGTCGGATATGGAGGAACGCCATCGCCTCGGACTCTGCTGCAACTGCGACGAGAAATTTGGCCCCGACCACAACCGGGTTTGCCAGCGCATCTTCCTCCTCGACTTGGCCATCGACGACGACCCCGTGCCAATCGACCACACGGACACCGCACTGCAGATCGCTCTGCATGTCATCACCGGTGTCCGTATGTGTGAGACAATGTAAGTGCGCGTGCAGTCGGGCGACGCCTCGCCACTTGCCCTCCTCGACTCCGGCGCCACCCACAATATCATCTCCGAGGAGGCGGCTGACCGGACCACCCTACATCTACTCCCTCACGGCCAGATGCAGGTCAAGGTGGCCAACGGTGAGCGCGTGCCATGCCTAGGCGTGTACCACAACACCGTTTTCCAGAGCGGCGATGAAGCTTTCCAAGCGGATTTCTACGCGCTGCCCCTGGTCGACTATGACGGGCTGATCACTTGGGATGTTAGTACCCTCACCATGTCCTTTTGGCACAGGGATCACAAGGTCTGCTGGCGCGGCCTCGCCAGTCCGCCGCATAGGAAGATGTCGACAGTTCCTCACCCGCTCTGCCAGCTCGAGGACGAGATGATCTTCAGGGGGGGGGGGAGATGTCATGCGCCATGGGCCAGGGCAGCTAGACCCAGGAGTGAACAGTACCGCGCGGTACTGTTCACGTGAACAGTACCCGCGCGGCAGGCCAGGCTGTTTCCTCGATTAGGGGGATTTGTTATCCCTAATTAGTTACCTACCTTGGCCAATAAGTTAGGATATCTTCTATATCCCTTGGTAGTTATTTTCATCAACAAGTCATTAGTCTCTATATATAGTCATGTAAGCCTCTTGGGCAGAAGAAAGCAAGAAATAAAGATCAGTCTACAATCCCTGTCCCATTTCCCTAAATTTCCTCCGTTCTCCAACATAGCTCGGCAAGGGGATCAACCCTACGCCAGCCTTACCCACAGATACGATCTATGTAGTCGAGGGCCCCCTACCCTAGGTGTCGACGCCCTTGACATTTAGCATAACAAGTTTTTTGACAGTTGACACTCTTTAGGCCAAAAATAGTGTTATCACGGGATTCATGAACATATGTGTCCATTTGACTAACAACTCATTGAATACCTAGGTTGGCCATGCAAAAATGATGTCAGTAGATTGACCATGGAATTACGTCCTATGATTATAAAGCTTTTTTAAATGAGGATAGTTGTGGTGCAAACACCTTCAAGTTGCAAAATGTATTTCAACCTTCATGTAAACAATTTTGCGCTTCTCTAGTCGTAGCTTTATGATGCATTGTTGATGGCGAACTTAAGTTAATGCACATAAAATATATAAGAAATGACCAGTAGAATTTAAGCTTAATTTGCTGAGTGTAGTTACTTACCAGATTTCCACCTATAACACTATATAACCACTGTTGCAAATATAAAAAATAATTGAAATTGATAATGTTGATAATAAAGAATTACGTACGCGGTGCGACTAGATGGAGGTTTATTTTCCATGTTGGAGGGTCTTAAGTACCACAATCTGATAACTGATGCATGTACAAAGCTGTTCACTTGTATGGTTCATTTTAATTTCTAGGATTACTGAAGCTGTGAAGCACCCATGAAGGAGTGCTTACATCAAATGTTTATATTCTTATTCTCTGCATTTAATCGCCTTCTGAAAGTCCCTCTTTCCATTGCTTGCTTACATCAGATTGAATGGTGCCTTGCATACTTGATTTCTTTCTCTTTGCATGTGTGCACATGTGAAAGATACACTAACTTCTTGTTGCCTTCTTGCCACAGGGATGTAGCCTTCGGAACACAGAGTACATTGTAGGGGTTGTTATATTCACGGGTCATGAGACAAAAGTATGAATTCTTTTGTTTTCCCTGTATATTCAACTTGAATTCATGATTTCTGCTAGTTTTGAAGTTTACTGAATGTGGAACAATGTTCCAGGTTATGATGAATTCCATGAATGTTCCCTCCAAAAGAAGTACATTGGAAAAAAAGTTAGACAAACTTATCCTTGCTCTATTTGCAAC
Source organism: Zizania latifolia (assembly GCA_000418225.1). NCBI lineage: Eukaryota > Viridiplantae > Streptophyta > Magnoliopsida > Poales > Poaceae > Zizania > Zizania latifolia. The sequence continues at coordinate 1,016,054 of KE372857.1, read as the reverse complement.
CCTCTTCACAATGTGTGTTATTGGTGCTATTGGAAGGTGATCCTCATCTTATTTTGCATCATTTATTTGTCATATTTATTTTCGTATTATTTGTTTCAATCCCTGAATGGCCTTACATAAGCTATACCAGCTAGGTTGATGTTATCGAGGCTTGTCTTTTCAACAAATTTACAAAATTTCAATATATCTAGGCATAGTCTCAATATTCCTGAATCAAGTTAGTAATGGAAGATACATTGCAGAGATCAGAACAGGATTGTTGGCATTTTGTTGGGTGATGTTTTCTGTTTCTGTTTTTTTAGTAGGGGTGGATGAACAGGACTGAAAAGGCTCTTTTAAGACAGATTTCTTTGAAGATTGGCTGGGAGGAATAATCCTTGTTAATAGTCGAAATTGAATCCTTAGTCTTATACTACTTAATGCAAAAAGTTCTCAAATATGACGTTTTAGAATGCGTGAAGACAAACCTTGAAATCTTATGTCACTAATATATGCAAAAATAGTTAAAATACTAAGATTTCATATGTGAAAAATGACATTAATAGATTTTCCACGAAAAATACTTCCGTGTTATATTTTATTTTTAAAAATGTATGATTATAAAAATTAATGATCAAACATGTGCATTGGAGAATGTCAATATCTTAAACAACAATTAAAACAGAATGGATGATTATTTCATTTCCTATAAAAAGGTTTATTGCTTGCTCATGCAACAAAAGAATAATGCATATGCAGTTATGCACACTTGGTACTGCTATTATTATTTTAGTGATTAGATTTAAATATCTAGTTATCTACTCGTACTAAGTAATTAAGTATGAACTTACTGTCTTTCTGTCTTGTCAACAGTGGTGTATTTATTAATGAGAAGTATTTCTATCTTGGATTGCGTGGGCATGTGGAAGACCAGTTTAATCCTAAGAATAAATTTGTGGTACGTACATTTCAGATAATATATACTATAGCTAGTTTGCTATGTGTGGCCTTAAATCCTATTTCTGTTGCAGGTGACCATTTTAACCATGTTTACTCTAATAACACTATATTCAACAATCATACCTATTTCTCTTTACGTGTCAATTGAGGTATTTTGTCTAACTTCCCATTTAACAATTTAATGCATTATGCATCCTATATTTGGACTTTTGGAGCTCATGCTACCTTTGGTTGGGCAGATGATCAAATTCATTCAATGCACACAATTCATTAACAATGATCTGCATATGTACCATGCTGAGAGCAATACCCCAGCTTTGGCCCGGACTTCTAATCTGAATGAGGAACTTGGACAGGTAACTTGTCCCATAATTATCTGTGTGGTACTTTGGTCTGAACTTTGAAGAGAGAAAACCCATGCCTGGTCACTGAAATGTGGTTATCTTATACAATATACACAAATGGATTTGGCTAAAGGATTGTTAGGACCTCATTCTAGTAGCAAATAATGACAAAGGAATAGGAAAAATATTGTTGCTTGTGGAATGTTGTTATTCCAGCAATATTTGAGTGACCATCCAACTTAATAAAAGTGTTGAACAACTTCATCTGTTCAATATAGATGCATTTATTATTTCAGAAATACTGGACTAATGTTCACTGGGGCTTTCTGATGGATTTTAATAATTACAAAATACAAATAAACCAAACTTCTGACATATTTCCTCTTACTCTGGATTTCTACCATTAACATAATGGTTCAGGTTGAATACATATTTTCTGACAAAACTGGAACACTCACAAGAAACTTGATGGAATTCTTTAAATGCTCTATTGGTGGAGAGATGTATGGGACTGGCATCACAGAGATTGAAAAGGGTGGAGCTGAGCGAGCTGGAGTCAGGATCGATGGCGATGAGGTCTTTAATATTTTTCTTGTTCTCTAGCTGTTGAACTGTGGAATGTGCCATAATAGATTATTTGTGTTGTTGCTCTTATATTTGCTTTATTTGCCTCCATCAGGGTAAAAGATCAGCTGCTGCAGTACATGAGAAAGGATTCAACTTTGATGATGCTAGAATCATGCGTGGTGCATGGAGAAATGAACCTAATCCTGAAGCTTGCAAGGTAAGTTATATGGACTAGTTGTGAAATACATTCAGCTCTTACTTTCAGATATTATGTAAAAGCATTATGCCTGTGACTAAAATAATGCTTCAATTATCTTTGTTCCTTTTTACATGTTTTTGCTTTTGTTAATGTGCTAAACAGCCAATACTTGTATGCTCCTTTTTCTCTTTAGGAATTCTTCAGATGCCTTGCACTCTGCCATACAGTTCTTCCTGAGGGTGAGGAAACACCGGAAAAGATCAGTTATCAAGCTGCATCTCCTGATGAGGCTGCACTTGTGGCTGCTGCAAAGAACTTTGGTTTCTTCTTTTATAGGTAATTCCCTGCTTAAATTAATTTTGGTTATCTCTTGCAGTTTTGTTCCTTTTATGTCATTTATCCAATCAGAATTTCTTGAATACCTCAGTTATGTTGTTAAAAGACATGTGCATGAAAAGGACAGCTGTACATTTAGGTTGTATAAATGAACTAGTAATGTGTTAAACTGTTAATAATAATTTCTCTGTAAGCTAGATCTATGTTGGCGTCCTTGCCTTCTTGGTGACCCATATGCTTCTTTCTCCCCCATTCCCATAGATACATAATGATAAAGCAGCTGCTGGGATGTGGGCTAGACCATTATTTTTATAAATTGCTCTGCAATCTTTGCAAATAAGATGTTGTGTTGATAAGTGATAATGTATGGAGGGTGATATTTTGTGCTTGTTTTTATAGACGTACACCGACTACAGTCATTGTTCGTGAATCACATGTTGAGAGGATGGGGAGCATACAAGATGTTCAATATGAAATTTTGAATGTTCTAGAATTCAACAGGTATGGTTTGTTTGCTTCCAATGTAAATTCAGTGAGATAATGAGATGAATTAATTTTTCCATACTTCACACTCTGCTCTACTAACAGTACAAGAAAGCGTCAATCGGTGGTTTGTCGTTTCCCAAATGGAAGGCTTGTTCTCTATTGCAAGGTAATACAAGAAAAAGGCCTGACAACTTCGTTCTGTACATAGTTGCCTTGTTCACTAACCTTAAACAAATTCTGTATAATAGGGTGCTGACAATGTCATATATGAAAGATTAGCTGATGGAAATCATGTCATGAAAAAGACGAGCAGAGAACATCTAGAACAATTTGGTTCTGCTGGCTTGCGTACACTTTGCCTTGCTTATCGAGATCTCAGCAGGGAGCAATATGAAAGCTGGAACGAGAAGTTTATTCAAGCTAAATCTTCTTTACGAGACCGTGATAAGAAGCTTGATGAGGCATGTTTTTACTATTATTATTTTATTAGTATACTGTGGAAATATCCTCTCCTTTTTTTTCTTTTCCGAGCTCATAAAATCTGTGCCAATCTTTCTTGGCTGCTATTGTTTCAGTTTGATTCCTATGCCAACTTTGTAGAGTTACTAAATATTTATTCAAATCTACCTTTTTTTTCCTGCAAAGCAACATGAGTCATACGACCTATAAATGCAAAGTACCTGCCTGCGGTTTATCAAGTTCTTTCCCCTTTTTTATCTAATTTGTTACTGCTTGCTGCTTTAGACGATAATCTTTGTTCTTCGAGATCTTGTATTTGTTTCCTCTTATTTAAGAGAACAGAAAAATTGAACTTGTTTATTCTGCTATTCCTAGGCAATATTGTGATGCAAGTTCCCTTCTTTGTTTCCCCCCTGTAGGTGGCTGAGTTGATTGAAAAAGACCTCATATTGATAGGGTGTACTGCTATTGAGGATAAACTGCAGGAAGGGGTTCCAGCCTGCATCGAAACTCTTTCTGCAGCTGGCATAAAAATTTGGGTATTAACAGGAGATAAAATGGAAACAGCAATTAACATAGCTTATGGTGAAATTTTTACTCTATCTCAATTGTTTTATATTGCTCATTTTAAGGATTTTTGGTGAAACACATTTTTGTATTCTTGAGATTCTTTTCATGTTTTGCTTGTTTCATCTGATACATAAATCTTGAAGATTTGACTTGATTCTCTGCTCTGCAGCGTGCAGCCTGGTAAACAATGATATGAAACAATTCATCATCAGTTCAGAGACAGATGCAATTAGAGAGGTTGAAGACAGGGTAAGATGAACATATATCATTGCACTGTGAAACTGCAAGGACGTGAACCATTTTTTTAGTGTTTATTTTAACTTATTAAGCTTAAATGATCACAAGTGGAGACTTCAAAATGTTCCAGCCATATCATTTATTCATTTTAAATTCAAGAAAATTCCTTACGTGCCATTGGATAACTGCATGGTTTTGAATATGCCACTTGTGAGACTGATATGTGCACTCACGTGGGGCCAGGGCCCACATATGTGTGATGCATGAGTGACATATAATGAACATCCAAAGTTATGCGGTGGTATATAAGGATTTGGAAATTTTACAACGTATTTATGAAGGACGGAAGGTGTTACAAGTTCACATGGTATCTGGGTTTTGTATAGGGCTTGTTTTTGGTGAGATTTAGCACTGATCCTCTTCCAGTTTTTATAATTAATGGAACGAATAAACATCCTTAATTGTTTTGTGTTGCTTTGGTGATTTAACATATTTATCATGTTAATGTATGTCTTGTATATATCTCATGGTAATTCCCCCCTCCTTTTCTTTGTACTTGGATCAAGCATAATCAACTACATTATAGCATCGGATTTTTGTATACTAACTGTTTTACCTTCTTTTCATTGACCTACCTGAGCCATTTATAACACACTGCCATTTTCAGGGAGACCCAGTGGAAATTGCACGTATTATCAAAGACTCAGTAAAACAGAGCCTGAAAAGTTACCATGAGGAAGCCCAGCATTCTCTAATTATCATGCCAGGACGAAAGTTGGCACTCATTATTGATGGGAAATGCCTGATGTATGCTCTTGACCCAACTCTGCGTGTGGATCTTCTTGGTTTGAGTTTAATTTGTCATTCAGTTGTATGTTGCCGGGTTTCTCCATTGCAGAAGGCACAGGTAAATACCATTTCTTGCTGCTATTGTTGTTACTTATGCATGCCTTGCATTCTATCCAGGGAACAAAACATGTCATTTTTTGTGTTTACAGATATCAGTAGTTCTTACCTAGCTGCTTCCCAGGATGCTTAAGCAATAGGCTAGAAATATTGGTATAAGTAAATTTACAAAGGAAATAATCAATTTTCCCTGACAAAAGAAGTGGTCTTCACAAAACTCTTTTTGGTATTAATCATAGTGCACCAACTAAATCTTGTTTACTTCTGTACTATTTTTAGTACCATGTATTTTATTTAATTATTAACCATCAATAGCCTTGTAGTTTCTGATTTGTTTCATTTATTTCCTTGCATAACCTGTTTGGTTAGTAGTATGCAAAAATGTAAACTCCTGGCTGTTGACACTTTGCTTATATTCTGTAGGTCACTAGCTTAGTTAAGAAAGGTGCTCGGAAGATAACTCTCAGTATTGGTGATGGTGCTAATGATGTGAGTATGATTCAAGCTGCTCATGTCGGGATTGGCATCAGTGGACAAGAAGGAATGCAAGCTGTTATGGCTAGCGATTTTGCCATTGCTCAGTTTCGATATCTTACTGATCTGCTCCTTGTACATGGACGGTGGTCATACTTGAGATTGTGCAAGGTATACTTTAGTTATTTACAGTGTAGATTTATGTCAAAATCAAGAAACTGAAGACTGGTGCTTTCTGTTGCAGGTTATTACATATTTTTTCTACAAGAATCTGACGTTTACACTAACTCAGTTCTGGTTCACTTTCCAAACTGGCTTTTCTGGCCAGCGATTTTATGATGACTGGTTTCAGTCTCTATATAATGTCATTTTCACAGCCCTACCTGTAATTATAGTTGGATTGTTTGATAAGGTATGTAGCTTTATATTCATTCTACTTATGGAGTATGCTATTCTCGTGCATTGCACTAAAATACTAAACTGATCACTTTCAGGATGTGAATGCGTCTCTATCAAAAAAATACCCGCAGCTTTACCAGGAAGGAATCAGGAATTCATTCTTCAAGTGGAGGGTGATAGCGGTTTGGGCTTTCTTTGCCTTTTATCAGTCAATAGTGTTCTATTACTTCACGGCAGCTGCAAGTCAGCATGGTCATGGTTCATCTGGCAAGATCCTTGGTCTTTGGGATGTTAGTACAATGGCATTCACTTGTGTTGTGGTGACTGTGAATCTCCGGCTTCTAATGGCGTGCAACTCTATAACAAGATGGCATTATTTCAGTGTAGCTGGCAGTATAGCAGCTTGGTTTCTGTTCATCTTCATATATTCTGCCATAATGACATCATTTGACAGACAGGTGGGATAAATTATTTACAAATCTAGTACTCTAGTGATATCTATCTATATTTGGCTCTTATGCTTGCATTAACTTCATACTATGTTCTTTCTGCAGGAAAATGAATATTTTGTGATTTATGTTTTGATGAGCACATTTTTCTTCTACCTCACGCTATTGCTTGTTCCAATCATCGCTCTCTTTGGCGACTTCTTATATTTATCGTAAGATACACTCTCTTCATTATCTTTTTACCGGTTCTTCTTATACCTTTTGGTTTAGTTTAAGCCTAGCCAAGTAACTGATTCTAAGCTATCTCTGATATGCATTGTTGTCTCAGAATTCAAAGGTGGCTATTCCCCTACGACTACCAAATAATCCAGGAGATGCACAAGGATGACCCCCACGAGTACAGCATGATACAGCTGCCAGAGAGAAGCCATCTAAGCCCAGAAGAAGCGAGGAGCTACGCAATCTCCATGCTTCCCCGAGAGACCTCGAAGCACACTGGGTTCGCCTTCGACTCCCCAGGATACGAGTCATTCTTTGCGTCGCAGCAAGGCGTTGGTGTGCCTCACAAGCCATGGGATGTTGCTCGGAGAGCCAGCATGAAGCAGCGGCAGCAGCCACAGCGATAGGAAAGATCATAACCCTACTTGTCTCCCTTTTGTGTAAAGTTTTGTACATCAGATGCTTTTGCTGGCAGACCACAGGAGTGTGTATAAGTAGTAGTTTTCTAGCCATTTTTCGTGTTTGTCACCCATGTGTTGTGTTGGCGATGTTAGCAGTGGCCATTGATCCAGTTGGCCGGAGAATCCCTTAGGCACCCACTTAAGTTAAAACAAAGGTTGGAACTGGGGATGCAGTTATTAGTGAAAATTCTTTCGACGCTGTTACAATGTTTACTGTCCTCTATTTGCTGTTACAATGTTAAGTATGAGATTGTAGGACCTTCATTTTACACTAAAAGAATCTAGTGTTTTTCACTGGGTTGAGTTGTTTACCTGGCGCTTTTTACTGAGTTACTTCGCTGGGTCGAGTTGTTTACCTGGCGCTTTTTATTAATCTGAGTTACTTCACTGGGTTGAGTTGTTTAATTTTAAGGGAAAGACTACCTTTAGATGTCCTAGGTTTTGGAAAAAATCGGATAGTGTTAACACTTAAAGAAAATCGATAATTTGTCACTATAAAGTTTTGACTTTGATTATTTGTCATTCTAAACTAATAACTTTGATTATTTGCCATTCTAAACTAACAACGGATATTATATGTAGTTTCTTGGTATTGAGTATCGTCAATGATACACCGTACGATTTTTTTAAATCTTAGAACACCCTGAATAAAGCACTATTGTAATTTTAACTTTTATTTTTAGATAAGAAGCTGATAAAAAAACCCAACCAAACACAACCTAAATCACTGCCGCTGGCAACGAAGGGTCATTCTAGCCCTGTATGTTCCTCACAACATACCCAGTTCCTGCTTACTAATTCATGTGATTCGAGCTCTCGTATTAACAGTTTGATTCGGATGTGTCAGAGAAGAGTGCTCGATTCCTAGGAAAACTTAACCACGTATGTATATCCATCTAGCAAAATGGGTGAAAAGAATTCTGCGTCCGCTGAAAATGCTAGTTCCAAAAGCATCAGGATAACACTGCGAGAAATGTCCATGATGAACGTGCCAACTTGGAAGTAAATTATTCAATGAATAAAGTAAATTTTGCAACTCAACTCATTCTCTTGCACAAACATCAAACAACAAGAAAATCTGGTACAATCCTACTGCATATGGAAGCATTGACAAAGCAGAATTGCTACGAGCAAAATCCAGTTATGTTCTATCTTAATACTCAAATGCAACGATGCAATTCAGGTTTTATCGTTCATATTGATGCAGTTAACCAAAGCATCGATTAACGATCAAATGTTTTTCATACAAAATTCAGTCCTCCCAACTGATTGCTACAGCTCATGAAACAACATACCAGTAAGCTCATCGATTCCAGTTACAGTTGGAAGTTCTGAAACCTATTGTTTTCACACACAAAAAAACTTCCCATTTGCATGCCATCGTAAAATGAAACGGTATGGCATTACAAAAATTCAATGGATGTGAGAAAAGAAACTGCAAGCTGGCCAGTTTGACAAGACTGAGCTCCACAAACTATGATACACCATACAAAGCAACAACCAACAATTTATAATAAAATGTTATGAGAATTCTGTGATATGACATACTTGCAATACTAGGCCCTCCAAAGAAGCAAAACAGAAATATGATACACATACAAAATTGGCGGCGGACAAAGAGACAATCGTTTAAACCTAGCTACCCCTACTACTTATTGAGATTGCAGAACATAGGCCAGTAGAAATTAGAGTACTTTCATAACTTACGATATCAGCAAGCAACACAATCCTATCAATTCCAATGCGATTCATCATTATCTCCAACTAATAATGATGACAGAAATTGATACCACTAGAACTATTAAATTGATTAATGAATTTTAAGAATCACCCTCAATACTGTAAGACTGATCAACAATTTCTACATAAGCCAGAGAAGCTAGATGAAATTAACTTGAAGATATAACAACACACAATTCGAAATATATCCAGTACACACAGATCAAGGTATATATTTAGCAAGCCGACTCCCAACGAGACTTTGCACATGATGAAAACATGAACAAGCAAATACAACACATTATATCAGAAAATGTGGCAGAATTTCATGGTAATATATCGAATCACTTAGATTTCACCAGTGCGATAGAAAGATATCATGTCCAGCAAAATACATGGTAACTTAAAAGCATCACAGCCAAGTTCAAAATTCTTGAAAGGAACCACAGATCTAAGATAAAACTTAAAGCTTAGTAGCGCAGCTAGGAGAGGCGACGCGATCAAGGCATAGCAGCGGCGGAGCGACCTAGACACGGTCGCGGCGAGGGCCACCGTACGGCGGGCGGGAATAGGCGGGGGCGGAGGAGACCTCGGGCTGCTGGGCAACGCCGGGGAGGCTGGCCATGCCGAGCGCGGCGAGCATCTCCATGGTTTCCTTATCGACGCGGATCTCCTCGACCTCGAGCGCGGACTTCTCCGGGACGAAGTCCATGCGGCGCTCCCGCTCCTCCTCCTGGAGCTTGAGCGAGATGCCGCGGACGGGGCCGCGCTGGATGCGGCGCATCAGGTGGGTGGTGAAGCCGGCCACCTTGTTGCGCAGCCGCTTCGACGGCAGGATGGACACCTCCTCGAGGACCTTCTTGTTGGTGTGGAAATCGAGGGTCATCCGCGAGTAGTACTTCTCAATCACTTGCCTGGAGGTCTTCTTCACCGTCTTGGTGCGGACGCGACCCATGGTTCCGCTCCCTCTCCTTCTCCGGCGACGGCGGCGGCGGCGGCGTCAAGGCGCTGGGTGCTGCTGGCGGCGGGAGGAGGATTAGGGCAGAAGGTTTTCCAGGGGAAGGGGAGGGGAGCTACTTATAGGAGGCGGATGCGTGGTTGCTAGGTTTTTTGCTGGATACCAGCCGTTGGATCGTAATTGACGGTCGAGATCGAGGTAGTGGGCCTTCGTGTTTGGGATTTTCGGCTAGAAATGTTTTGGGCCGACTAAGGCCCATTAACTACGACCCATAGTCACTGGGACCGGATCAATTTTTTTATGCGTTCGTTCATCGGTGATTTTTTTTCAAATAATATTTTTTTTAAAAAAATATGTTTGTTTTTCATGTTTTACAACTTGTATATACTTGATTCTTCCGTCGGTAATACTAGAGATATAAATAAAAAGAAAAATGAGAGATTTAATAAATAAGGTCCATCTGTTAATAATATAAAAATAAATATATAGAATATGATATCGAGAGTATGTTGAAGGATAAAAATATTAAGAGATTAAATTTTATTAGTAAGGATCCGTATATAATAATATTGGGGTTGATTTTTAGGTTAAATGATTTTTTTTTGAAAAATCCTAATCGGATTGGCCCAGCCGGCCCGGCCCACTCAAGCAACTACATCTATATAAACCTCAGGAAGCCCTAGGGTTTTAACACTCGCCTCTACTCCTTGCTGGTCGCGCCGTCGCAGCAGCCGCATCCTCCGTCGTCGTCGCCACCAACCGGAGAAGAGAAGGTGCGTGCGATCTTGCGTCTCCCCTGCCCCTTCTCCTTTCGTGATCGTTCCTGTCTCCGGTGCTTCGCGGCGCTCTTGGGCCGACTCGCGCCAGCGCCAGCGCGGGGTGCCCGCAGCTAGATCCCGCCGCTGACGTCGCCGTCGCCGCCGCTGATCTCTCGCGCGTCAGCGACGTCGCGATTATCCATCCGTGGGGTATCAAGGCTGGCGGGTGGGTGGTATATAGATAGTATTGTGCTTGTGGTTCGGTTTACTGTCTTAAATCGATTGCTAGATTTGTGCCTAGGATGAATGGATCGCTACTCACTATGTACGTTTCCATGAAATCTCTGATCGGTTGTTGTCTATGTTAATCGTGACATCGTTTACGTCTTCTACTTGGTAGAGTAGTATTATAGCGATTATCGGGTAAGGGCTTGGGACATCATAGTTTATTGTGAAACAAAGACGACTCGATTCCATTACTGTACTATGTATGGCCAGCTATTATTGCTGGTACTCAGCAACTTTAGAGTCTGTATTTTTGCTTGAATTCCAGGTAGTAGATTAGATATTTATTACTTTTTTGAGTTGATGTACATGAATGCATGAACAATTTTGTCGGTGAAAGTAATACCGACATGACTGCAATTGAGTTACCTACTGCTGTTTCTGATAACATCAGTTTTGTTCTAATTGTATGCTTCCGGTTAGTGCAGTATGGATACCCAGGTCAAGCTTGCGGTCGTGGTGAAGGTGATGGGCCGCACTGGCTCAAGGGGTCAGGTGACCCAGGTCAGAGTGAAGTTCCTGGATGACCAGAACCGTCTCATCATGAGGAATGTCAAGGGGCCAGTTCGTGAGGGTGACATCCTCACCCTGCTCGAGTCTGAGAGGGAGGCCAGGAGGCTGCGCTGAAGCTGGTTGTTGGGGGTTCTTGCCTTCAATAGTAAAATGCCGGATTGTCGCCTTATTTTGTGTACTGTTTCCCAGTCAAGTTCTTGAACAATGGTTTGTGTTGGGCTATGGGTTGAGTTAAGTTGCAATGGGAATGTAATGAGTCTTATCTGGTTGCAGTTTTGGTCTGTTGCCTAAGCTAATGTTCCATTGTTGTGAGACATGGTTATGTTCTACTACCTTTGGGCAACATGAGCTGATTAGATGAATGCAATCTTCAATTTCTACAAGTGTTAGTCATACGGTCGATGGTATCAATGTCACAAATCAGTATAATTCTGTTGGGCAACTGTCTTCAATTTCCTTGCGTGCTTGCTTGTAAATTTGTCTTCAATTTCCTTGCGTGCTTGCTTGTAAATTTGTCTTCTATGGTTGAGTTGCTTATGGTTGTACATTTTTATGTTCAGCAAATACGTGTGCTTGCATCAGAGGATGTGATCAACAAATGCATGTGCTTGCATCAGGATGCCTGTTTGACACATCAAATGCTTGTGTTTGCATTGGAGTATCATCGAATCTGTATTTTCATCAATGTTGGATACTTGGATGCATCAAAGTCTGTTGTCATTTATTGTTTCTTAAACATACAGCTTATTGACCCTGTGTGTTTTCTGCTACACATGTATCGAATCAAAGAATGGCGTTCCCTCTCACTACCCACTTAACATCATTGTCAGTATACATTTTGCATCACTGACATGTAAAGAAGAGGAAAATAAGCATTGCCCTGCTTTGCAATTTGGTTGCCATGATAACATTAAAATGCAGTCCAAGTAGCACTCCTCTGCCTTGTCTTGAGCCCCATGTCACTATGGGCTATAGGGCTACACCTAATTCTTCCAACTGGAATGCTGTTTGGTGTCAAGGGAATCGGCCTTGGTGACGAAAACCTCATCGACCTACCTCCCCGCGGTGACAGGCTGACCTCCTCCAATGCTTGAAACTGGAGCTCTAAAGGGTAGTCGCGAACGCATCCGATCCGAGGACCCGCTCCAGTGCTCCATTGGAATGACAGTTGCTTCCCTAGCTGGTATGACTTTATGGCCTTCTTTGAGTTGATCCGGCTCAGGATCAGCTCCTCTGGCACCTCCACCAGCTCATCTTCCTCCTCACCTTCCTCTGCAAACAGGTTCTTCTTGCAGAAGGCGAGGCATTCACCGAATATGGTGGAGTCCTCGTCGATGACCTTTGCGCTAGGTGATGGCTTTCCATTGCAGTGTGTGGTGGATAGTGCTCTGCTGTTGGAGCTGATCAGCAGCCTGGGAGGCCGCTTCCCTTGCAGCTTGTTGGATGAGGTGGACTTCCTGGTAGTTGGTGTGCTCGCCATGGTTACGGTGGATTTGTCGGTGGGTGTGCCATTGATGATCTTGGTTTTGTTGGTGTCATGGTGTTGTGTGACTTGTGACTCATCTTCTTGCTTGTCAGGTTGGCAGAGCTCGGTTAAATCCTACCTGGAATGGCTGCCCTTGAGGCTGAACTCGGCGTCATCTTCATCTTCTGAAGGGTGCAACTGTGGCAAAACCGAAACACGGGCACACCAGTCAGTTCAAGTAGAACCCTATGAAAGTATCTATATATTGTTACATGTTCACATTTCTCTTCTCACCATGACATTGATCAGATCCACACTACTCTCCTTCAGGAAGTTCATGAATTCCTGAAAATTCTGCTCCGTAGGCCGATAATGTCCACTGTGAAGCCAGACTGCCTGGTACAAGCAGATCTTGAGAACCAGAAAGAAAATCCTTTGTTGCTCACAGAAATCGACAAATCCAAAACATACCTTCAAAAATCCATTCTCCACAATTAGTCTCCCTGCAGCTGATGTAGCTCCCCCTGCAAGGAAGCTGGAGTGCTGGAATGTGCCCTTCTGCTTCTGTAATCGTATCGAAAATCAGCATATCATCAGTTTCTTGAATGTTTGCAAGGTTTGGGAAATGTAACCACAGCTTATCATTGATATGAAGTGTCATGGATGCAGCAGTCATTTACCTGACCAATATACAGATTCTTGCATGTGCTCAGCACAAAGATCCATTTTGTGCCCTTGTGACTTTCGGTCGTGTCAACGATCTGACGGCTCAGCTTATACATCAGCTTCGAATCCTCAACGATCACTTCATAGGTTTCCCTCTCTTTCTAGATGGTCCCAGAACAAACATATCTTGTTAGCAGAAGCAATTTCAGCAGCTGAGCAGTTTCTCAATGGTTGGTTCAGACTTTCAGGTCAGAAGAAGAATGATGTAACTTACAGGGCCAAGGTACTTGATGCATTGCTTATGCAGCTTCCATCTAGGGCAATGCTCTTCTAAGTTGACATCTTTCCCTTCACCTACGTCCAACCTGTTTTCAGGATAATGGAATTGTCAGTAACCTTGTTTGTTCACTGGGTTCAGAAATGCGAAACAGAATTCAGAGATTTTGCGCATTCACACCAGTAGAAGAATGGTTGCTTGCTCTGACAATGGAGCCAAAGGTGGTAATAGTAGTGCAGATTGTGGCCATACCGATGTCGAGGATCGATATGACAGTCAGATACAAGATGAAATTTCAGTTTTCCATGCAAAATATCATCATGAAAATAGTACTGGCACATCAAGATCAAATGTAAAGCATGTACCGCCTCAAGCCAATGCTGGAGAGCAAGTTTCTGGGCCTTTTCATCCTTGGACAGACCTTTGCCAACCTAAAGGTGGTAGCAATTCTACACCTGTGTCAGTAATGCAGTATATTCTACTATAACTGAATGATCAATGACAAATTGGCAGTGTTAAAAACTTGAGAGATAAATTCCTCCTATGTGACTGAATATTTGCAAACCCCTCCTTGTCTCACTGACAAGGTTGGTCTAGGGCTCTGGCCCCACATGCGAGTGAGATAGAGGGTGGTGAAAAATAGGGGTGGGCAGCAGGTTTTTTCATTTTTTTTGATTTCTAATAAATTCGACTTTTGGTAAATACAAACCAAACGGTGGGCTAGAATAACCAAAACCGAAATAATTCGGTTCGGTTTTAACTGAAATATGCTATGACCACTCTTTTGAAGTATCATTTGACAATCTAGATAAAATTAAAATTATATCACAATTCAATATATCAATTTATCAAAACCTGAACATTAAAAATTCTAACCAATAAGCAATTATTTGGTTCTTTCGGTTGTTCGGTTTTCTATATGCGAAAACTGAGCCACAAACCAAAAACTGAATTTACTTAAAATAAAAACAAAAAATGCTTGAAATTCGTTTCGGTTCGGTTCAGTTTTCAATTTATTTCTACCCATCCCTGCACTGAAAAAGGAATGTGGCAAACAGAACACTACCTTAGCCGCCCTCGTTCTGGCCCGAGACCATCTCGATACAGCCGTCTGAGGCTTCTCAATGTCAAAGAATGACACTGAATTCCGCTTGAGCAGAGCGAAATCGAGTAACTTCCACCTGAATTCAAGCATCAACACAGCTCAAACACTATGACCCAAGCGACAAATCAAGCTCTCCCAGCCATGAAAAAAGCACAAACATTTGCAATCTAGACGACGATCATACCATCTCTGCTCGACAAGAACGGCACAGTCTGCAAGCTGCCTTCTTGTCCTGAAGCTCTTGTACACCTTCTGCAGCCTGACGGCGGCTGCCTGGTGCTTGTGGCTGGTCGCTCCGGCCATCGCCGGAGAATCCGGTGGCCGGTCTCCGGCCGGCGCAAATCTCGATGGACCAGCGGTAGCAGCATTTGGCTTGCTGCTGCAGCTCTCCCTGTCAGAACTCGGACTCCTTATGGATGTCATGGTCTCCATCTGAACCGGGTCAGCGTCTCCTCTCTTGAAGCTCAGTGAGCCTTCTATGAGCAGCTTCCCGGAGCCGAATGCCCGGAGCAATGGCGCCGGTGGCGACGCCGGTGCTGTCTCGGCGGCGGCGGCGGCCTCCATGTCGTCGAAGCTGAGGGACCGGATGAACAGCCTGCCCATGTTGTCCTCCATTGCTGGCAGGTAGTCGTCTGGTGGGTATGAGATTGAAAGACCCATCTTTTCTTGGCTTTGGCCTCAAGATGATGTTGCAAGCCTGTCTTTATCTCTACCTTCTCCTCCTATCTGAATTCTGATTGAGCTGCTTCTTCTTGTTGTGAATCCAAAATGTAAGTTAATCTGTGCAAACAGAAGCAAATTAATTGGCATCCAATGTAAGTTCTTGGAGAAGATTTTGACACTTTCAGAAAAAACAATAATTTCATGCTCCTTTATTTCTTGGTAATATATATTTGTTCAAGAATATACTCCATATTTCCATGCCATGGAAAATGAGCAACATAACAAGATGCAACCATGCAAGAACTAAAGAAAATCAAAGAACTAAAGAACAGATTCATCCATCCAATTTCCTGTTTCTTCATGAAAGCAGCAACCTGTCCCCAAAATGCAGCATGCATCTAGAAAACTATAATCTACATATCATATGAAAAAAAAGAGACAAGAAAAACCACGAACAAAGAACTCTACCTTGTGGTTTGCCTCCTGATCCCTGCATCAAGTGCCAATCACCTCAAACTCAAAGAGGCTCCTTAATTATGTATGAATCAGGGCTGTGAGACAGAAGGGCAATGGGAGGAGATTCAGGAGCAGCCAAATATAAATGTGGCCACAGCCATACAAGGAAGGAAGGTTGCAACTTGCAAGAGCTCAGGGCAGCTTGCCTCAATGTCCCCAACCCTATAAATAACAAAGCAAAACTTAGGGCAACCTAGTGTTGTCAAAAGGAAACAGTTGATCACTGACAATTTTGGTGAGTTAAAAATTTGCATATATAACAACATGTATCCAGGTATCTAGATAGCTATGAGACATGAAAGCACTGAATTAGCAGCGTTCACACTAGTCCTCTTTGGAGCATTAGGAAGGAACTTAAAAACAAAGAAAATTGGAGTCAAGAGATGGTTTGTCTATTCTGACTTTTTTTCCCAAGCTTCTTTATCCTCTCTTCAGGTAAACTTAATCCCATGCTTATTAAAAATTATGGATATTTCATGCGTGGTCTCTCTAGCCGTTTTTATGTTACCTTGTACCAATGATTGTACTGTAGCATAACTTTAATCTCCTCGTAAAGAGTTATTAGTGAACCCCATGTTCTTTAGCTGTCACTAAAGCTACGTCAGTAAATAACATTTCTGTGTTAGTGTATTTTAAAAAATATTTTGGATAATACCAGAGTAATTTTAACTTTATATTCTAACTAAACAAGTCCCATTGGAAGTAATCCTGTCCACATTTTATTAAAAGAGTTACTTAGTTGACATGCATGGTGGTAATTACAATCATGCCCAAATACATTATAATACGGAGGAAACCTAATGAAAATTTTCACCTGACCTTTATTTTGGTATTGTACTCGGTCTGTTGCTTTAAAAGATTAATATTATCACACGCGGCGACATCGAACTCTCTTGCAAAAGCATTTTGCCGACACTTCACATCAAGGAGAGGGCATTTAGGCCAGGCTAATCGATGCTGAGATGAAATCGAGATCTTCTGATCCATATGTATTTTATCCAAGTCTGAATCACGAAAGGAAATGTCACTATCTGTTGGCGGTTGAATCTTGTGGAGGGCCAAGCTAGGGCACCAATCCCTTGCCAAGTGCAAGAATTCTAAGCCTACCAAGCAGAAGATCATAAGGTGGCAAGAATATATTTCTTTCTATCCACGACCATTTCTCCATGCTAGCTAGCCAAACTTGAGCTACAAGATAATCTCTATCTTGAGAGGGACGCATGACTGCATTATATTTTAACTCTTGTCCATAACAATGGGATGGTGACTGACTTCTCAAGTACAAAGTCCCCAATGATGATATGGCATGATCAGTATATTTCTTTGTGCCCTAATGACATTGTCAACCTATATATTGTCAGATCACTATAATATGTAATGAATACAGTAGCAATCGGCCTGTCACGGTATGACCTAGTTTGGGAGACCAGAATCCTGACCATTCACTACTACAGAACGCACTATTAGTATCGGTTGTAAACCCCCTTTTGTCTCGGTTTTCGATCTGATACTGTCCATCCGGGACTAAAGGTGTAGCACATTAGTACCGGTTATTCATCCGGCACTAATACACCATCTAGTCTAGGGTGAGGAACCCAACCGGGACTAATTCTCCATGTATTAGTACCGACTGAGACACACA
>KE372857.1:967234-977860 GCA_000418225.1 Zizania latifolia | reverse complement strand
CTTCTCCAAATCTTCTTCCGCTGCACTAGCGCGTCTCGCGTTAGAAGGTAACGATCCATGATCCCTCGCGCGCATGGGTTCCTGGGCCAACGGGGTTAATAAAATTAAAATTTGCTGGCTAGCGTAGCCTCCCCATGTCCCAACAGCCTCCTCCGCCGGTCTTCTCTTCTGTCGCCGAGCCTTCTCTCCACCGCTTCGTACATCTTTCTCCTAAGGTTTTCCTTAACCTCCTCGTTCTCCTCCCACTCCTTCGTGGAAGCTAGGGTTTGTTGCTTAGTGAATATATATGTTGCTTAATAAATATATTGCTTTATGAATATATATGTTACTTTGTGAATATGTTGCTTTATAAATATGTATGTTGCTTTGTGAATAACTCAATAAAGAGAAGGCTATTAGTATTAGGGTTTACGCAAGTAGTATTGCACTTTTTTCAAATATAACATGAATTGGGGATATGGCAAGCCTCCCAAGTAATCAACGGGGCACTCTCGCCAGACAACGTGCTTCTGACAGTTGCTTTATAAAGATCAATCATCTAGTTAACGGCAGACGTCACCAGGTTTATACATTGTACATTGCATATTCTGTTTATGTGCTAATAAAACTAACAAACTGATGCGATATTATCTTACTGTTGTAGTTTCTATCAAAAAACTTTGGCGATATCAATAACATTCGCGCTGGTGACACCCTTAAGATATTAACAAGAGATGGGTGCACCACAGATGTTGAGGTTGCGAACTGTGGAGGCAGGATATGCCTCTACAAAGGGTGGCCTAAATTTAGTCAAAGAGTCGGCCTAACACAAGGGGACTATGTAACAATAACAATGGGACATGTCCCATTGACTATTATTGTCAAATTTTACACTAACTTTGGTGATAAAAAGACCCCAACAGCCATAAAAGTAGAGAACAACGATAGTGGTATCGATCTATAGCAAACTGTTTATGTACTAGACATATATATTTTGTTTATGTATTTAAATTGATTTTTTTATAATGTTAGGGGAGGCTCCTAGCAATGTTACGAGGAAGAATAGGAAGTGGATAGCCAAGGAGGTTGACACCGATTAAATGGATCAATTGAAGAATATATGTTATTTTGGCAATCCAACAGATGTAACTCTAGCAAGGAAGGCTCTCCTGTAAGACATCTCGGTAGGTTTTTCCTCTGAGACTCGGTTATATGTCTGTACGATAAATAACTCGATCATCAACAAGAAGTCGATGGTAATCTTTTTGCACATGTCGGTGGTTAACTCAATCATATATGCACTTGGTCTTGTCTAACTAGCTTTGTTTAAATTTTATTGTTATAGTACTTTTCAAGATAATACTGTGAGAAGTACATCACACCTCACCTACACCAGCAGATCACAAAGATTCAAGTGGCAGCAGCAAGGTCTAAGGCAGTCCCAATTATGGTGCATAAATCCACGGATGGACGGTGCTACCTAACTACTGATTTTAGCCAATTTCTTTGAGATAACGTGTTAGAAGTTGGCACAGTATGCGCCTTCCATTTCAACATCAACAATGGTGCAATTGAAGCTGTCATGTATGTGATGTAAACCTAGGGTATGATGTCTTCCTATTCATCTTACTTTTTGCATTGATAACCATTGTGCATTTTATACTGATTCTATTTTTTTCAGGAAGAAGGAGTACATGGTGACCATAAAAGAGGCTGCAAAACTAGACATGTACAGCCTTAAAAAATTTATGGCGGGTAGACAGAGAGAATCTCCTCAAGACACTATTCAACCCCTTAAAGTTAGAAGCTAGAAGTTAGCTAGAAGTTAGAAATTAGTGAATGCTCTTGTGGAACTTTGTTTTAGCCATGTTTTTTGAGATAACGAGTTAGAAGTTAATATATGTGATACTAATTTAGTAATGAATTTTCTATGATGAATTGTCTGTGATGTGCTCTGGAATGTTGGATATGTTGGCTGCCAAATCATGACTTTGATTCAGGATGCAGCTTAAAAAGAATTATTTTTTTAAATGACCATAATATTAGTGACGGGTGATTATTATCACCCGTCACTAAAGAACCCTTTAGTGACGGATGACATTACGACCCGTCACTAAAGGGCCATAGCAGGTGAGCCGATAGGCCCTCCTTTAGTGACGGGTGAATATTACCGTCCATCACTAAAGGTTGACCCTTTAATGACGGGTAAACACCCGTCACTAATGATGTTACATCACTGACGTGATAAGAGTGACGGGAGACTTATCTGTCATTAATAAAGGTTATCGTCCGTCACTAATAGGGTTTTCTGTAGTAGTGTCAGCAAGTGTTAGACAAATTTGCAGAAGTTTTTCTGGGATCTAGTCAATTACCTCCACATAGAGCTTTTGATCATGCTATATCAGTAATTCCTGGTACAGTCCCAGTCAACTCTTGGCCTTATCGGTACTCTCTAGCTTAGAAGAATGAAGTTGAAAGGCAAGTGGCTGAGATGATTTCTTCAGGTTTGGTCATTCCTAGTTCTAGCCCTTATGCATCACCCATGCTTTTAGTCAAGAAGAAGGATAATTCTTGGAGACTTTGCATTGATTACCGAAAATTAAACACAGTAACTATTAAGAACAAGTTTCCTTTACCCATTATCGATGAGTTATTAGATGAATTAGGGGCTCAAAATATTTCTCTAAGTTGGATATCAAGAGTGAGTACCATCAAATCCGAATGAAGGAGGAGGATGAATTCAAAACTGCTTTTAAAACACACCATGATCATTTTCAATTTCGGGTAATGCCTTTTGAACTCACTAATGCCCCAGCAACATTTCAATGCTTGATGAATTCAATCTTTTCTGCTCACATGAGAAAATTTGTGCTAGTGTTCATGGATGACATACTCATATATAGTAAAACTCTGCATGATCATGTTCAGCAAATTTCTGTTGTACTTTCCATTTTACAACAGCATCAACTATTTGCAAAACACAGCAAATGTTCTTTTGCATTAAGGCAACTGGGGTATTTGGGCCATATTATCTCTGATCAGGGAGTTGCTACTGATCCTGAGAAAACAAGAGTAATGTAGTAGTGGCCAGTTCCTCGGTCTATTACTGAGTTAAGGGGGTTTTTGGGTTTAACAGATTACTACAGGAAGTTTGTGAGGAATTATGGAATTCTCACTAAACCCCTAACAACTTTACTATAGAAGTCAAAAGTGTTTAAGTGGTCTAAACAGGCACAACAGGCTTTTGATTGGGTCAAGCAAGCTATGTGTTCAGCACCAGTGTTGGCATTGCCTGATTTTGAGAAGCCCTTTACTATTGAAACTGATGCTTGTATCAATGGGATTGGAGCTGTTTTGGCACAAAACGGACATCCAGTTGCTTTCTATAGTAAGGCTCTTGGGGAAAACAATCAGTAGTTATCGATATACGAAAAAGAATTTATGGCTATTTTGATGGCAATTGAGAACTGGAGGTCTTATTTGATTAGAGGGCCATTCATCATCTATACTGATCATAAGGCTTTATGTCAGTTAGATTCACAGAATCTTTCTTCAGACATGCAGAAACGAGCTATGATCAAACTTATTGGCCTATAGTATCGATTTCAGTACAAGAGAGGAAGTGAAAACAGTGCAGCTGATGGCCTCTCTCGGGTAGGTCAATTTTTCCAGCTTCAAGCAGTTTCTATCATTCAGCCATTATGGATACAAGAAGTGATTAATTCATATGCAGTGGATCCAGCAGCTCAACTATTGTTACAGGAGTTGGCTGTTGTCGGTCAAAATGATAAGGGCTATAAGCTGCAGGAGGGTTTGATTAGGCACAATACCAGAATCTGGGTGGGAGCCAATTCTGCATTGCACACTAAATTAATATCTACATTTCACTCCTCGGCTTTAGGTGGTCACTCCGGTGTTCAGGCAACTTACCAGAGAATTCACAAATTGTTTACATAGCCTGGTCTGAAAACTGATGTTCACGAATTTGTGCAGCAATGTGATATCTGCCAACAGTCTAAACATGAGTTGTGTGCTTCTCCTGTCCTATTACAGCCGTTGCCAATACCTCAAGGAGCTTGGCAAGACATCTTAATGGACTTTGTGGAAGGCCTTCCTGTTTCAGAAGGATTTAACACCATCCTAGTGGTGGTTGATCATTTTTCTCGGTTTGCTCAATTTTTACCAGTCAAACACCCTTTTACAGCAGCATCGATTGCTAAAATATTTTTGGACAGGGTAGTTTCACTCTTTGGAATACCTAAGTCCATTGTGTTGGATCGAGATAAGATCTTCACAAGTCAATTTTGGCAGTGCTTCTTTGATAAATTGGGTGTCCCAGTGCATCTTTCTACGACGTATCATCCATAGACTGATGGGCAAACGGAGAGGGTAAACCAGTGTTTGGAGATGTACCTCCGTTGTGCTACTGCAACCTCTCCAAAGAAATGGGTTCTCTGGCTGCCAATGGCTCAATTTTGGTACAATACTTGTTTTCATACTGCTCTCAATTGTTCCTCGTACAAAGTATTATTTGGTTTTGATCCCAGTTATCATTTTCTGCCAACTACTTCTGCATCGAGTGGTTCTAGAGACGTCACCAATGTAGATGTAGCTGAATTACTGAATTCCAGGCAGTTATTTTTAGATATGCTGCAATACCAACTGAGTAAAGCTCAGCACCGAATGAAGCAAACTACTGATACCAAGCGATCGTTTCGTTTATTTCAAGTGGGAGATTTTGTCTATTTGAAGCTGCAACCATATGCCCAATCCTTTGTCGTCAATCGGCCTTATCCTAAGTTGGCATTCAAATATTTTGGCCTGTTTGAAATTGTTGCTAAAGTGGGTTCTGTTGCTTATCGTCTGAACTTACCCGCAGAAAGCTTGATACACCCTGTGTTCCATGTTTCACGGCTCAAGCAACATATTCCAAAGCATTCTCCTGTGTTTTCTACGCTGCCAACAGCAGTGCAGTTGGATGTTAAGGAGTTAGAACCAACTGCTGTGCTGGATCACCGTCTTGTGAAAAAGGGCAATTCTGCTTTGGTTCAATTGTTAGTTTGTTGGGGTTCCTTGCCAGCTGCATGTGCTACGTGGGAAGACAGTTCTCTTCTCCGTTCACGTTTTCTATCTGTTGTTATTTAGAATGAAGGTGGTGCTCAAGGGGGTGGCATTGTCATATCTTCCGATGTGCCATCCAGTTCAAGTGGCGATCAGGAGCAAGAGCCTGAAGAAGAAGCTGGCGCAAGGGTGCTGGAATAGCGTGGGAAATGGATAATTGAACAGAGTTGAGTTAGAAAGTTGTAATATGTTTTCTTGGTGTGGAGGCGTAAAGTTGTTTTGTGTGTGGCGTGAGAATACGTATTCTGTAAGGCTGTGGGAACTAGCTGGGGGGTATTTGTCGATCTGACTATAGCAGGTTGAGACTTAGAAAGAAAATAGAAAAAGATTCACCCTCTTTTGCTCTCTCTCCTTCTGGTCGCCGGCGTTTGATCCGATTGTTCTGCTCAGTCCGACGAGAGCGTCACCGTCGGCTGGGACATAACACTTCCCAAGTAGCTAGCGCCGCCGCCGCCTCCGCCGCTACGCGCCGGAGCCCACCGTGTGGAGAACGGAGCAACTTCCCAAGGAGCTGGCGCCTCCACCGCCGCGCGCCGGAGGCCGCCGTGTGGAGAACTCGAGGAGAGAGGAGACGGGAGGACCCAAGACAAAACCGTAAGCAAGGACAGGGTCTAACGTACAAATGAGCATATCATGCCTGATCACCCTTCAGTCCGAGCCGCACGTCAAAATCTGACGGCTACGAGTTAGCCCTAGGCCCAACATCGGACCGCACGATCCTGAATTTTATGCGAATACCCCCCTAGTTTGGACCATTGCCATTAACCCCCTAGTTGGACCGTTGCGATTGCGAGCGACCTAGATTTATGCAATTAAGCCCCTAATTTGGGCCTGGAGACCGTGGCTCTAAATTCTCGGGTCTACCTACTTTTAACTTCAAAATATAGCTACATAATCTAAAAATAAACTACATAACTTAATATCTTGAAATTAAGACTTTATAAAAATAAACTACATAACTTAATATCTTGAAATTAAGACTTTCTAGATTCTCACTGGCTACTTCTCACAATTAAATCCTTGAAATATACCCTCAGTTGCAGTTTTGCGCTGACAGATTGCTTAATCATGTAGGATGATTGCATCAAGTGCCAACTAATCAAGTGATTAAGCAGAAGCAGCATCAAGTCAGCCGCACATGCTCAACCATCCACTTGCAACACAGGATCTGGAAATTATCCCTGGTGGCAACAGGCAAAGTTTCTGCCTGAAGAAGCTTTAACTTCCTAGTTTATAAACATAAATTGAATACTGACGTGCAAAATTTCACTCCAAATAAGTAACATCCACAAGAAAACGTGCTACTGAATCTCATTTGTGCATTTCCAGTTCAATTCATGAAGGTCACATGATTGTAACATATAACCCACAACGACCTGCCAAGTTAGAACATGATAATGCCCTCCTTTTCAGTACATGACTATGCAAAATGTGTATGTCAACCTGAGTAAGCAGAAGAATTTGCTTACAACAGCAAGACACTTTTCATCTTATTTTTTGCAACCGAGACATCAGTCATCAGCTTGTTTTTCATTGAATGAACACCAGTTACAAAACCAGCCAATACATAACTCAATCAGCTTATATCAAAATGGGAGTTTGATCTCTGTCAATACAATGCCTGTCTAAACATCAAGGGGGCTTGGGAAGGGTGGTAAGATGCGCCAATTCTGTCGGCTGAATCGTAGGCAATGCATTGCATCCTAGACAACAGCACCACTCTCAAAATGGCCAATGAGTGATGTAAGTTTCACATTTTTTTTTTTGGAGATCGGCATTTTTGAGATATTGCTGGTCAGTTTAGTTACCATGGGGACCTGACAAAATTTTAGTGACCAGCATTCACTATTGCGGTCTTAGAGAAATAAAAGAAACAAAACAATACATTACAACAGATAATTTAAAGGAAATAATCAGGTGTTCTCCGTGTCACATCTGGTTCACCTCTCCTAGGAGCTGGTTCAAACTGCAAGAATAATCCAAGTTGAATACCAGGGAATAATTTTACAACGTACAGCACAACAATTGTAGTGTGATAACAAGAAAACTGCCCCAACAACATTACTAATCTGTTTTAAAATTAGTTGGTATTACATACTTGTATCATGTACAAGTTACACGTAGCTGGTTAACAATACTGGAAGTAAAACAATATTTTGCACAATGGCAGAAGGATACCAGAAAGAATAAACGGGCATGCACCTGAATAAATGTGTGGTTCCTGCAGTCATCAACTTCCAGGATGGATGCCATATTGCCACACCGATAACAATAATTAGGTGCACTAAATATGGTCACAACCTTTTGTTCCTGCAAATGTGGTAGAATAATAAGACAATGCTAGCTGCTAGTTAAATCAACAACACAATTAAATCTATGTTGAACAACTTACATGCGCCCAGTTATACCCCTCCATAACTAACTGATGAGCCCGGGCTACAAGTTTGAGATTATTGGTATGATTAAACTGTTCTGATATGTCCTGAAAAATGGTATATGCACAGTTGTGAACACAACAGTCTATCAATAAATAGAAGGAAATTAATCGAAGTAGACAGTATATTTAGTACTTGTCCAAAAGTGTATCCAGCGCCACGTGGAGATATGCCCCAACCACATCGATCGTCCGGATCAGACCATAGAAGATCACACATAGGCCCCTCATGAGGGACCTCTTGAACACGATCCAAGCTGCGAACACTATCAAGATTATCGATTGATGGAGATAAACCACCATGGAGGCAGAAAATCTCTGATTCAACCTTCAAGCAGGGCAATAATTTAACATCAATAAAAATTATGAAAAAATGAATTCTAAACTTCTGAGAGAGAACAGAAGCATTGGCTGATTATTAAGGGGAAGCAATGGAGCTATATAATATAGTACATGACAAGAATTGTGTCGCATATATATTAACACTAAACACCAGAGTGAAAATTGTGAGCACTCATCATAAGCTCGGAAAGGATAGATCAAACCAAGTATTTCAAATGGTCAACCAATACAAGTGCATCAACACAAGGCTGCCTACGTTGATAGAGCAGCTTTGGTTTTCAAGAAGAGGAAAAGCTTAAACAGTTATGGTGGCAGTGGCAGTGTGGCACAAGAGGGTCGCCAGCATTATTGACCCCTGGAGACCAGATCAATCAGTGTGAAAGGAATAATCTATAAAACTATCTAACAAGCACCATAAATTAGACAGGCCAAACAAGATAAAAGTTTAGACTACTGAAGCCTGATTTTATTTTAGAGAGTAGTGATCGCCTGAAGTTGACAAAGTAGCACATACATGAGTGATAATAAGTGGAATTGAACCAAGACTACCTTAATTTGGTATTGGTTTGGCATTTTCTTAGAAAGCATGGAACAATGAGTATGAATGGCAATTCCAAAAGAATAATAGAGGGGGAAAACAGGGTAGGAAATAGAAGAGGAACTTCAAGTTGAGTACACACCAATGCTGTCAATGGGAAATAGTCAAAAAGATCAGTGAAGATCTTCCAGACATTTGCACTGCCATACCTGGTTAGAATAGTAAAAAAGAACAGGATCAAACAATAATAAAAATCAAGCTAGGGCATTCTGTATTCATAAGTTATTACTAAAAAACAACTTAGATAAACTACAGAGTTTTCCAAACTATAGCTTTTACATAGATTACAACACAAGTTGACTTTCAAGCACCTAAACAAACTCACTTTCGCAGGCATTCATCGTAGAATCCATACACCTGTGTGATCTGCAATTATTGATGAGTTCACAATTTTAAAAAATTGGAATGAAGAGTAGACATGATATAGATGCCCACAAAGCAGGAAGTTGTTTAAGAAGAAATATTGTATTTAAGAATGAGAAGGTTTCCTTTTCAAATTCATCTGAGCATCAAATAAAAATGAATGATAAATCATTCCATGGCCATGATGAAATTTAAATACCTGCCGGCTCTCATGGTTTCCACGAAGGATTGTAATCCGCTGTGGGTAACGTACCTTCAGTGCAACCAAAAGCTGGACAATGGTACCACATCATGTCAAGAAGTAATGCAGCAAAAATCAGGCTTCAATACCACAAATTTAAACATAAATATTGCCAATAGATCTACTAGGTTTGAAACAAAGAGCTGCCAAACTTTGCAGAATTGCTAGACATATTGTCTATTGCCAAAACTTCAGCAAGATCCTGTTCACATTGTCATATCAATTAAGCATCCTATGCTAAAATTTTCCCTCCTAATCAAAACAAGCACTTAGAATGGCATCATGCACATATAACTGTTAGCTAGCATATTTTCCAGACACTAAGTCATGGTAAAACCGGGTAGGACCAAATCCAACTTAGTAAACAAACAAAACATAAGCATAGCAATATTGAACTGCAATTAAAATTTTCAGCAAATAAAAGCAAAAGTAAGGCTAGACTTACTGTAACAGTTTCAACAGAATAGTAGCCACGATCTACGTAATCTCCCATAAACAAATAATTTGTATCTGGACACTGGTAAACAACAGAAAACAAATTTGTCAGCTTTTAAGGCATGGAACAAAGAGCGAAGAGAGAAAAAACAAACAAAAAGAAAGGCCAATGTATTGGGTACCTTCCCACCAATCCGAAAAAGCTCTACAAGATCATGGAATTGTCCATGGATATCACCACAAATTGTGACTGGGCTCTTAACTGGCTGCATGTAAAGTATACAAAGGGTCATAGTCATAACTTATATTTTCCTGGACCTTATAACATAGACATGTACCGAAATGTGGTAGAATATCAGTGCCCCCTCAAAAATGGCATGCTTGGCTTGGTCGCATATATAGATAAAACTGTGTTCTATTTGGTGCATCAGCTGGTGATAACATAGTTACGCTGACCAAAGAAAGAGTACCACACATAAATCATCCTTTTTGTTGTCATTATATACGTTTAAATTTCTTGAGATGAAAAAAATCCGGGCTGCTATGCTAGATCTGAACTGCAACTATAAGCTTTCATGCTATATTTCAATAACTATGTTAAAATTATTTCTATTGTGTAGGCTTCACATTGAAGGTCAATGAAATCAAAAGGTGAGCAACTACAGAGGGAAAATACCATAGTTGTGGGTACACAGGAACACACTGGTGGGAGGGGTGAAAAATACCCTTGTTAAAAAAAATCCTATAGTTGTCATTGGCATGAAAATTCACCCATCCTAATTAGTCCGTGAGACATGCATATCTTCCCTCATCTTTCATGAATCTCTTGCCCATATCCACCAGCATGTAGAATGTGCTGACTACTGAAAGTAACAATATATTCCACAGATGGGAGATACCATCATACCAATCATGGTTTCCATGGCGTCGCCTAGGCGGTAAGGCGACACAGAAAGCTGGGCGTCGGGGCCGCCGTGAATGGCCGTCGTATGGCGTCGCCTTTCGGTTGTGGCGACGACTTGCGTCTGTGGCGTCGCCGCAAGGCACGAGGCACGGGAACACGCGCGCGAAAACGCGGGAGCGCGCGCATGGGAAAACGCAGGAGCACGCCAG